>JAHHUM010000383.1:0-340188 GCA_036173005.1 Crenichthys baileyi | reverse complement strand
GGTGAATCTTCCAGGAGTTGCTGGCCTTTTGAAATTACTTTACGCACACAGATGACGCAACCAGGAGGTGACAAAAAACAGAAAATCTAAAACACTTCAGGGCTCATTTGCCATTCATTTAGGCCATTTTCATGAATAAGAGACTGGGCTACACTGGCATACATACGCTCGATGGTGGGGAAAAAAAAAAAGAGTATCGAAGTGGTAACACCTCATGATCCCTAAGACTTTTGGGTAAATTTTTCGTGGACTGATGTGACAAAACTTTTTGGAATATGCGTGTGCTGTTGCAGCTTGCTTTAAAACTAGCAGTGTTTAAAGAAAAACAGATACTATTGATGGTTAAATGTAATGGTGGTAGTGTGAGGGTCTGAGGCTTATTTGCTTATTCAGGACCTAGATGATTTGCAAGAATTGATGGAACCATACATTTTCTTGAAAATCCTGAATATCTGCCCATAAGTTTATGGCCTTAAGCTCGGGCACATTCGCTTTTGGACAATGAGCCAAAGTATACCAGCAAATTCACCTCTAAATGGCATACAAAATAAGTTTTAGAGTGGCCTAGTCAAAGTACAGAACTAAATCCCATTAAGATTGAAATTCTGTAAATAAGACTGGTGCAAAATTTCTCCATAGTTGCATAAGACTCATTCCGTTACCACACACTTGATGGCATATGCTGCAGCCAAGGAAGGTATAATCGGTTACTCTGTTTTATGAGACACTTGGATTTAAACACAATATATTTACTCTGGTTATCCTTCTCTGATATAAAAATGTATTTTAACTGAAACATTTTTTTAATCAAGTCTGTATTGGTTGATTCTTTACTGCATTTAAATGATCAGCTGCAAAAAGTTTATTTGAATGTTGAAATTCTAATTGTAGACAAAGTATTGATAATGCCGTTATTAAATGAGCTGATAACCAAACTACAGGAATTGGACTGAATGTGCCTCCCAAGATATAAGAAGGCTTGGGTTATTTGCACTAAAAAGCAGTTTGTCCATTGCTGAGGAAAATCAACTTTAGTTGCACAATATGAAACTTGACTGTGCTAATGAAGGTAAACTTTGTTCTGCTTTCCCAGTGAAATGAACATTTTCATTTTAGGGTCAGTCTTGGCAGATGAAAAAATACTTTTTGGGTGTATGAATACCTTCTACATTTTGACAATTTACTAAGCTTTTCCACACAGTTAGGTATCCGCATACCTTTTTTATAGGTAGCATTTCGAGTATAGAGGGCATCAACTCCACTGTAAATCCTTTATCTTGGCCTGAGGTAGTAAAACACCACTGTACAATAAATGGATTTAAAATGGTCCCTAGCCAGCCTTGAGTTCTTCATAGGTCTTGTAAAGTTGAACATTTTTACTTTGGGTTTAACAACTTAGGATGTATAGTTTTGCTTCATAAAGCTGAATGTGTGCCTTCAACCCTTCAGTCAAGCCAAGCAAGGCTTACAGCCGTGGCTCAGTGGTGATGGTGGATGAGATGATGAATGCCAGCCCATCAAAGTTCAGGTTTCCTGAGGCTGGACTCCGCGTCATGGTCACCAGCCACTTCGGACCCAAAACCCGCCTTCGCATGGCCAGTCGGCTCATCATTACAGAGGTACAGCGGAACGTTGTTGCAGCAATTATGTTCGTGTGACTTTCAGTGGAGAGCTTTGCTTCATCTGTGTACTTGGTACCATTTGTCATTTTGTTTGCAGAAGTGAGCTCAGTTTGAAAATGTTTGTAGCTGTAAGTTTGCTTGTGTGCCCTTTGACTTGGTTTATTTTTTCTGAAAGCGCCAGAAGTTGGTGCAAGCTGCCAATGGAGTGGAGACGCAAGTAATTGACGGGAAGGTTGAAATCGAGAATGGAAACGTCCCAGAGGACAAACCCACAGAGGCAGAAGAAAACGACACAATTTCACCATTTCATATTCCAAGTATGTGATTCATGGATTTACACTATGAATGCTTGGCCTGGTATGTATCGACAGCTTAAAGAGTACAAAGATCTGATGTGTGCTCGATCTAGATAAAGCTTTAGATCTGAATTTGGAGTTATTGATGTCTTCTCTCAGGAATGGATTAATGATCATCTGACAGCTCCAAGCAAGGCTGCCCTTTATTCTGTGAATACTGATGTGAAGAGGGTCCAATTTATCATTGAACTGACATTTAATACCACAAAAGTGTTTTTTTTGTGCAATTCTAAGATTTAAACAAAATGAAGAGGGTAATATTTCCTACACTTTTATATAGAGCTGGTGTTGTGTTTTTAACCAAGCCAGAAATGCTCATTTTAGTCCTGTCTTTTGTGTGTACATCTCAGTTACTAAGTGAAGAATTTTTAAAATCTAATTTAAAGCACGGAAATGATTTGGAAATGATTGAGACTTGATCTGAAATATTTCATGTAAGCCAGACTCCTACTGGAAGGATGGATAGGCGCTCACCAATCAGTGGAATATCTGTAGGTAGAGTAATTGAAGACTTAAAACAAAATGCAGCATATTGTACTAAACATAGAGTTGCTTAGATTTTATCAAGTAGGATTTTAGTGGGGTAACTAGTAAGCAGTATTTTAGTTCCAAAGCGAATCTTAAAACCAAATCTTGCTGACCATAGATGTAAACATCCATATACTCAAAGATATATTGAGTGACACCATAAAACCCAGCTTTAACAAATCTAAATGATCCCTTACAGCTAAGGTCAGGGAGAGGGACAGACTGAAATAAAATATTTCCTTACATTTGTGGTCCTTTAAGCAACATGATTAAAGTGCATTACGAGTCTTTAATGCTTTCAATGTTATGTTTTCAAGTTGACTTCAATCTTCTGCTTCTGAATCAGCTTCTGAATCTCATGGAGTCCATTACCCATTGTCTTCCTCCTGCAGGGGGTGTGGGTAGCAAGATCAAGTGGCTGATCTCATGGCCACTGCTCCTGCTGCTGTTCTTCACAGTCCCAAACTGTGCCAAGCCTCGCTGGGAGAAATATTTCATGCTCTCCTTCATTCTTTCCACTGTCTGGATTGCAGTCTTCTCATATTTGATGGTCTGGATGGTGAGTTAAATTTGCAGTGGTTCTGCTGTGCTTGAATTCATTTTTGAGTAAAACTGGTTTCATGTTTGTACATTTTTAAAACTGACAGCCACTTGCCGATAATGTCTGTTGCACAAATAAGTAAAATAAAGTTGAAGATAAAGATGAAGATCAGCTCCTCCAAGTCAGAGGCCATGGTACTCAACCGGAAAAGGGTGCCTTGTCCTCTTCAGGTTGGAGGGGAGTTCCTGCCTCAAGTGGAGGAGTTCAAGTATCTCGGGGTCTTGTTCACGAGTGAGTGAAGAATGGAGCAGGAGATCGACAGACGGATCGGTGCGGCTGCCGCAGTAATGGGGGCACTGTGCCGGTCCGTTGTGGTGAAGAGAGAGCTGAGCCGAAAAGCGAAGCGCTCGATTTACCGGTCTGTCTACGTTCCTACCCTCACTTATGGCCATGAACTTTGGGTCATGACCGAAAGAACGAGATCCCGGATACAAGCGGCTGAAATGAGCTTCCTCCGTAGGGTGGCCGGGCACTCCCTTAGAGATAGGGTGAGGAGCTCGGCCATTCGGGAGGGGCTCGGAGTAGAGCCGCTGCTCCTCCACATCGAGAGGAGCCAGTTAAGGTGGCTCGGGCATCTATACTGGATGCCTCCTGGACGCCTTCCTTGGGAGGTGTTCCAGGCACGTCCCACCGGGAGGAGGCCCAGGGGACGGCCCAGGACACGCTGGAGGGACTATGTCTCTTGGCTGGCCTGGGAACGCCTTGGGCTCCCCCCGGAGGAGCTGGAGGTGGTGTCTGGGGAGAGGGACGTCTGGGTGTCTCTGCTGCCCCCGCGACCTGGTTCCGGATAAGCGGAAGACGACAAGTAAGAGTACGAAGTTTTTAAAACTTGTGGTGCTGAACTTTGCTGCCTATTTTGGCAGATGTATAAAAGCTCTTCGTGTGCATTTGTGGCCTTTGGTTTTCAAGAAAAGCTACATAATTTGTAAGGCATTAAATATTAAGTTCCTGAAAAATGTTCACATATTGTCTAATTTATTTATCTCTGGAAAATTGTCATTTTAACTGCACTTAAACAAAACCGTTTTACTCATTTTAACAAAAGATATCAACAAACTGCATTTTCTAGCTGAGGGATAAAATTGGCGCCCTCTACCCCCTGGTGGCTAGTCTTACCCCCTTTGGATAAATTACTTTAGTGAGAGGTCCATCAGTCTGAGGAAAGTTTGTCCAACTTAGTATTTTCAGCTGTGAGATGTTTGAGGTGTTTCTTGCAGGTACCGCCAAGTGACCGCATCTGAATGTGATCAAGACTTGGGCTTTGAAAATGAAATGAAAAGGCTTTAGCTGAGTTAGCCATTCCTTGGTTGATCTACTTGACTGTTTGGGTTGACTGTCATGGGTCTAGTTCTGCTTTGGATAGTTTCTTACAGATGGTCGCTCATTTTCCTCAAGCACCCTCTGATAAACAGTTAGAACATGGTGGGCTCTATGATGGTTAGCTGACCAGCTGCAGCAAGCATCCCTAAACCATAACATTTCCAGCTCTTGGAAAGGTCATAGTTTGATGAGGTTCCTTTCCTGCAATACTGTATTTGGTATATGCCAAACATGCTCTCTGGACAGAGGAGTAAAACGAAATTTGGACCAAAGAACATTATCCAAGGAATCTCTATTTCTTTGCGTTCTCTGACAAACCTTAGTCTTGTTTTTCTGAGAGCAAAGGTCCTTACACACCTTACTTGACAGTTAAACGTGTACATTCTTTTTTTAATTGCACCTTTTTATATCACCAGCAGTAATGCCTTGCTGTAGGTCCTGTGGTGACATTTAAGGATTCCTGGATACTTCTTTTAGCATCTTGGGGTGGACTTTCCTGGACACCCAGGCATATTTCCAGACAATGGAATGGCTGAACAAAAATACTTTTGAGACCTTGTTTAAACCTTTACCAGACTCATAAGCAGCTTCAGTCTTCTTTTTGAAGGCATTAGAAGGCTCTTTTGATCCTATTGTTGTGTTCAATCCCCAACAGTTGGGAGCACACCCAACTAAAGTTGTGCAATTTTAACAAGGCAAACATCCTTAAATGCTAAGTAATGATGATCTCATGTGCATTTGACGGGATACACTTGTGTGTAATGTTAGCTGTTTAAATGGGAAAAGATGTTAGATGTCCAAATTAATTCATCACCTAAAATAGCTTTTCAATTAAAAAAGATAAAAATATTTTTAGTTTTATTACCTGATCTTTTTTGTAGTGGTGTTATATATATCCATTTGAAAAACGCAGACTTTCAGTTTGTGTCCTATATTTTATTGCATGACTGCATGTAGGGATGGTTTAAAATTTAGATACAGTGATATTCAAATTAAAAGTGGAAATCTGTTTACCCTTTTTAATAGGGGTTTGTGTGTGTGTATTGGATAAGTAATGCGGTGGAAACGTCATCAAGATGCTACTGAACAACAGTGATAAAGTGCAGCTATGAATAGAAGTGCTTTTAGTATTTGGGGACAGAAAAAATATCCTGAAAGATAATTTACTTGTCCAACACTGCTTTTATGTAGAACAGGTCAATTTTTGTCAGCTTAAGCTACATGCAACATATTTGATTAAAAGCATCAATCAAATGCAGATCCAATGCTTTAATTTGGAGATTTATTGTCATGTTTACTACAGTCTTCATTAAGGGTGCATTTGAATGCAACATGTAACGAGGCACTACTGTTAACCATGCCTTTTCTGTGCCTCCTTAGGTCACTATAATCGGCTACACTCTAGGAATCCCAGATGTCATCATGGGGATCACATTTCTGGCTGCGGGCACAAGCGTCCCAGACTGCATAGCCAGTCTCATTGTGGCACGGCAAGGTATTCCTTTTTTGGAAAGATTGCAATTTAATTTTAATAGTTGCTCTCAGGTCTGTTGGTAGAACAGCTTTACATTAACAGGAGGGGCGCTCATTTATTTGGTTGATGGATGGAAAAACCTGGACCCTAGCAGACAAAGTTACATTAACAAAGGATAACATGCTTATAAATGTATTTTCCTGAGTAAAAATTCATAATTATGCTTTTGCCATGATCTAAATAAAGCTTTTTTTCTTAATAACTGACACATTGTTAGTCGGGCCATCATAGATCAGTCTCGATCAGGAAGTCTGGTTGAGAAACAATCATTTTGACTCTCCGTCTTGGGATCTGATCCTTGTTTTTTTTTTTAATGGGGAAACAGGAAATGTGGCTTAGTCTATGCAAAGAATATGTATTAATACTGTACCAATTAAACCCTACATGTTAATATTATAGGAAGATGGACACAATTGTTTTCTTTCCAGTGCAGCAGGTGCTTTTTCTCTCACTAACCAAACTGAGCAATTGCAGCAAAGGAGAACTGCTGCAGAACTTTGTATGGATATTGTACAAACTCATGTTTACTTCCTTCCTTGCTGAAAATGATGAAATGTCCAAAGGCTCAGGAACACAAGCCTAGTTGGGGGTGTGGGGAAAACTTTAATCCAAAAGAAAACCCATATCCTTGCTGTAATAACTTGTCTTTATTTCAGGCTTGGGAGACATGGCGGTGTCTAATACCATTGGCAGTAATGTGTTTGACATCCTGGTAGGACTTGGGGTTCCCTGGGCAATGCAGACCATGTGTGTAAACTATGGATCAGAGGTTAGTTTACAACTGAAAACTGTTTCTGACCAGTATTTATCCAAAAATGCAACTTATTAACAGAGGCTGAGGATCTATGAGCGGACGACTCACCCTTCTATTTGTTTCAGGTGATGATTAACAGTCGGGGGCTGGTGTATTCAGTGGTTCTTCTGCTGGGCTCTGTGGCACTCACGGTGAGCATAAAATATGAACTGACTAGTCATTTACTAATCATGCAGAAATCAAAATGTTACACCACCCCCTCCATCTCAAACGCTCGTCTAGGGGAAATGAGGTGTGGCAACAAACGCGTCTCAAGGTAATCTAGTTGGGGGTTAAAAGGATTTTAGTCAAACAGGAGGTACAGTTCAGAACAACCCTTCTCAAGGGACTAGACTGGAATGACGAAGCACAGTAATCAAAAACCCACAAGAGAAACAAAAGGTTCAAATCAAGTAGAAGGTCTGAGACTATCACTCTTGGCATGACTGGGTTGCACAGGCATTTAACTACTTCAGACAAGCACTCAACAAGACCCCAAAAGACAAGGCTTGCAAAGCACACATGGACAAGTTACAATGCTCAGTCTAAAGCCGCCAACTGAATGAAATATCTTTGGAGACTGGACCAATCACACCCGTTTCAGTGAACCCCTGATCCTTTAAGTGTCCCAAAGCCGGATGATCCTCAGTAGGGAGGCTGGCCCAGGCGCCGACCAGCCAGTCCCACAGTTGTTGCCACACTGAATCTGCATGTGGAGAAAACTGAACCACTGCTGCCAAGGCTAGAGGCTGAAACACAAAACATTGCTTTAAAACGCATGGTAAAAGTATTCATACTGCATGAACTTTTTGAAATGTTGTCTGACCACAACAACAAATGTCAAATTTTGGTAAATGCCCTGCACTTGTTTAGCGCTTTTATCAATTCAGAGGACACCAAAGAGCTTTACGTCATCAGTCATCCACTTATTCATAAACACATTCACGCACAGTGGTACGACATATTGTAGCCACAACTGCCATAAGGCAGACTGACACAATCAGCAGACAACCGACAGTTTACAGGACAAACCTCTACCGCCTGAGCTGTGATTTGTTAGTAATCAACAAAGTATTGCCTAATTTTGAAAGGCATTCATCCTTTTCTTCCAATTCACAATGTTTTTAAAAACAATTTGAAAATTGTGGTGTATTTTACAACTACTGAGTAAATGCTTTCTAAAACTACCTTTTGGTGCAGCTACAGCTGCAAATCTTGTAGTGTATATCTCTACCAGCTTTCTAAATCTCTGGATATAAAGCCTGAATTTTTGCCCATTGTGCTTTTGTAAAATAACATGCTATGTTCTTTGGTCTTAAGTTGCTTCTGTAATGTTCTCTAACAAATCTCTAGGGCCTTTAGAGAATCTGGATTATATACTGACACAAAATACAAACGAGCGTTTTATTAATTGGGTGACTTCTGAAGCAAAGTGTTTTTATTTGTGTATCAAAGTATGCGTGCAACAAGTAATTTATCATTTCTTTATATTAACTATTATGTGCTGCTTTGGATTGGTCTTTCATTAAAGTCCGATAAAATATTATACGTTTAAGGAATTTTAAGATATTTTGGCCATTTATAATGTTTGTAATTTTTTAGACAGATGGATGTAATGTGTGTTGCTGACCTCTTGTCAGGGTGTACTTGTAAAAGAAATCTCCATTTCTATGGGTCCTTGTCTGGTTAAATAAAGGTTGGAGAAATTCCACACAATGTAGTTTTTAGTGTTTCACCCTTGGAAACAGATACTCCTCCCTCTGATCCTTATGAGTAGCTACAGCCAAATCTTATGACCAGAACTTGTTAGTCAGCAGCTCATTTACACAAGTTTATTCCGTGCAAACTGTTACAGAAGATTAGTTTTTGTCTGGAGTGGAAACAAGACTATGCTAAACAAAACATGCTAATTATTTGGTTCCACTGAGTGGTCTTTAGTGTAAAAGTTTTTTTTTTTGTTTTGTTTTCCTCTGCATCAGAATACTGATTCACTGCTTTTTTGTAGCTAAGGGCCTGAAGTTGTGCAGATCTGTGTTTCTGATGTTCAACTTTCTATGTCTGCAGGTGTTGGGCATCCACATAAACAAGTGGAAGCTGGATTTCAAGCTGGGCGTTTATGTCATTGTCCTGTACGCTGTGTTTCTCTGCTTCTCCATCATGATAGAGTACAATGTCTTCACCTTTGTCAACTTGCCCATGTGCATGGAGGAGTAGAGCTCAACAGCATCCAATGATTACCAAAACCTCAACACCCCCACTAGCAATCAGTTTTTTTTTTCAACAAAATGGACCTATCTGGCGACTTCTCTTGTTTCCCCCTTTTCTTGCAGTCTTTATTTGTCAATATATAATAAATCTAATTTTTGTAAGGCAGTGCTCTGTAACTGTGAACTCTTATGTTTCCAAATTGTCCAGTCATTGCACAGCACTGGTCCATTTTTTTTGGTTCGTTATTTCAGGCATTGCTGTAAACTTTTAGGTTTTTCTGTACACCTAACTTTCCACCCATGAAGCATGCCTGTAGATATCATGGACCTCCAGAATCATAAGTGTGACTTTAGATTTCACTGTTCTCACTTTACATTTTTCTGATCAGAAGAATCTGTTCCACATCAAGCACTTACTAAAGTCCAAACTTTGTTAAATGTAAAGCCATTCCTAAAAGATTTGAGATTACTACAGTGTCAAGATTTTTTTTCACTTAAACCAAGAAGAGGGAAGAAGGTCTTGGCATCTCCCCTCCGTTAGCTTGACCCACCCCACCCCCCGGCATGGCCTTAGGCAACAGGGAGATGCTGTTAGTGCTTTACTTCACCCCAACCCTTGCCTGCTTCGCTAATCTTTCCTATAGACCTTTGTCAGGACACTTTATTTCAACGTGTATCGCAGTCCAGATCTAGTGACTGTGATGGTGTTAAGCATCTGCACCAGTGCACAATGTAAATTTGTAAACACTTTTTTTGTATTTATTTTTTCAAAAAAAAGAAAAGGTTTTGTCTAGTTTGAAATATAGAAACGAGCCTGTTGCAAATATCAGACATTGCTTGTCTTTCACTGAAAGCTAATTGCACATGAAAATCGCTTTTTTTGTGCTTTGTGTTTATATTTTTAAACCTCTTGGTCCTGTTTGTGGCTGAACGTTGTGACTGAACGGCTTGAGCCTTTTCATTTCTTTAGATCAGGATTGGGACAAAAGTCTACATCTGCCAGATCTTTCAGTCCTCATCAGATGACTTATATTTTAAGATAGCTGCAGTGATGGTAGTTGCAGTGATGCACTCTGGCCTGCAGGGGCCACTGCAGCCCCTCTAGTAGTGCAGAGCGGGCGATCAGTACCACCAGTTATCAGGGAAACTCAGATGGACAGATCTTTTTTTTTTTTTCTTGCGTTGTATGTAGATATTGCACTTTAACAGCCGTCCTCTCATTCTGAATCAACTAGTGCTTCCTTCTGTGTGTTTGTACTTTCAGTGTATAAATGTTTGTGTGACTGTGTGTGAAAGAGCTACATTGTATGTGTGCGTGTACGTGCTCATTCTGGGTTGGTGTCAACTTGGAGTGGAATCTCTTTAACAACATGAGCACACCTGTATCTGTCTGCAGTGCATGCTAGGACACGAAAACAAAGCTCCTCCACAGCACAGCAAAAGGTTGAGGGCTTCCAGGCAGTTTCTATGGCTACTGCCTGGCCCACTTTACAAAAAATGGCAGCTAAGAGCACTGCAATCCAGACTATTTGACACAATGCAAAAATGCCTGCTAGTAGTCCAGAAGTGGGGGTGCAGAGACTATTAAAGTGTGTGTGTGTTTGAGTATGGAGTGTTTTAAATGTTGAATCATCCTCCTTGGCCACATTGTTGGTGGAGGGTTCTTGTATATGCAATCTAAATGTAAAGAATTTATGTGACAAAGGCCCCTGCAAGGTTGCCATATTGATGGGGCATCCTGTGGAGATGTGATGTCAGTTTGTCTAGTATTCTATAATGTGTGAGCTCACAGGTGTGCGAAAGCCGATGAACTGGGCACAAAAAACGGACATCTGGAGCAGTAGCTTTGTGGAAACGCTCATTTTCTCCCTCTATTTTTTTTTATTTTTTATTATTTTTTTTTTTTCCACTCCGGTACAAGGGCATTAACTCGTCGCCAACCCTAGCAAAAGGAGAAGAATGCAGAACCTACTTGGCTGCTCCCAGGACTCTTTTATTGTACCAAGCAGACTAAGGAATTTACAAAATACAGGACCCGTCCTTAGACTGCTACTCTGCTGGGGTTTATTAGCTTTGTTTATGGTGTGTAAGTGACCACACAGGGCCCACAGACTCGTCCTCACCCTCTCTGTACAAGACTTGCATAACTTAAATTTTGATGCTTTGTGGGAACACTGCATGGTGGTGCTGTCAGAGCGGATCCTTTAGTCGATTCTTTTTTTTCTTTTTGATTCTCTATTTGGTTATGTACATATGTCAGGTCTAAGCACAGCAATAGTTTAAGCACTTCTATTTACTTTTTCTGGTCCTAATCTGCAGATGTTTATAACATTTATACGGCTGGCATCTCTGTTCCACTAGCGAAAGTCAAATCTTTTTGGGGAAGGAGGTTCAAAAGGAAAAAAAAAGTTGTATGACACATTTGTTCTAACTTTGCATAAATCCAGATTGTACAGACATATGTACAAATACGCCCACGCACTTGAGGAAACACATTAGAGATGGCAATTTGACACGAGTGGACTGGTATCTGTTGATTGAATGCGACCTAATGCACTGTGAGCTCAATGTAACGTGGGAGTTGTTTGTCAAGAATAATAAATGATAAAAATATATTTAATGTAAGTTTAGTTACTATAAAACATTACTAAGGACATCTGTATAACTTATATGAATGTATTGTCTTGCTATACTGGACATATCCAACAAATGCATTTTACTGTAAAGCAATAATGTGAAGAAAAAAAATAAAATGACAAAATGACTCCTATAAATGTCTCATGATTTGCCTTACATTCTGGGAATATGTAGAAATGTTTGAGGGGAGGATGCCACTGTCAATTCTGTATAAACTGAACAAAATGGAGTAGTTTAAAAGGTAATCATTCCTATATCAGCAAATCAGAAATTTGAGTGGGGTCTCTGAAAATAGTGGTTTTTCCTGGAAGTTACCAGTTAAAATGAAATGGTTGTCTTTAGAATTATAGCAGTACCACAAACTTTAAAAAAAAAAAAACTCATTTCTGGATGAACTGGGAAAATGTAAATGCATGCCAAGAACATGTAGGTTTTCATTTTTAAACTTGACCAATTGGTTTCCAAGCTGTTTGCCCTTCTGTTCACTTCTCTACTGCTTTTGCAATGTCTACTTGAAGGTTTCACCCATTTGAACACATACTTTTATTTTTAAATGTCACTTCCAGTAATGTACCAACCCATATGTTCTGGCAGCCAAGTCAGGAAAGAGTTGCCTCTTGACTGAATTTACCATTCAACCATTCAGATCCTGTGTTGTAGCACAGCTGTTTACCTGCTTGGCATCTGTCTTGCTTACCTCTACTGTTGCCAATTCTACCAGTTCCATAGTTGTCGGAGATGCCTGCATGTGGTAATTTGCTCCTTTTTAATCTGGAAAGGACCAGTCTTCATTAACACCAGATGCCCTTGTATTTATGTAGTAACACCCAGTTACTAAACCTCAATTCTAAAATCAAAACTCAAATGTTAAGTACATTTACAATGTGTGAGCTGTTGTGATGTCAGGCTAAAGTTAAACGTCTCATGCTTTAAGGTGCATACTTTCCACACTGGATGTGCATGTGTTGGACCATGTCTGCATGTTTTTGTTGCAATGTGATTATTGGTATGAAAATGCAACACCGTTGGTTTCAATTTTTCTGTCTTAAGATGCAAAGTCAAACTAGAATAGCAACTGTACATTTAAAATTTCCTGTATTTGCCTGAAAACTTGATGGTTGGATTTTTGACACTTTAATTTTGGCAAAATGAAACTCCTTACTGGTTCAAATTCTGCTCTACAGTCTGGGGGGAAAAATTAGTTTTGTGTCACTCTTGGACTTGGAAGTATCTCTCTCGAACACTCTAGCCTAATTAACACTGCTCCGCCAACCCCCGTTACTTTTTCTTCAAAGTCACTGCCAGAAGTTGAATGGCTTTATTTTTAGGTTGTTGCCTTAGTGGCAATGCTCACTAAGGAAAACATTTGTCTTATCACAGGAGAAATGTAGTTTAACCCTCAAAATAATCTAAGATCTGACACACAAAGAAAGCAAAAATTAACCCAAATCGTTGAAGTACAATGTTCGCAGGAAAATCAAGCTAGTGGTCACTCTCCAGAAGTACAACCATTTAACATTAACAAACCTGTAAATGTATATAAGCTTCTGATTGCTTAAAATGCTGCACTACTCGGTGGATACACATTCTCCCCCTGAGATTTATTTTAATGTAAATTTTATTTAGCTACGTCCAACTTCACTGGAAGACTCTTGAATTGTTTTTCATGTAAGCAATATAAGATACTTGATGGGGAAAAAAGCCCCAAGGGGAAAGTTAATGAGTTGGATGTACTTGTCCTGCTTACATTATATTGACTATAATTTAAGCACTTTTGTTTTTCAGATTCAATTCACATTTTTTACACATCACCTGAGATATCTAAGTGTATGAAACTTGATTGTTATAACATAGCTACAAGAGCATTCTTGTATGTAATTGGGGGAAAAAACTGTTAAAGCTCAAGTATGAAGGTCCATTCACGGGTGGTAGTGGGATATTTTTTTCCATCTCAATCTGGACATTTTGTTTTTATACCAGCAGGGGGCAATGTTGCAACATGATTCATGTGCCCGTCTTCAACAAACTTTGTTAGAGCTAAGGAGGAACAGAATGGAGCTCCTGTACCTTGGAGTAAGAATCTGCTACTCTGATACAAGGTTTTTAGCTATTAAATATTATTACATGATTTCATCTACACAAACTGTGCTAAACATAATTTAATGATGGATGTTCATGTCCATCGGCCAAGCAGGCAGCCATCTGGTGAGACCAGCTTGGTCTGAGCAGGCTACTGGTGCTTCTCCCTAATGAGCCACCCTCTTGGCTAGCTTCCTGAAGTTAACAAGCCCCGCTGTCAGCCGTGATCTTCTGCACTGACGAATTCCCTTTCTGCCCACTAATAAGCACATTTGGGCGGCAAATGCTCGTCCCCTGTGAATGTTGGCCCGACTCCCACATTTGTTGTACCACTTTTAAAGATGAGGCCCACGCATCCCGGCCTTGACGTATACAGTAGCAGAATTCTACTTTCAAAAGTTGTTTATCTTTTCACCCACCACCTCCACAGTTATACAGTTTGGGGACATTTTCTTTCCTTATTTGTGTGTTGCCAGTATTTTTGACAACCAATTCACTGTTTGGGTAAATTGCTGTGCAGCAGTGATGGATGATGGAGAAACTGGGTTGCTGCATTCCTTGTGGATGCACTGTTTTGGATTGCCCTCAGTTCTTTAAAAGATTAACTTTGCATTTTCTCCATTAGGTAGTAAAGGGCTTTATATTGACGTAAATTACACCACAGTCTTTAGGTTTACTGCCTCTGTTTCAGCATAACAAAATGTGTTATTTCTCCTAGGTTCAAAGAACTTAAACGATATTCTTAGCAACAACAGAATAGATCTCACTGTAAACCGTTTTCTGGCTCTGACAGAAATCTACCAGTAAGACAAACCAAACGCTGAAAAAGAAGATATGGGGTGTAGTGCAACCAAAACGTGAACAAAATGATCTGCAGAGAATTTTCTAGACATTTTAATCTAAAAGGTAAAATTTATATTCAGAAATTAGTTGTACTATTTGCCATGCCCTCCAAAAATCTGGCCTTTTATAGAGGAAACACAAAATGAAAGACACCATTGAAAGAAATCCCTAAGAAATACAGCTTTCAGTTTGCCACAAGCCAGGGGACACAGACATGCGGAAGTTGATCTATTTATTATTTTTGGGAAGCCTGTGTGATGGGACAACTAATGCTGCACATCACCCTGGACACGCCATTTCTGGAGTAAAATGAAGGAAGCTGCAACGATACAGGTTAATTATGGAAGAAATACCTTGTCAGAGCCTGCAAACAAGTTGGCTGGGTCTACCTTCCAGAAGGACAGTGACTCTAAACATACACTGAGAGTTGCAATACAATTTTAGATCAGTTAAAGTTCAGACCAAAATTCAGTTGAATCCCAATAAAATACCATGAAGTGTGTGGCTTTAAAAAACCACAATAGGCTTATCCTCCTGTCTTATTTTATCAGATTCCCTTACATCCAGCTAATATAACAACTCTGAAAAACAGAAGATTGCCAGCAACAATAATACTGATCAGGTATGGTATGTTGTAAAGATCATTTTACTGAATTATCTCATGGTAAAACATATCTGCAAGATGAGATTTTATCAATATCTTTAAGAAACAAAAAACTATTTCTAATGTCAAATGTTCAACATTCAAATATAGTTGCTGTATAAAACCTTTTTCTTTGCAAAAGTTATAAAAAAAACCTTCTGGTTTAAATACTTTTTCCTTTACCCAACCATAGATCTGAATTGGTTAGAAGAACCTCAGAACTTACTCATAATGTCTTATGTTTTTCTGTTCTTTGAGGCATCTTTAGTTTATCACCATTGTATTCCTCAGAATCATTGATATTCTTGTCTTACTGTTAAAACACCCACAACTGTGAAATCCAGTGTGCCCATTTATTGTAAAACCTCTACACAAAAAGCCATAAGAGGTTCATTTCTGCTGTTTTCCATTATTCCCTTTTAACATCTTAGTGGTATTTTAACAGTTTGCACAACTATATAAAATAAAAATGAATCAGAAAGCTGAATCACAATGAGGACATTGATATTATCAGGGCTGCAACCTATGGACACTGGTCTCTTTTTTGCAACCCCTTTTTAATGAAGTCACTTTTATGATGGCATACAAATGAAGCTGCAAACCCAAAGGTATTCCACACAAAACCATGGATATTTCAGTCACAATACCCTCTCAGCTTTAAATTCTGCTTATCCGTTTCTGAAAGCTTCCACAGTAGTGCATTGTATATCAGGTGATTAAGCCTCCCTTCAGTCCGTGAAGGCACCACAAAACCTTATCGATGCGTTTATGAATACTAAGCGAGCATCCCTGTTGAATATAGGAGAGCACAAGAAAAGCTGGTGGTGGTTGTTATACATGCGTTTCTGCACATGTGAAAGCATAGGGAGTTATCTTGTATTCTTTTCAACCTTTTCTCTATCCTGTATCTCTTTCTCCCCCTTTTACTCTTTTGCCCCACCTATCTCCCTTTATTCCTTCTTTTTTCTTCTTTTCCATTTCTGTGTCCATTGCCGATATAGAGATATCGATATCTATATATAGCCAATCCATGTTCCCCTGGTATTAGAATCATGGCTTAGAAAATGGGTCTGATGCCATAGTATGAGAAACATTGTGTTTTGGGGGTTGTTCAACAAACTGTCATTAGTCCATAAAATTTTGCGCTATTTCAATTCAGACCAATCAGTGTATTTAATAGCATTTTTCTTTTCTTCGAAATTGGACTTTGTAGAGCTTTAGCAACTGTCTAATTAGCTTCAGGCAGGTGTCCTCTAACTATTCAGTTATTCACACTTAACTGTAGACCTTCTTTGATCCCCTCCTAAAGCTAATCACTGGCTGAGTTTTTGTCATAAACTTGTCCTTTTAATTTCCATTTTAAAGACTTTCAGATGTTTTTAACTGAGCAGCCTATGACTTTATTTGCGCTTCTTTGCATATTTTTACCCTCTCCAGTGATCTTTTTAACCTAAGCAAAATGTTATTCAAACAATGCTTAGAACTTTTTTAACATTTTAGATATTCAGTGATGAATGTACTCTAACAAGCCGTTACATAATAAGGGACAACTCTGTTGACTGCAACGCCATGCTATTATTTTGAAAAGGCTCCATTATTAACAGTAAATCCGAAGCATGCATGTCTATTGGATCTGTTGATTTCTATTAATCTACTACGCCTACCAATGAATAGTTTGCCATGTTGTAATATCGCTACAAAAAACATTGATTAATCTGGTTAGTGATGTTGGCCTTCCGTTACTTTGCTGCCATCATAAAATAATCAATTTGTTTTTGCCAAATTCTCATTTACATTCTTCCTTTTTTTTATTTGAAGGATATCAATTTGTCTGACGGTTTCAGATGGGTCTTGATTTTCAAAAGTCAGTGTTGCATTGGGTAAGCTAACTTAAAAGCTTTTTTTGTAAAATTTTGATAAACATTTGTATAACTATTCTTTTGCTTCACAAATGTTCACCAAAATAATCCCCTACTCTTGTGCTTTTATTAACTTAACAGCGTGGGTTTTACCTTTTGTCGAGGTAGGAAAACTTTACTGGCCGTCCGTTAACTCCTACATTACTCCTCACCTCTCATCGACTCGTTTTATTTGGCACCCCAAAGGACAATCCTCAGTCAGAGATCAGTTGTAGTTTCCACAAGTTTATTAAAACCAATCTGAATTCAGAGAGGGAGATGTCACACTTACACTGCTATACCTTGGAAACCCCTGTGTGTCGTCTGACTGGAGCTGTGTTTCATTACATTTTATACCCCACGCTGCCATGCAGTACACATACACAATCATTCTGTCTGTGGGTGTCTCCCCAGCAACAGTATCAAAGAAACAGAGATACACTTCATTATTTAATTAAAGAATTGTATCCCATGCGTCTTCAGGAAGAGGAGTACCATGCCTCCCTTCTACACTGCTGGCTTCTCACGATACAGACAGAAAAACACCTGCAAGCTTTAACCTTGAATAATAAACACTCATTGTGTAAAAACTGGACTCTATAATACTAGAGGCTACTGTTAAGGTTTTTCTAACTATGAAAAGCATAACTCAAACTCCTAATAAAAATTAATCTGCAAAGTCCCAAATATAACTTAATTTTAGCTACTAATAATAAGGCAGTTATATTTCCACACTACTAATAATAAGGCCTTTATATTTCCACAATTCCCCCTTTTGATCTCCACCAGGAGATCACTCCACATAGGGTGCAGCCGGCTCCAGCCCCCGAAGTCCATCCGTCAAAGCACACATCCGATAAGTAGGAGGTTTAGATTCAGCACTCCCCATCTCAATTGTGGCAGTGATAAAGCGAACCATCAGAGGCCTGATGCATGGTACACGGCAACAACCACAGGTAACCATTATGGCAACAAAAATAGCAATAGAAATCATTAATGACATGACTAAACCCTTGCATTTGCCAAACATATCGGTGAACCATTGCTCCAATGCATTGTCAATCCCTGAATGCTCGTGCAAAGTTTTACTCAGTTCTCAATCCTTCTAAGGCTCAGGTGACAGATCCGTCAGGAGCGGTGTTATTGGGGATAAAAGTACAACACATATCTCCAAACATGGCACAGACACCCCGTTTTTCAGCTAGTAACATATCCAACGCCATTCTGTTTTGTATGGCCATGAGAGAGGTGGGGGCTAGTTGTTCTGAGAGATCTTCAACAGCATCTCGGGTTAAGTTGGCCAGTCATAGTACATTGTAATGAATATAATTAATGCGGTCTACATTCTTGTTAGGAGTTATTGGAATAAACGCTGAGATTACTTTAGTATTAGCATGAATGGTCAATTTGGCGCGATAAGGGTCAGACGGGCTGCGCATAACAATAGAAGGGGGCTGTTTAGTTTCGGTGCTCCCACCGGTGCCCTCTATTTTGGTTATTAGTGCGGCCGCTAGTACTGTAAGCATGCCAGGAACCGACAATGCAACGGAACTTGCTGAAATTTAATCATCCTTTGAACTTTAATACTTTCAGAGAGAAGATAAAAATGAATTAAAGCAATATCAATATACACCTCTTACTCCAGAGGGGACAGAAGGATTCTTTTACATTAACTATGCTTTAGGCCCTGCTGCCTCTGCCTCACCTTTGCCTGAGGACTAGTGCATTTCCTGCTTTTGTAGTCTCAGGGTGCTTAAAACCTTCTGATCATCAGCAGGGATGTCTTGACCCCTTCTAAGTGGAGGATGTCTTCTCAGTCCTATTAATTAATTGTGTTTCTTAATTTAAAAAAAAACTGTCTGGGTTCACTCACTACAATCCTTATGGCCCCTGAACAGTAAGCACAACAATAGATGAATATAAGAAAATACTAAACATGCAAAAACATATAAAATATAACTTTTGTTAAGTAAAAACCATAAATTGAAAACGTTTTATCTTGTCTTCTCTCGTCCTTTCGTCCTCTGGGTGGCGCAGTCTTGCTGTTCGTTGGTCCCTTATACAGGTGAAATCTTGTGCGCTGGTGTCTGTTGGTCTTCTTTCTTCAACAACTAAGGTAGACTGCCTTGTTGTCTGACACAGCTGAGGGGATTATTCTGCCCCTTGTGATGAAACTGTGTTTCCTCCAATCTCCTCCAGGGGTCTCCCTGGTTCTGGTGCCTCGGCGCACTGGCTCCAATGAAACCACGTGTCTCCTTTGCCCTTCAGCCTCACTGCGTGGGATGTCCTCTCGGTCACCTGGTATGGTCCTGTGAACCTCGGCTCCACCCACATTCGTTTGATGACTCTCAACCACACCCACTCGACCTGGGGTGTTGTTGGTTCTCCTGTGGATCTCTCAGATCCCAGAACTTTTTTGTAGGTTTCCACCACCGTCTGTAGCTGAGAAAAATAGTCTTTGTGTGACAGATTCTGTATATCACCTGTAGATGTCAGAACTGCTCCTCGTGGTCCCGGAAAACTCATTCCGGTTTCCAGCTCGTAAGGAGTGAATCCTGTGGTTGAGTTCACTGAACACCTGATTGACATCAAAGCAAGAGGTAATGCATCAACCCATGATAATTTGGTCTGTGCACAGATTTTAGCCAATTTGTTTTTCAGGTTTTGATTCATTCTTTCAACTTTTCCTTGGGACTGAGGGTGATACACCGTCCCAAACCTGTGTTTCAGCCCCAAACTGGACTCCACCTGTTGCAGCTCCTTGTTCTTAAAATGGGTTCCATTGTCAGTCCTCATCTTTTCAGGAAACCCATGTCTGGGAATGTAATGGTTAATGAGACATTTAACCACAGTTTTACTATCTCCTTTTTTCGCTGGCCATGCTTCTGGCCATCCTGTGAAAGCATCCACACACACAAGCAGATATCTGAAACCTCTTACTGACTGCACCATGTGTACTCAATAATTATTTCCTTTCCTGGCTTTGTGATTAAAGGAAATTTTCCCTGCAACGGTGTCAAAGTTTTCTTTGGGTTAAATTGCCCACACACTGTACAGCATTTAACAAAGTGTTTCACCATGTCTGTCATAAAAGGATGCCACCACTCCTTCAGATTCTCCAGCATCTGTTTAATTCCAACATGTCCTACCAACCTTCTTGCTTCCACTGTTATCAGTCTACTACACTACGGCATAGTCCTTCTGTGTCATGCCTGAAAAAACAACCATCTGTGAACAGCTGTCTCACCTGTGGTCCCTCAAGGGGGCTGGCTTCTAAATCTGGTCTTACCTTTTCTGTCCTGCTAACAAGCTCTTCACATTGATGTGGTTCCCCCTGTGTTATTCCATCCGCCATGTTGATTCCCTCATGACTGTAGATTATATTGGGTGCCTCTAAGATTTTGCTGAGCCTGTGTTGTCTCAGAGCTGTCCTGGTAAAACTTTGAGAGTTCGCATATGCCACCACACTGAGTTGTTAAAACATTCAGAGGGTGTCCCATCACTAAGTGAGCTGTTTTTGAATTAATTCTGTCAACCCTGCTGCATGTTGTGTGCATTGTGGTTGGCGTTTTTCCATGGTATCCATCAGTACTAAAAAGGACATCAGCACTCTCCTCTCCCCCCCGTTTTTTTTTCTGAAACAAAACTCCATTTACTGCCAGTTTTGTTACAGAAACATCCAAATAAAATGGTGTGGTGTAGTCTGGGAGCGTAAGCTCTGCCGCGTTGGAGAGAAGCTGCTTTAACGCAATAAAGGCTTCCTCTGCTTCCTGTGTCCAATTAAGGACATTATTGAGATTTCGCATGCCCTGTTCTCTGACTAGGTCTCTGAGGGGCTGTGTGAGATCGGTGTAACCTGGGATGTAACTTCTGCTGTAGCCTGTAAGGCCCAAAAATGACAGCATGTCTTTCACCCTAAGAGGTTTAGGGTGTGTTAAAATACTTTGCTTATGTGAACCTGACATGCTCGTGTTTCCTGCGGTAATAACTCTGCCCTGGAAGGAAACTTGCTTCCTTGCTATTTGTAGTTTATTTTTACTGACCTTGAATCCATGTTTATGCAGATGTCTCAGCACGAGTTCTGTAGATTGCAAAAAGAGCTCTGCTGTAGATGCTCCAGTAGTACGTCATCCACGTACTGAATTAGAGTCACGTTCTGTGGGAAGGGGCAAGTCTGTAACACATCTTTCAAAACCTGGTTAAATATACCTGGGGAAAGGGCGAACCCTTGTGGCAGACGGGTGAAGCGCAGCTGCTCCCCACAATAGGTGAACGAAAAAATGTCTCTGCCCTCTTCTGGCAAACAGAAAAAGGCATTAGCTAGATCATTGCATGTGTACCACTGCTGTAAAGGTTCAAGGTTGGAGAGAGCAACATAGGGATTTGGGACAGGAACAGTAGGAGTCACAGGAACTGAATTTATTGCTCTTAAATCATGTGCCATGTGGTATTTTCCAGTACCTTTTTTCTCTACAGGAAGGATGGGTGTGTTCCATGATGAGGCTGAGGGTTTTAACACACCTGCTGCCTTCAGGCCTTCAATGGTGTCTTTGATGCCCTCCTAAGCATGTTGTCTGTGTGGGTACTGTGGAACCCAAATAGGCGAGGGAGATGCAACCTGAAAAGAGACTGGGGCGCAAGGTGTTAATCTTACATCTGTGGGCCCTTCAGCCCATAACTGAGAAGGGAGGCTCTGCAAATGAGCTGCAGCTTTGGGATGGTCTGTTTTTTCTCTTCCATGATGATGTGTGAGCAACTCATGCTGCAACCGGACTTCATCAGTAGCTGTACATTTTATACAATATGTGTCTGTGCTGTTAGAATACCTTAAGTTGGTGACTGAGGTGTCCTGCCAGTCCCCAGCTGCCAGAGAGCGCTTTACAACTCCGCCGAATTCCTTAGCTTGGTGCTCAGGATGCAAAGAAAGAGAAACATGAGGAACAGCTTCATCTGACATTAAATACTATTCTGCTTGGTCAGGTGTTAAATCAACTGTTGCAGCCACACCCTCAGGAGCCACATAAATATTTTTGGATGAGATAAACCATGTCCTACCTTCTACTGTTTCATTAAACAAATCTTGGTACCATTCAGTGTGACAACGGTCGTACAACAGAGTGACATGGGGCATGTCAGGCGGAGAGGTAGGGGCAAAGACTTTGAATCCAGGGTTTCCACAGCTGATACATAGAAGATGCTGCTTGGAGAAGAAGGTGCGGTCAGCAGTCCCCAGTAGATGTCAGCATATTCTTCTGCAACTGGCTGTAAAAGATATTGTCCATGCTGAAGCATTTGTCCACATGCCAAAGAGGAACCATCTGGAAAAGTTACTGTTAACCCATCAGGACCACACAGCACTGATGCTCCCAGCTTCACTAATAAGTCTCTGCCCAGCAAATTAACAGGTGTGCTGGATGAACACACAAAAGGGTAAGTTACTAGCTGAGTCCCAATCTGAACAGGAAGTGGTAAAGTCACAGGCAAAATTGGTGCAGCCCCTGAGAAGCCCATCACAGAAACAGACTTGGTAGAAAGCAGTGGTTTAGGAGGTTGCTGTGTTATGGTGGAATAAGTTGCTCCAGTGTCAACAAAACAATTCAGTCAGTTATCTCCCACCTGTGCAGGCAACATGGGGTCTGCCGTGCCCACACTGCCTTGGTCCACCTCAGGGGTGTGTCAGTATGGACTGTAAGACGGATGTCCACCCATTTGTGGATACTGGCCCTGCTGGGGTGGTAGAGGTGCCATACCTGCATTAGGAGGTACCGTTACTCCCTGCTGTGACCCCCAGGTGGGGCAGGTGCGTGCCAAATGTCCAGACTGACCGCAGTTGTAGCACACATCTTCCAGTGCTCTGCTGGCTCCACCCCTTCCTCTGGGTGCTCCACGCCATCCACCACGACCACGCTGACCACCAACATGCCATCCGCCTCCACGACCGGGGCCACTGTACCTGTAATTATAAAATGGGTGGAGGAGGGGGCAATCCTCCTCCTGGCCACTGATCAGTTATAGACATAGGGGTGTGTGCTGCTGGAGATGCAGATGCAGCCGGAGGAACAGTTTGAGCTGCAGCTAACATTACATTTTCAGTTTTAGCACTTTTTCTCTTATTTAATTTCTGTTTGGCCTCCTGCAGCTGTAATTTAAGGAGCTGGTTCAACAGGTGCTCTTTCTACTTTTTTTTCTTTTTCTCTGCCTACTGAGCTGTATGTAAATGGTGAATTAAATGTTTTTCCCACTTTGTGAAGTCTGTTCCCTGCAAATTAGGATTATTTTTCATCTTTTGACACATGTCAACGGGAACTCCTTTTTAATATGGCTTCTCTAAACAGCTCTCCTATTCCTGTCCCTTCACCCTTGGGATTAACTCCTGTGTGTCTCATCCACGTGTCCACGGCAGCACTAATGTGCTCTTTCGGATGTTGCTCTGGGTCCCAATCAAATTGAGGGACTGCAACGGGGCGGTGGGTGGATACTGATTTCTTATAGCCTTCCCTAGGGCTGTCATTACACGTGTCAGGGTGTGTCATCAGGGTCATTACTGCAATCAGCATTGTGTTCTATCTCCCTAGCAAGCGAGGGACACACAGATCACCCCAAAATTGCTCTAAAGTGACCTAAGGCCAGTGTCATGCCTTTAGTCAATGTATCTAATTCCTGTAACCAGACATGTCCACATCCTGTCTAGGTTGTGAGTCAGAGCCGCACGCTCCGTCAGAGCCGGACACTTTCAAAACACTTAATTTCTCTTTAAAATTCCCCAGGGGGGTCTGGAGTACTCCTGTATGTGGGGGGTTCACACATGGGGTGGAGTGCTGCGGGGGAGAGTGGTGTGTTGGGGCCTCTTTATCTCTATGTGGTCAGAGAAGGCCTCATAACAGGCAGGTCCTCCCACTTGGGGTGTGTATACTTTTGACGGTTCAGGGACAAACGGGTTGTAATGTGCACGTAACTGGCCTGATTCTGTGTCTCTAATATATATTTCTCCACTTTGCACATCTACCACTGGATATATACAGGGGTTGGACAATGAAACTGAAACGCCTGGTTTTAGACCACAATAATTTATTAGTATGGTGTAGGGCCTCCTTTTGCGGCCAATACAGCGTCAATTCGTCTTGGGAATGACATATAAAGTCCTGCACAGTGGTCAGAGGGATTTTAAGCCATTCTTCTTGCAGGATAGTGGCCAGGTCACTACGTGATACTGGTGGAGGAAAACGTTTCCTGACTCCCTCCTCCAAAACACCCCAAAGTGGCTCAATAATATTTAGATCTGGTGACTGTGCAGGCCATGGGAGATGTTCAACTTCACTTTCATGTTCATCAAACCAATCTTTCACCAGTCTTGCTGTGTGTATTGGTGCATTGTCATCCTGATACACGGCACCGCCTTCAGGATACAATGTTTGAACCATTGGATGCACATGGTCCTCAATAATGGTTCGGTAGTCCTTGGCAGTGACGCGCCCATCTAGCACAAGTATTGGGCCAAGGGAATGCAATGATATGGCAGCCCAAACCATCACTGATCCACCCCCATGCTTCACTCTGGGCATGCAACAGTCTGGGTGGTACGCTTCTTTGGGGCTTCTCCACACCGTAACTGTGTGGAGTAGCCTCAGTAAAAACTGGACTCTATAATACTAGAGGCTACTGTTAAGGTTTTTTCCAACTATGAAAAGCATAACTCAAACTCCTCATAAAAATCAATCTGCAAAGTCCCAAATATAAGTTTTAGCTACTAATAATAAGGCCTTTATATTTAGACACTTTGCATATTAAAATTCTGTTGAGTCATATAGATTTCAGGAGAGAAAAACATGTTCAAATTCAGTTTATTTCCAATCCTTTCCATCTTTTATCACTTATGTGTTGACAAACTGGATCAGAACATTTTGAGTTGAGTTTTTATGCAGACATGAAATTCCAACATGAAATATTAAAATCACGAGACAAAACATGAAACAAGCTGTGGTAATAGTGTCTGCAATTGAATAAAAGTCAAAGAAAATAAATTTATTCATAAATCAAGTTCTACAGTGGGTGAGAAAATAATTTAAAGAAACCTATGAGATGTTTGTTTATGTTACATTTTCATCAAAATGGTTGTGTTGCATGGTCTATAAAAATAAGTTAAAGTATGTACTTAAGCTACTAAACACAGGGAGTGTAATATTGTAAAAGAATAGGTTGGGCAGGTTGTGTTTGTTATTTGCACCCTGTGACACTCGGGGACTTACACACACTTCTGTGTCACTGTGGGGACTCGTTATTCATAAAATCCATGGCTTGTGTAAAAGTTCACGATTTACTGTCATTCATTTCAGAAAGTGAGAGAATCAAGCATGCAATACTGCAAATACTATCTAATGACACAATTAGTATGGTAAATAAAGCTTGACATTTACCCTAATAACCTTTTTTCAAACACTTCATCTGATAAAAAAAATAAAAGCAGTTATAAAACATATAAAAAACACATGCTCTGATTAAGCTTAGAGTTGTGACTTTAGTTTAAAATGTTCAAGTGATTAGTTTTATACTTTAGACTTATATTTGGTTTTATTTCAGTGTTCTGATTCTGAGTGCCTGAGTGTTCTGAGTTAGTTCTAGCGAAGGGTAAATTGACTTGTAATTCAGCTTATTAACATTTAATACTGCCACCATGTGGTTGACCAGGGCCCAGCTCCAGTGACATCTGGATGTGTAGTGAAAAGTAGTAGCAGCCAAAATAAAGCCCTAAGAATTTGTTTAGCAGGGAGTTTTACACAAATGAGAAAACATCACTAAACCATCCATCTAGCATTAAGAAAGATCAAATTTGTTCAAAGAACTTTATAAATAAGAGTAAATGTGAGGAATTTATTTTATTTTGTATAATTTTCTGCATCATTCAGTACTATGAAGAGTTTTAAATGCGGTTCTTGCATAAGTATCTCTGTAAAGGATTTCTATAAAGCTATTCGGGCAAAGGGATGTGTAGTGACCAGAGTCATGAGAAAAAAAGCTATTCAAGTGTGAGGAACTAGTGGATGAGTTCTGCAAGTCAGCACATGTAAAGGTGATCAAAAGTCTGTAATAACTCAAAATGCCACTTTTCTCTCATTGGCTCTCATTTGAAGTTAGCAAAAACTAATTGCTTCAGTAAGTTGTGGATAGACATTAAATCACATGCAGACAGAGAAAGTACTTTTACTGAGTTATTACATATGGAGGGAACATAATTACATTCCACATGCGCAGCCCTGTTGATTTATGGATGAGTCTGTCACATAGAGGGTCTTGGAAAGGTGATCTGCTGTGAAGGCAGCCACAGGTAATTTATTCTTATTCCCAAGTTACCCATTTACTTTTCCCTCCCCGTCAAGCACTTGTGCTGACAAGATTTATTCAAACAGTTGAGGCACGGTGCTGCGCGCTTTACAGTGAGTTGTGATCTGGGCCGCAGTGAAGACACGATTCAGGTCACAGACATGAAGTACTGATCAGCACCAGTAATGGTTGTGAAGCTCATTTTCATAAAGGATTTAATAAATTAAACGTGGAAACTGCGTCTTACTTCCGACAGACGTATATATGCTGAAACTACTACTCAGGCTCGTTAAAGAGGCTCAATAATGGAAATTTAGCTTCAGGAGAGAGCCAGCTGGGCCATCATCATCTGTTGAAATAGGCACCAAATTCTCAGGCATTTTATCCCCTTGCAATAATCTATCTCAGAATTAGAGAATAACACTGGTTCCATTTCAATTTTCAGAGCTGTAGCATATCTCTAACACAAAATCATTTAGCAGTGCATGAGGTGTGTAATTAGATTTTTTTTTATCTACTTGTTTATCTTGAACGGTGTCAAATTTAGATTAACAGCTGTCCTTGCTAACAAGGGTGCTCCTAATAGGGAGGCCTGGGTGTAACAGCAAAGTGTACAAGGTGACATACTTTTGAAGGGTAGTTTATTTAGGAAGAGTTATATCCTCCTGTGGGTGACGGATGATGGACAGTAAACGGTGTAATGCAGTGTGTGCATTGAGGCGCAGAGACCAGCTAACAGAATCTAATTGCTCTCGGATGTCCAACAGCATATGTAATGACACAACTGAGATAAGATCCATTATCGGCGAGGGGAATTAATTAAATAGACTAAGTCAAGAGCAGTTGGTCCAGGTATAATAATACAGCTGGCACAACAGTTAAATATTACTGATGAGCCAAATCGAGTTTTAGTAAAAAGTCTACAAACTTATCATCATGAAGGCATTATAGTTTGAGGCTTTTAATTATTTGTTTGAACTGTTGTTTTTCTAGGATGGAATGATAATACAACATGCAAGCTGAAATATTTTTTAAAGCAAGTACTGGATGCAAAAGTCTTAATTTATAAACTATTTTCTCTAATCCATGAGATTAAAAATAGCCACATTGAAAAATTAAGAGACTCTATAGAAGCCTTTGTGTTTTTCTAAAATAACTGGGCATATAAATATTTGATATCAATGTAACTATAGAAATGAATTTCAGTTAGTCATTTTCTATACCGCTTCTTCCATAGTGGGTCACGGGGAAGCTGGTGCCTATCTCCAGCAGTCTATGGGCGGGAGGCGGGGTACACCCTGGACAGGTCACCAGTCCATCGCAGGGCAACACACAAACAACCATGCACACACTCATTCATACACCTAAGGGCAATTTAGAGCGACCAGTTAACCTAACAGGCATGTCTTTGGACTGTGGGAGGAAGCCAGAGTACCCAGTGAGAACCCACGCATGCACAGGGAGAACATGCAAACTCCATGCAGAAAGACCCCCGGCCGGGAATCGAACCCAGGACCTTCTTGCTGCAAGGCAACAGTGCTATCAACAGGTCGCCAGTCCATCGCAGGGCAACACACAACCATGCACACACACTCATTCACACACCGAAGGGCAATTTAGAGAGACCAATTAACCTAAACTGCAATAAAAATGCAATTTCTGGTGCAATATAAATTGGGACACTCCCTCGTTTACTTCCACTTAAGATGTGTAAGATCACAGACGTGTATCACATCAAGTGCACATAATGGGGACATTGTTACTTAGGATTTTCAAGAATGTTTGCCCTGTTTACACCTCAGACATTTTGACATGCTTTTGGCTGTTGAAGTAAACACCATGGTAAGACAGAAAAAAATGTAAAGAGATCTCAAAGCATTTAAAATCAAGTATTCCATTGTATGGAAAAGAGTCTACGAGTGGAAGACAGTCACAATTACTGCCAACATGCTCCGGTCTGGCTCTTTAAGCAAGTTCACTCTAAGGGCAGTCAGCAAGATCCTGAAATGTCATTGTGGAACATACAGCAGTCTCTTGCAAAAACACTGTACCCTGCAAAATCACAGTGACCCAAACATTACCAGTAAATGCACAAAGGACTTGCTGAGAATTAAGAAATGGAAATTCATTGGCTGAGTCAAAGCCCAGATCTTGATCTCATTGAGATGCTGTGGTGTGACTTCAGGCTGTACCTGCAATAAACCCCACAAGGCACATTTTTGGTGTAATTAAATAGCTTTCTTTACCAGAGATGATGATTAGACTTTAATATGCAAGAATTTCTAATTAAATAACTGTTCATTCAATATTATTTCCTAGGTTTTTCACATATACAGTTTCACTTATTCCTAAAATTTAGCAACATTTTTATGGACAGCTTTTTGAATGTTGTGTTTTATATCAGGTAACTGGTTACATTAGCTAATAATTCCAAGCAAAGGATGGGGATTCTTCCCCTTTGCCCAATGCATATTTTTGATATTTTGATAATATTGTGTGCTTAGGTTGCAAACTGCTCCAAGCGGTCCTAGATATCCCTATTTGCAAGATGATTTATGTTGCAAAGCAGACAAAATATGTGCAAAAGCAGTTTCAGTGCTTCCATAAAACTAAAATTAAATCAGGAAAGGCTACATTTATTCTTCATACTCACTTGTTGCTTTAATCTCATCAAAAAGCCATTCATGTAACAGAGTGAGCAGGACTAACTTGATGCCTCTGGTATCTATGCAATTTGACAGTCTTTTCCTATAGAATCTCTTCTGTAGAAACATATTGATTGTTAAGGCTGGAGGAGTATGAAATATTTCTTAGACATAGACCGGTTCATTGTGTTTGTCTGTTTTCTGGCAAGCTTTCCATTATTAATGCTATGATTGTAATTTTATTGTTTTTGCGTGATTGTTTTCTTTGCTAACCTTACCAAAAAATGTTCTGTAATCGGTGACATTAGTAAAAGATTAAATAAAAAAAAACAAACACATTGTTAGACCGTGACCCACTATGGAATAAGCAGTATAGAAAATTACTGACTGACAGTGTTAGACAATAAAACCGGTAGTAAATAAACCCTAGCACAACCCCAGCTAGACTTCTAAAAAATAAAAAAACAAACAAAAACCTTTTGCCAGGAGAAGATGTTTGCACAGAGCAGTGCAATTATTTCCACCGGACAGCCGGAGCTGCAAGCGGTCCAGTTATTCTGCCAGGATTTTACAGCAAAGCACAAAGTGAACTTTGATCTTTATTGTGCTTACCTCCACAGCATACTTTTAAAGCGATCCAGTGCTGACAGGAGGCCAAACTGAGGCATCTAATTGTAGAAAACGTATTGTAGTGCATTTCATGAGTGTATTTAACTTTTTGAAAAGCCAGAGTCACAGAACATGTGAGTAAACAGCTTTTTATTTTGCTTTATATTCAGCTTGTTATACCTCTGGCAATTTACATTCAGAGGTTTACATACACTTACTCTAATGTGGCTTTATTTTTAGGGTGGAATTATAAAATAGACCTTAATAATTAAAAAACAAGCACTGGATGCCTTAATTTGGATTTCTTGTTGATTCTGGGGTTAGAAACAACACATGCAGGCCCAAGTGTATACATACACACCAAAACATATTTGGATTTATGTCTCTTAGCAAGCTGCAGATAAATCACGCCCTTTTGTTGCGGTCAGCAACACTTAAGCCCAATTATGGGTGGATATTAGATTACTCTTATTTGAATAAATTGTAGAAGGTTAATCAAACAACTGCTTCAGTATATTAGGCCTGGGAATGCACCTATGAGCCTCTTGTTGCTGCCAGGAAACAGTATGATCTTTCATTTTGTGAACTGCACATGTTCTGATTTTTTGCTTTCTTGTAAAAAGGATTATGTTGTGATTTTTTTTTGTAATTACTGTTGCTTTATAGTGACAAGCAACCAATGTCGACTTAGTTCGACACCATTTTGAATACAAAAATGTAATTTATTGCCCTGATTTAGCTGCAGAAGATAATGGTTATACATTGAGTTAGATGTATCAGACCCAGGGAAAATGATGCAGGCACATGACACACCCACATTTTGAAAAAATATCCAGGAAGTGCCCAGATTTTCCAGCTGCAGAGTAGAATGCAGGAAGCATCTGCCAGGCTGTCAGATGAAAGCCCAGGTTTTCTTTTTCTCGATGAGGAGAATGAGACAAGCAGCAGCTAAAAAGGGTGCGGGCTTATAATATCCTCAGAGTCAGGAAGAGTTTAGGCTCGCTCAGGAGTTGCAGCTACAGAAACGGCAGCTTCCAGATTTACTTCACACTGAGTCGGAAGAAATTTGACAGGCGGATGGTGTTTTGTTGCAGTGAGACTCATGAAAAAATGAAAACTAACTTCAGGCTGCAGAAGCTCATAGCGCTTGGATCAGAATGAATATGTACACACACACTTACCTAACACCTCAGAATGTTTGGATGATTCCATAAGTTTGGATGCAACATGATCTGATCACAGGATGCAGCAAATCCCCACCTGAATTCTATATGAGCATCTACTGTGACTTGCAAATGTGTTCAGAACTGCAGAACATTTTTACATGAGAGACCAATACAAAGTAATATGTAACTGTGCAGTGCAACCAACTGCCTTCTGAAATATCCTAATAAGTACATAGAGTTGGTGTGTAATTTAATCTTAGTATAAATGACAGTGTTCTCTCGAGGCCTTACCTAAACTGGCAGTCCAGGTAAGGAGATCATTCATCTGAGAAGCAGCCTGGATGCCAAGTTTTACTCTGGGGGAGCTGCAAAGATCCTCAGCTCTTCCAGAGGGGGGAGAATCTGCTGAAAGAACAGATTTTAACCATGCTCTCCACAAATCTGACCTTTATGGAAAAAAGGGAAGAAGAAAGTTGTTTACAAAAACCAAGAAACGTTAAAATATTCCAAGGTATGCGACAAGTCTTATAAGAGACACAGCAAACGTGGACAAATGTCTTCTGGTGAGATAAGACCATAATTAACCTTTCTAGTGTTGTATACAAAAACTGTGTGGCAGCATCATGCTGTGAGGATGCTTTTGTTCAGTTGATTGGAAGATGGGTGGAACTAAATGCAAGTTAATCCGGTAAGAAAAACGGATACAGGCTGCAAAAGACTTTCGACCAGGGTAGAGCTGGGCGATGAAACGAATGGGAATATATTAAAATATATTTTCCTCGACAGACATATGAGAAAGGTTCAATATAGACCTTCAGTATACAGACAATAGTAATATACAGCCAATAATAGTCAGCGTTGCTCCACGCTGGACCAGTCATGTGGCTAGAATCGAGCTGTAGCCTCTTACTGTCATATTGTATTTAACGGATTTGACCCACATGCAGAAGCAATCCAGGAGACGGTAATGTTCGTTAGCGTGTTTATTTACAACAGTGAGAAAAGCGCAGGGAACTGGAACCAGGACGTGAACAGTAAAAATAAACAAGAGTAAGCAGAGGTAACTGAGGGACTGGAAACATGAAGATAATAAATCTGTCTTAATGTAATGGTGGAGGAAACCGGCAGAGGGGGAAGTGGTGAAATCAGGTAACTGTCAGCCAGAGATACTGGGGTTGGTGGATATGGTAAGCCAGGAGTGTCTGTAATCCAAGGGGAGCGAGGTAGGAGGAGGGTGGACAGGGTTCGCAGATGGAGGTCCGAGGTACACAGGAAACAGGATAGCTTCCTTCTTAAGAACGGTTTATCCAGGCAGGATTCTATGCAAGGCAGTTCAGGTTTCAGGAAACCTGCAGGATACAAAAATACAAGATTACTTGAGGAACACGACATGGACAATGCAAGATTATGTGGCTAGTTTGTACCACTAAGGGCAACACTCTGGCAGTGAGTAGCTGGCAGCCTCCCCTTTAAATAGTCCTCTGCAGGTAATCAGGGGAATAGCGATCACCTGTCACCTCTCCTCCAGGTTCCACGCCATCTAGAGGCTGAACACAGTGAATGCACCAACAGACAACACAATAATACAGAACCTGACACTTACTTCAGGTAACAACTGAACTGGTAGGACATCACTGAAAAAAGAGAAAAAAAATGAGTGCCCCGGAAGAAGAAAAGAGAGAAGACATGGCAAACGACATTTTTGACAAGAAGGGTCCAAACAGTTTAGTCGTGTGGAGGTTGAGCGCATGTTCCGACAAAGTCGGGGAATAACACCAATCTGTTTCAACCCCGGGAACCAGTGCCACACACTAGAGCATGCAGAATGTAAAACTTTACAATCCCAGACGAGAGCGAGTGCTAAGCCCCATCACCTCTCCTCTCCTTCTCCCCGAAAATGACGCCTGTATAGCTGCAACAACAGACCATAGAGTCGGCTTTCTGATGCTTTATGATAAAAAGTGGAAGGGACACAGAAACCACAAATGCAGTAGTTAATTGTATTGCAAAAAAAATTATGTTTAACATATACCTCTTTTAAACTGTGTAGACGTTTACCTTCAGGTGGCACTACAAAGTGCTGTCTACTAAACCCAGCCGCCACAGAGACAGTTTCTTCCACTTGACAGTCAGACTTCCAGAACAACACCATGCATACTTGGACTGATCTCACATTATATTATATTGTAAAGTCACTTGTGTATATATGTACAATTAAAAGCTATATATTTTTTTCATTTATATTGAGAAAAAAAATCTTCACTGAGGACAAAGTGTAATAGAGTCAAATTCCTTGTTTGTGCACACAACCCTGGCAATAAAACTGATTCTGATTTTATTTCTGTAAAACAGTTGAATGATGTTCGATGACATGTTCAACTTTTGAAAATAAATCAAAAATAACCTTCTGATATCTTCAAATCTCACTTAATAGTACCATGGTAAAGTAGTGATTTGTTTTATATCATGATTTGTTTTACATCATGATATATATTGATATTGACTGATATAAAAAATATTATCGTGAAAGAATTTTTCCCATATTGCCCAGCCCTAGACCAGGATGGAGGTTCACCTTGCAGTGGGATTACCAAGAAGCCAGAGCATATTTATGTGTTGAAATGGCCCAGTCAAAACCCAATTAAGGATTCAAATACAGTTGAGAATTTGTGACAAAACTTGGAGATTGTTGTTTACAGACACTCCGTATTCAATCTGACTGAACTTAAGCTGTTTTCCAAAGAAGAGTAAACTTTCAGTCTTTAAATGCTTAAATCTAATGGAAACATACCCCTAAAGATCTGCATTTTTAATTGTAGTAAAAGCTTTAGCTTAGGAGGAACAGAGATTTTTATTTTTAAACAAATAAAAAATCCTGCATCCTTTCTCTTCCTCTTCACAATAATGCACTGCTTTGTATTGGTCTATCACATAAAATCCAGCTGAGGTCCAATATAACTCAGGTTTGTGGTTGTGATGTGACAAAGTGTGAATCAAATCAAATCTGTATCAAAACTATTTTAAAGGAAATTAAGAAAATTAGCATTTAGAACAATTAAAGATTTCGTACTATAATTGTGAAGGGATTGCCAATCTCATGTTTTTCCTCTGACAGGTATTGTTAATGGAAGTGGCTCCTTCAGCAGCTGAAAGCTTCTCTTTGAGCTGAGATCAACAATTAAGTTTCGTTTATCTTGTTTCTGATGGCTGTAAAGTGGTTTCCCTTGTGTGATTGACCTCTCTGCCTCCTTTTAGGATGTTATTACAAGTCTCTGTGAAAATCTGGAGGCAACTTATTCCCTGGGGAACAAAAAAAGAGTTAGATTTGATACCGACACAGAACAGAGAAGATTACTGCTAACAGAATAACAAAGCAACTGGGAAGGTGATAATGAGAACTGGACCAAAAAGGGGACAGGCAGAAGAAAGGTTCATGCATTTTGATCCAATTATAAACATGAATTAGTGGCCTACTTTCTGCTAAAGCCTCAGGCGGAGCGAAATAAACCTGTAGGACTACCAGGACAACACTGATATGTCAAAATATTTTTGCAGATGAGTGATAGATAGGTAGGCATAACGATTATAATCAGAAAACCAGACATGAAGACAGAAACAATCTATTATTATTAATAGTATTTTATTTATATTTTTATTAAACATTATTGGCCTCCAACATGTAGAGAATGTACATACTATAATAATAATAATAATAATAATAATAATAATAATAATAATAATAATAATAATAATAATAATAACAATGAACTGAAAAACATCTTCAGTTTCTTTTTCGACATTGTTGACGTTTATTTAGTCTCTTCTTCCTCTAGATTCTGCTCTGTCAGCCTTCAAGGCATGAAATAGCTTTTTGGAGGAATGTACAGTACAGGAAACAAAAAAAGAGTCATCTTTAATGCTGTCATTTTGTTCTCTTTTTGACATCAACATATGTCATTTTGTTTGCAGACTATGACACCCATCAACCACTTTCTGCTTAGCTCCCATACAACTTAAAGTTCCATTGCATTTCCAGCAGATTTGCATTTCTACACGCCCTGAAACGCTCGCTCTGTTAAATGGATTTCAATGTATGTTGCTGTGTCCTGCTGCTTTCATCAGACCTGTGATTGTAAAGCACCATAGTGGCAGCCTTTACAGAGCTCCATGTTTTTCCTGCAGAATAAAACACAGAAAAGCCACCGACTTTGCTCCTGCATGCTGCAGAGAGCTCATCATGACTGCTCTTCCTCTCCACCTCTGCTTCATACTGAGTGCTTTGTCCTTTGTTGCTAGAATCTAAAGGAAATTCCACAAATGCACAGTTAAAAAGGTGACATAGAAGAAAAAAAATACAAGCTACTCACTGAAAGAGAACCAACTGCTCGTTTTACAGACCAATATCCCACAGGGCTGCACAGTTTGGAGATGTCTTCTTAGTAAAGTTAGAACTTTTAAAATATGTTAGACGGTTAAAAACACAACATCACAATTTAAAAATGTTTTGATTTAGTCTGCACGCTGCACTCAGATTTAAGTGTAGGTTTACAGAATTTTCTGACAGGCAGGTAATGCTAAAAATCTCTTTTCTTGATTCACTGCAATTGAGAAGAGCTTGACGAGGAGCAGAATTTCATCCTGTCATGCAGCTGATTTCTCTATCCTCCTTCTTTCCATTTCTGCTGAAGCTCTGTCTGTTTCCAAGGGGGTGAAATCCAGCGCTGGCGGTCATGTGTCTATAACGTCCTGCGCCGGCGAAGGTTCATGCGGCAGACTCGTGGCGTTAGGCAGAGTCTGCGTGTGGCCGACGGAGTTCTGCTGCAGCTCCAGTGCCATAGCGTTCTGCGGGTGGGGAAACTCCTTCACCTGTTTGCGGTACTCTAAGAAGGTGGAAGCCTTGGTGGCGATGGCCACTACATTTTTGCCGACGAAAATGGTGGAGACACGGCTGTCCTGGAACAGCACCATGTTGACGCCACGTATGAGGATGGTGACCACATTTATGGTGACCAGGCTGAGGACTGGGTACAGCATCATCTTCTGAGGCGACATGTGCTCGCCCTGCATGCTGATCTCGCTGAGGGACACGCAGGGCAGGATTAGCAGCAGGATGTAGCAGTAGAAGAACATCAGGCCTTCAGCCCAGATGGGCAGACCTGTCCGCTGGGGCTCCCACAGGTTGGCTTGGATGTCGAGCAGGTCCAGCAGGTCTAGAGCAACCCAGAACAGCCGACTCCTCATATCCTCCTTCTTCCGGAAAGTTCTCACATATTCCATGCTATCCAGAGCCACGAGAACCAAATACAAACCTGGCACACACACAGATAATAGCAACGTCAAAGCTTTCCGTGCCACTGTTTCCAGACTCTTCCTGTCAGCTTTGCAATTTTGAAAGACAAAGTAGAGTTTAATCTCAAGAACAAAGATGTAGAGAAACCACAGGATCATGGCGTATCCTCGTCGGGCCGTGCGGACCTCAGCACCGACCCACACTGCTACATAGCGTAGCACGATGAGGAAGCAAACGTCTCCCACCAGCACTATTATGCACACACCGATCTTCCTGGGACCCTGGTTTTGCTCCACAAGGTAGGCATCCATGAAGGCCATGCTTGTCATGATGACAATGGTGGTCAGGCACACGTGGCGTTTATCTGGGGGTGGCAAAACCATGGTGAGGGCTCTAATTGGCTCTCACTCTCAAGCTACAGCTTTCAAAAGTAAAAAGGAATAAACACTAAAAGTTGATGTGCACAGTGGAGACTCCAAACCTTAAAGACTGGAGGAAGAAGGTTAAGGTGCTCTGACTGAAGTAAATGTCCAAATAAAGCAGAGGTGAGGATAAAATGCCCCTTTCAATGAGTGCCACAGTAGTCCACAGAGGATGGTTACTGCAGATTTGAAGTGTAGCTTTGTGTGGAGAGATGCTGCTGAATCTTCTCAGGCCAAGTGAAAACAGGAGCCTCCTCTGGTCAGTCAGCGCACTTCCATTGATCCAGCCTTGCCACCCGGCAGCAGCTACACCGAGGGGCTCTACACCCAACTCACCATGACTGATTGTAATCCGCACACAGCCAAATGAGGGATGCTCCTAGAGCTGGCTCGCTCTAATTTACTTGTGATGTGATGGTGGGACTCAGTGCCGCAGTGTTGGAATGTTTATGGAGATGTTTATTTTTGGATGAGACGGTGTAAGAAAAGGAGGATATGTGGGTGCAGCAGCTCTGCATGTATGAGAAATCCCTCTTCGGATACTCCTGCAGACGGTGGCGCAGTGTGTGTGGCTTCTTGTGGTCCTGCAGTGTGTAAGCAAGGAAATGGAGGAGAGAAGGGAGAGGAGTCTGCAGTGGCCAGAAGCCCCCAGCCGCCATAAATCAAGGAGACAGCAGGTCAACGGCCCGTGAGGCCCTGCGTCTGATGCTGGCTTCCCCGGGGGGAGGCTCTTGCTCTGGGCTGAAGATCCATCCTTCCTCCTTCTTTGTGCCACGTGCCTGCCTCTCCACAGCCTACAGGGGGAGAAATGAGAAAGGGAAAAGGAGGGGTGGGGGGGAAGAAACCTGTCAGCATTACTGGGCCATATAACACAATTTCATTGCCAACGGCCCATATATGAGAAGCAAAGTAATGTGTCAGCTCGGCTCAAACGTGGCCTGTTTCACTATTGATGGGACAGAACATATTGCTCACGTAACACTGCTTCAGGATGTCATTACCACTCTATTGTCTGTGATGTGTCATGTGACATCTGGATGCATGGCTTAATAGGCTCCCATGGCAATGGCAATATATTCACTGTACTGCGCTGCCGTTTAATTCCGGCTCTTAAATTAATAGAGGACTTATTACAAGAACTTGTAGGAACCCAATTTTCAGGTCTCATACAGCAGCTAACTACTCAGAACTCGTATTTCCCTTTTTCAATATTACTTGGCAGTGAAATGAGATGAATGTTGGCAATTTGTTCATTTCTCAGTAATATTTTTAGTTAGTCTTGGGCAGTGTCCAATCTGAATATAGGAAACCATAATTCCAGTATGTACTGTGACAAACGCATATGTATGCACTCATGGTCAAATAAATGCATTGAAAAAATATTTTAAAAATCCAACTTTTATTTTGAGGACATTTTTGTAAGGTCTGTTTTTAACAAACTGTTTTTAACTAAATTGGTTTTAATAAAATCAGAGGTAGCACAATGGTACTACAGTCAACTAAATGCTGGTGAAGCATCATGATTTTAAGTTTATCAGAGTGCCTAGCGACTTTTATTTAGTAATCATTGACTCAGTTTCCCTGGGATGCAAATAGGACACAAGGAGATCCATTTCTGTCAGCCAATGACAACTTGGCTGGATGTGAACCCAAGTTTATCTTATCACCATGCACAGTTTTAAGGATAGGAAGAGAAGTGAAATGCTCAAAGTTATAGAGCTTTAGAGAAGATTGGCATTTTGGAATCACAGATACGCCATAACCACTATTAGACAATATATACATGCCAAAAAATAATTTTCCTGTCCTGTGTAAAAAGTGTAAAAATGTGGAGCTTGCTAAACTCTGCTGCCACCTTGAATAAATCCATAGCGTTTAAAAAAAAAATAAAGATTGAATTTTCAGTAACAAAACCCTCCAGGTGGGGTTTGAAATAAAGAATGAATATGATTCCTACTGTGAAATATGGTGCCAGATCTGTGATGCTGTTGGCCGATGTTTCTCTTTCAAAGGCCAGAGGAACCTCGTAAGAGTCCGTGAAATCATGAACTCTTTGAAATATCAGGTAATTTTAAATAAAAATCTGGTTGTTTCTGCCAGAAAACTGAAAATCAACAAGATAATGATCCAAAAATTCTAAAACAATGCAGAAATGGCTCACCCAAAATCAACCTTCTTACATGATCATGGCGGTCCTCAGATCTAAATTATATTCAAAATAACATTATTGTTCTGATTTAAACTTCTAACCTTTCTTTCAATATATAAAACATTTATTTGTTTTTTTAAAGATATTTTTTTCAGCACTAGTGGCCTTTATTTATTTATTTTTTGACAGTAGGCAGACAGGAAAGAGGGGTAGAGAGAGGGGGAGACACTGGCAAATGTCGCTGGGTCCGGTACTCTCGAACCCGGGACAGCCGCTTCGAGGACTGTAGCCTCTGCATATGGTCGCGCGCTTAACCCCTACACCATCAGTGCCGTGCCCAATATATAAAACATTTAATATATTTGAGCATAAAACATGTCCGCATTTATGTTCTGTCTGCGTGTTTCATATTCGGCATGTTGACCAACTCAAGTCTATTTCAAAATCTGTAACACTTAGAATTTTTTAATCTGGAAAGTATTGCCATACAGTGGGCTGTGGCTGTGGCTCAGTGGGTAGAGTAGTTATCTTGCAATCGGAAGCTTGTGGGTTGAGTGATTGAGACACCTGTTTAAAGCACTTTCAGTGGTCAGTATAACTGGAATTCTGCTGTATAAATTCAGTCAATTTACAGTAAATAGTGGTTCTTCACAGCACAGCTTGTGACCTTTGACGCCTTTATTCTGTTGGCAAACATATAAAGAAGGACATTTTAATGCTAAATAACCACAGGGTGAAAAACATAATCTATGAGGAGCTAGATACCAAATTACAGTGTGAAATTATGCTGCTGCAATGAGTAATGAACTTACAAGTAACATGTTTAAACATCTTGACCAGGTGTGTCAGTAAGCAGGGTTGGGACTGTGGAGATTTTTCACTGAGGAATAACAAGCAGTTTGTGATGCGTCATTAGCACAGAAAACACATCCTGCAACTCAGTGTCTAAACTCAGCAGCGGGATATAGATGAGAATAACATTTATTTCACCTTTAGTGAAAGCTTCATTTTAAGTCCACAGTTCGATTCTATATTTATCCAATGATGTTTCAAGGTTGTTTGACCTGCTTAATATTTCAGCTACTATATTTGTTGGAGCATGTGACAGGATGGATGTGAGAAGGCTCAAAGGGCATATTTAAAAAACAAAAAATCCATAACATGCCAGGTGCAGGATGCCCAGCAGGAGCCTACCATGGGCAATGGCCTCATCCATAAATAAAGCAGCATGTGTAAACATTAGCATGAACACAGAATGGGGCCGGGTAACAGCAATGTTAACGGTGGTAACTGAGCAGAAACATCTCCATCTGTTCAAATGTGCGTAACTTTGACAGAAACCAGAATTTGTTCTTTTGCTCTGTTCTGTCGGTTCCTGCTGTCACTGGTTCCTTCAGCCTAAACATTTATGAGTCACATTAATGTTTACTTCAGCCTAGATACCATTTCAAGAGATCAAGAGATCCCTCTAAACTGAGCTCTGACAATAATTTTACAAACTGTGACTTAATAAAGTCACTTTGAAAACTTCTGTAATGCAGATATCCAAAAATATTCTCCCACTCAGGAAAAAGTGCAATTAGGATGATTTAGTTAATGTACTGACCCAGATAGAAACATAATTTAATATGTAATATTCTCTTGAACTTAGTGCCTGGCAAACCAATTGGTTTCCTTCAGTCTATTCTAGTGTTTCTCATTGCACTGTAAGAATAATGAACTTCTAAAAAGTTAATAAGCCTGCACCACTGCTGAGAACTTTGTGAAGCTATACTCAAACATATTGAGTTCCAGCAGCTAATGGAAGCAGTAATAGTGATAGTATTAGTCATTAGTAATAGTAATTTTGCTAACAAAAACTGAAACGATCACAAACACTCTGTATGTTTACTATAGCACATCCGTTATTGAGTTGACGGTATGCAAAACTAGGGACAAATTCATAAAGTTCTGAAAACCACCTCACACTGAGAGAAGTTGGCTGCAGTTATCTCAATAAACCATAATCTACAATTCATCAGCCATTAACAGTATGAGTATCATCAGCATTGAAATATTAAACATGAAATCACGTCCAAGGTAATTAAGCTTATGTTACGGCGTACTTATTGTCTTTTACGTTGGGAAATTTTATTCTAAAACTGGGAAAGTTAGGGAGTTTCAGTCAGTAGAAAAAGAAAAACCATGTTAGATCTTCTATGTGTCCTGAATCAATACAGTGTTGTTTTAAACATGTGCACATGCAGAATAATAATGTGCAAAGCCGAAAAGTTTACCAACCCCCACCTCCCTGCTTCAGACACAGTTTTTTTAAATAAAACATACTGACAGCAGACTATCCCGGTTTCGCATCTGACACTTTCAGCCTAAATCAGTAGCTACAGCTGTCAGTATAACATCAGCTCATACTGTTGTGGCACCGGTCCAGGCTTTGACTAAAATCCTGAAAACTAATTGTTCATTTATGGACATATATGCTTTTTATTGTGAGATTAGTCTCCTTATCCCTTAAAGTAGCTAAGAAAACGCAACATCTCTGCATGTTTAATATTATGGCATCTATGAATATGCTAATTAGTCCTTTGTCTCCCCTTTGCAGCTTGCTGACAAATACATAAAAAACAGGCCATGGCAGCACAGCGAGGAATCCACTGAGACACTTACATAGGAAGAATAGGAAAACAAAGATAACACAAAAGTTTCCGTTGACCATATTAGCACACAGAGCATAACATGTTAACAAATGCTAAAGTTTGACTATCCATGCTTCTACCGGCCAGCTCTAAAAACCTAGCCTTACCTAACAAGTTAGCAGAACTGGGTGAATGTCTTAGATTTCTTAAATCACAGCTTGAGTTTGTGATTTACAAACTGTTTTCAATGGAGCATCTGAGATGGACATGTGGACTGTTTTATGCCAGGAAGAGTCATTTTATCAGTGTAATATTCAGATATTTTGCCTAATGAGGCCAATGCATGTGTTGCTTCAGCTAATAATGATTGCTGATGCTGCTTGTACCAATTATTTGAACTGGACAATTAATGCAGATGACAAACAAAATGGTAGTTAAAAAGCAAGCAGAAAGAGAATATTTGCTTTTAGGTAATTCTGAGTGAACAGCAAATAAATAAACAAAATATTTTAGAAATACCTGAATTTGACGGCTTGTGTGGTCATAGTATACCAGAGTTGAATGAAAATTTTAAATGTCGTTGCAGAATTACTAATATGTCTAATTGTGAAAAATTACCAAATATTATAACTGGGTGATGTAATAACAGAAAGAGATACAAATGCAACATTAAGCATCAAAATTATTGAAAGAATATCTGCTGAGATAAACTGACATTATTCCCACTCTTCCCTTTTTTCCTATCATCAGTATGTCCCTAAACCTCCAAGATTTTCCTCACTAACTATTTGTGGGAGTCCACAGCAGTGAATCTCAACCCAGCTGGCCTTTCATGCATTTCATATTATTGGTATGCAGAATGTGAGTGCATGGCATTTCCCCAAAACCCCATTGCTTACTGTTCATCTTTTTAGGGCAGTAATTATGTTTAACCTGTTAATAATATTAAAAAGTCTGTTTATTTCAATAGCTAAAATCACAAAGTGAAACATATTGTATAGATTAATTTAACACAGAGATTTTTATAATAATAATTAGTGGATCTGACGCTTCTTATAACTGCTGAGCACCATTTTGCATCTTTCCAATGGTATTTTGACCTTTTATCTTTGGTGATGAGCTCAAAGTGTTTGAGATCAGAAGGCCTCTTTGCCATCACCCTAATCTTGAGCTCTCTCCAGAGATTCTCTATCAGATTTGAGTCACAAAGCAATAATATAACTTCCAGTCAGAAGAAACATGTTGGTAAATTAAAAGATCAGATATTAATATATATATTCATTTGTTTATCCAAGTATATTATTTTTTTTAAATGTTTTGATGCCACTAGTAGTTTTAATGTTATCTACTTTGCTTTATTGGTTGAGAAAAATGCAGGGCAAATATTTATTTCTGTATTTTTTTATGTACCACGTTCTTTCTTAATGCAAATGGCAATACATTTGAGCTTAAAACTTGTAAGTTACCTTAAGCTCTGTTTCATTTTGTTTTAGTTTTGTAGTTTAGTCGATGTTGCTTGGTGTTGGTTTGTTATCCTTGTGTCTTAGGTTTTATATTTGGGGTAATTTTTATGTTTTCTGTCCTTTTAGTTTTTCTTTGGGCCCTGCAATTCTTGGTAGTATTTATTTGGTTCAGCCGGCTGATGTCTACCATTTGTCTCCCAGTGTGGAAATCTCTTCACACGGAAGATGCTTGTGTCGCACCATTTCAGGCGATGCATCAGCCCGAGCATATCCCAGATGCCTGTTCAGACGGACACCCACTTCGACCATATGACTCATATAAACATAAAAGTGTTGTTATGACCAAGATAGAAATGTTATCTTAGAAAATAAATAAATTGGTGAACCTGCAGAATATTATATATTCTAGGCTGTGTATTAGCCAGGAGGTGATCTCTCTCCCATTAGTTTAGCTCAGTTGTCTGCTGGTCCCTCACAGTTGTAGCATATCAGTAATCAGTAACTGTTTTCCACCCAACATTCACCCTACCAGTACATGTACTCCCTGGTTACCTTTAATCATTCTTGCATCTCACCGCTGTTGTGTTCCACTTTCTGCCTGTATTGGGATTTCTTGATGCACTCAATTCCCCCCAAACTTTGTCTTCTTGTTTTCCTTGAAATAAATGTTTTATTTGAACCTGCCTGACTGCACTTGGATCCCTCAAATCTACACATTCTACAAGACATTACACAATTTCCTTATAAAGAACACAGCATTAGAAAGGTTTCTTGACAAAGACAACAATAAAAACAAAGTACCACAAGCCTGAATATTTCAGCGAAATAGATTTAATCTCTGAAGGTCAGTGCCTAATATTCTGCCCACATGAATTTCTAAACATTTTAGAATTGTAAATCTTTTAGCAGCCTTTATTTGCATTATTGTGGCTTTTGGTTTAAGTCAAATGCAAATGCAAACTTGTCTGTTATTTGGAGACTTTTTTCCTATCATGGCTAACTGAGCTCACCATGTGAGAGTTTTAAGTATGTGATGAATAAATATGAGTTTGTTTTCAGACCTGCAGTGTGAAATCACTGAAGGAAAATTGGCCTTTTTGATATAATTTTTTTGGGGTTCTCTTTCATCAGGCAACCCTGTCATTTAAAAAGCCCTCTGTGTACACTAATTGATCTATAGAAAATGCATCTTTTATAGTGCCTTGTGACAATTTTGATTGCTGCCCTTGAGTGCAGAGCAGGAAAAAAAATCTGAAAAGCATCTTGATTTATGTCCAGGCAGAGAACGCCCAGCATGTGAGTGGAACACCAGAATTAGTTTAAATTGTAATCCAAGTATGGATTAGATTATTTAAAACCCATTATGTAGAACAGTGCCTAAGTATGAGATTACATTCACAAGTTGGCGATTAATTGACTGATTAGCAGAATGCTCTGGATCATTAACATGCAATAATGAGGACAACATCCACATATAAGAAACGCCATATCACCACTAAAATGCCATTCATTATCAGAAAAGACTTTGGGATTACTTTCCAAATGAACAGATTAGAGCCTGAGCTTTAATATAAGAGTGGAAAATTGAGTTTCTTGAAAGTCTGGGGAATTATGACTGGAGTAACAAAACATTGATCCTAGTATGCCAGTGACGTAATTTGGTTTGAGCAATGAAACTGGAAGCAAGAGATTAGATCTGAGATTAGATGATTATTAATATTTTCAGTCTTTGTCTTTATTAAATGACACCAGACAGCAGGCATTAACAGCGTCTTTTAGTGTTCTATGTTCTGCATTTATAATACATAGCTCAAGGCTGAAGATCAGTCATGGATGTTAACAGAATTAGAAAGAAATATAGGGAGAAATGTCCACAGATATGAGATTGGACAGATGTGACAACCCTCATTTTATATCTTTGCTTGAATTCCTTTTATGCATGAGGAAGGGGCCTTTGAGGGTAGTGCTCTGTGTAAAGCACTCATTACAGAGTTCAATTACGGCATATTAATTATGGTGAACTATAAATAGCAAAGATGGAGGGCTATAAACTGGTAGGACAACATTCCCTCACAGGAGGAAGCTATTATACTGTCTTTGTCTCTAAATGGCCAGAGTTCCTTTGTCAGAGAGTTATCTAGCGACTGGTGTCCATAAAAGGCCACAGGTCTCCACATGGATCACAGTAAGAATAAAGGTTTAGCAATGAATAACATTTCTGCAACTTTTGTTTTGGTTTTGATTTACAGTGCTTGCAAAGGTTTTCACACCCCCTTTTATATTTTCTTTCGGTAAAACCACAAGCTTCAGTATATTTTGTTAGGATTATATGTGATAAAGCAACAAGGTATTTTGCACATCTAGAGACTGAATTTTTTGCAGAATGGCCCAAAATATTCAGAAGAGTCTGTGAACAACAATTTTCTGGGCTTGTCTGAGAATCTCAAATAATTTTCTAATGTTGCTCCGGCTTGTACATTTAAGGACGTCCTAATCCAAGATGAACCTTCACTCCAGTCTTAAGTCGTTTGCAGCCTTAGACAAGTTTTCTTCTAGTATTGCCCTGTATTTAACTCCATCCATCCACCCATCAACTCGGACCTTCTTTCCAGTCTTTGTTGAATAAAAGCATTTCTGCATCATGATGCTGCCATCTCCATGTTTTAGGGTGAGTATGCCGTGTTTAGGGTGATGTGCAATGTTAGTTTTCCAACACACATTGCATTTTGTATGTAGATTAAAAAGTGTATTGTTTTGTTTCATCTGACCAGAGCACCACTGTGCACGTTTGCTATGTTTTCAACATGGCGTGCGGCAAAGTAAAAGCAGGATTTCTTCTAGTTTTCTTTCAATAAGGACTTCCTTTCTTGATGCTCTGCTGTAAAGCCCAGACTTGTGGAGAGCACAACTAATAGTTGTCCTGCTGACAGATTATCTAATCTAAACTGTGGATCACTGCAGCTCCTCCAGAGCTACTAAGGTAATCTTGGCTCTTCTCTGATGTATGTTTCACTTGCCCGGACTGTCAGTTTAGATAAATGGCCAAGTCCTGGTAGGTTTTCAGTTTTCAGTTGTTCACTTATGTCTTCTAACAAATCTCTAAGGCCAACACAGAATAACTGGATTTATAATTAAGTCAAAATACACTAAAGAGTCATCAGTGACCTTTTTAATACATTATGTGACATCTGAAAAACATTTTGTTTCACATGATTGAATGTGGGGCTAACTATAAATGCTCAACACAGTTCTTCCAGTTTTGGTAAAAAATAAAATTATAAACATATTTTCTCCCATTAAACTTAAGGTTTCTGGTTGTTTGTGGGGGTCTCTGACAGCACCGTACACATACACACACCCAGGCACCAACACACAATTACTCAATTACTTGCCTCTTTGATGCTGGACTGAATCTGGAAATAATAAAGTTAGCCATGCAATTAGGATACTGTCTTGAGATATCCTTTTTGTAAAGCAAAACTGCCCTGGCACATGTAGTCAACCATGTGCTCCATATGGTATGCCTGAACGCCACAACAGGACATGTAAAAAAAAAAGATTTGTGGTTGGAACATGAAAAAAAATGTGAAAAAGTTATTTGCAAGTCCCTATAAAGAGTTCTAGAGTTTTCTAGGAAAATAACAAGCTGTGGCAAATGGTAGTCACTACATCTGGAAGTGCAGTAGTTTGGATGATTTGTTGACAGCAAATCAAATTAAGGCCTAAAATGTTCTCTAAATGGTGCTTTTTCCAGGTAGATTTTTGAATAAGAGAAATAATTAAGAATTTTCCTTTTTGCATTGGGTTTACTGCGTTGCTAGACTGATGTTTCATCCCAGCAGGCTTTGCTTTAACTCGATTATGTTCTTACACTTTGTACACCTTGTGAGGCTTGTGAGATTGGCCTTGTTTACAACTGAAAAAATAATTTTATTCAGCTGTGGATTATGTGCTCTTTTTACCTGAAGGCTTCAAAGGAGACTGAGATGTCTGCGCTTTTGGGTTGCCGTATTGTGATCCAATAAATGTGATGCATTATGACCACAAATCAGTTTGTTTTCCACATTCTTTAAAAATTGCAAGGATTATCTAATGTTTACATCAATACCAGCAGCACTGCAACGTGATGGCACAGGTCCCCAGAGTGGGCCGTTTTGTACAATATTTATGTCAGGTTGTCTTCATTAGGCTCAGAATGGGGACCATATGTTGTCTTGGCTGCCGGCCATCTTCGTCATCCCGGCAGGTGTTCTTCACCGTCCTTTGTGTTACTGTACAGTCATTGCTTGGCTGATTTTGGCAGAGGCGGAAGATTGCTTTAAGCTTTCCCAGTACACAGACTACAGCTCAGCTAAACAAATGCTCTGGACACAGAGTTTCATGAGTGTGTGTTTGCAAAATGCTGAAAAGTTCAGAGTTTAGAGAGGAATGCACTCTGAAATTAATAGTTCTTGTTACAGTATTCACAAACTGATAATGTTCTGCCAACACATTTTGATATATTAAGCACTGAAAAAAACACAAGATCCCTCAATACATGTTGAAATCTGCTGGGACTAATAACCTGGCTGCAATCAAAAGCTTAATTTTCCATGCTTAAATGTCAATTGTTCATATAATATCTCCCAGGTGCTGAGTACATTTTCTGAACATTAAAATATTAAAACCACTGGACTAGTCTGGAATAATGTGTCTAATGTATCACCATAATGGTGCTTTGTTTCAATTCAGGTTTTATTTTTTTATTAGGTTTAAAGGCATCAGGGGTCAAACTGTTCATCACACTTAACAATTATTAACACCCTGGGTAAGGATGTGAAAAGAAAACAAAAATTAATAAATTGATTTTATATTGATATGCAGCACTGCATTAAAACAAAGAAAATGTTGTAGTTCTTTAAAAGTGAGATTTTGAGATTTTCTTCTACCTCTGTCACATTAATACCTAGCTTCCTTGCATTTCAGTGGCATTGGCAAATGCATCTCCAGCAAAGCCAGGGTGCCATCGCATTGTATGTTACAGACACTATATATATTGCACATGGTGGCACTGCCAAAAAAATGTATGCAAATGTCAGAGCACATATGGTAATTTAAGCTTTGCGCTATGCTGTGCAGACGCTCTGTCTGCACTGATTCACTCACCCCAGCATGTTAAATGCTTGGAGTGGCTGCAATGGCATGCCAGTCTGACCTATTTTCTGGTTAACTCAGCTAAAAATTGCATGACCACTTGGTAGCAACTATTGACTATGTATACAGCATCAGCTTTCATCCTGTTGGGGTCATCCATTTTGGGGGATAGACCGGCTGGGCTGCGCAGTTCAACATGCGCAGCTCAACAGCTCTGACGTCACACGAGATTATAAAACTCGTGGAAAATAAACCTTCGTTGCCATTTCCATCGTGTCTCATGGGACGACGCAATGGAGGCACATATCTGTAGAGACAAAAGCTCGCAGGCGAACTTTTCCTCCACACGGCCATTCCCGGAAGTGCTTGAAAGATAGAAATCTGTCTGATACGAGAAGGTCAAAAGATTCATATAAAAATCGAAGACCCCGCCGACACTCCGGCGCAGGTGGAAAACCCACAGAGGTTTTATGTCCAAGAAGATGAGTTTCATCTTTGCTGATTCAGTCATTTTCATATTTTCCCCATTTTGGACGGATGAGAAGTTTACAGTTTTGTTTTTTTTGAGTTGATCACGGATGCGTGGTCTCCCCCTCGTTTTTCTTCAGATCTGACCCATCCTCAACTGGTGGAGAGATGAAATCAACGTCAAAGTAATTTGGTTCTTTTTTATATGAGATTGGATCGGTGCATTTAGAGGTCTCGGCAGGATGAGGCATATCAGCTTCTTGCATGCAATACTGATTGAAGTGATTTATGATGAGCTGTTTTGATTTGCTTTGCAAGTGTGCTGAATCGCGCAGCGTGGATGTGATCAGCAAGATGTGTGTGTATGTTTTTGTCTGGCTGATCCCAAATCAGCCAGGATTTAGAGGTTGGACTTTAAAGTTTTTCCATTCAAAGCAGCTGCGGTCTGGGCCTTGTGGCATGACCACTCTTTTGTCTCAGTTTTATTACTGGAGTTTTTCCACTGAGTTCCCACCTCAGGGTTTTGTGACCCTTTATTCATTTGGGGCAATCAGCACACCAGGAGGACTTTTCGATCCAAGTTGGCCCAAATTGCACATTTTGTCCTTAAAACTGCTTGTTTGATCTTCATGGACACTCAATGTGCATATATTTTCTTTTATTATTATTGTTAGGTAGTCATTTTTATCCCCTTTGTGTAGAATAGTGCTTGTTAGTTAGGTGAAGGTTTTTGGACCATAATAGTAGTATATCAGGGCTATATGACTTCAATAAATCTTCACATATATATCTAAGAGAAGCGTTTGTGTTTATTTCTGCAAGAGGGATTTTTTCTGTCAAAATAAGGTCAAAGGTTCCCCACCTTCGGTGAAGTAGTTGGTTAAAGAGTGACATCTAGCGTGGTTTCGGTTAATAATTATCAATTAAGAATAATAATTTACTAATTGTAATTATTAAGGGCTTTGAGCCCATAATCACAACACCACAGGACATCTCTGATTTCTATTTGTAAGTAATGATTATTGGTTAAAAAATTACTTTTCCGAATTATGATTTTTAATTATAATTTTTGATAAATATTAATTAATTAATAATCATAATCATTATACTATTGGCGTCCCTGGGTGGGCCTTGAAAACAGACATCACCTATAATAATAATAATAATAATAATCTTTCTAAGGTGCTTTTGTGGACGTAAGGTGGAAGTTCGGGGTAGGTTATGGTGTGAAATTCAACTTAAATTTCCAGCTGGTCAAAGCAAGCCCTGCTATGGTAACAAGCTGACTATAGCATAGCCAGCCTGTTACCATAGCAAGCAAATTCCTGCCACAGTAAGATTCATCCTATCTGCCTCTGGTGTCCGTTGGTGTAACTACAGCTGTAACTAACACTCTCCCAGTCAGGGAGGAAGCAACACCACCGTCTGGTGGCCATTGAGTGAATTGCAGTAGCAACAGGATTTTCCCCTGCTGCAGACAGGCATTTAGTGCCATCTTGTGGTCTCTAATGATAATTACAGTCGCTGCCCCAGACAGTAACTAATTTGATTAGTTCCATTAACACAGGCAGATAAACCCATCACCGATGATCAAAGGACATAACTTGAGTTGAAGTCAAGTTATTGATCATTCATTGCCATTTCTGCTCTGAAAATTATGGATTTTTGCTGGGTTTTAATTGTGTGTGAAGCATGTTTTGACCAGACTCGTATTACTAACTTTAGTCGTCTAACTTGGTAGGTTCTGCAAGAAAGTAAATAACCCATAGTATGCATCACTAACATCCATTTGAAGCTAAGAATAGCGATTGAATTATTTAGTTCACTTCGACCCTAATAATTCAGAATCAAACATTGATGATTATCTTGGGGAAGTCGAACGCTGTCTTTTAGACCTGTACTACCCATCAGCACATGGGTAGTACAATGTGCTAGTACAATGGGTAGTACACAAGGGTAGCAAAAGTTGAAGCTCATTTGGAAGACGACAACCTGGTGTGTCCATGTTTTCATGGAGAGCCTGCCCTCTATAGTCCGAGATCGTTATTCAACCCTCTGTGAAGCTTTAAAGGAAGAATATTCTGTGTACACGGACCGGGCCTCCGCAACACCTGGGGCTTTCGCCATCCAGCAAAAGAAAAGCGGAGCACCCATAGAGTATTACCAGCACTTGAGAGCCGCTTACTTCCAAGGACATAATGCTCCCGGCATAGAGGAGGAACATGCTTTTAAATCATTATTCCTCCACAACCTTAATGAAAGCGTATGATACGACGTTACTATGTACTGTAGAACAAACACCCTTACCATGCCAGTAGGACCAGGGTGGTACTGAGTACCAACCAAAGTCCAACTTGCCGGACCACTTCCGGTCGAACAGACGACCTGACCATCATGTGAGGCCCAAAGGGAAGCCTGATGGTAAAGGTTGGAATCAACATGCAAGATGGAACCTGAAGAGAGAGGTGGAGGATGCCTTCTGCAAGATTCTGACAGAAGCAGTGCGCCAGGCATGCGCCCAACCTCCACCATCATTAGAGGCAGCTGACCATTCGGTGAAGCTGGATCCAAATCCCCCGTCAGCACATCTGGGCATGGACCCAGTCTCCACAGCCACCAGAGTCTACCTGATCGGATGGGGAGACAAACCTGGGAAACTCCAAGAACCCCTTTGAACCTCGCTAGGAGAAACACCACAAACACACCCTTTTTTTTTAAATTTTTGATAAATATTAGTTAATCAATAATCTTAATCCTTACAATCCCAAGAGAGTCAGGTGATCATTAGGTAAAGAGAAGGGAAAGAAAAACAGATGGTGATGTCACAGGCAAAAAATATTTTTTTCTGTTTAAGCACTAGTGCACTGTAAATTCTATGCCCTTTATAACAATACACACCAACAATATGTTATGGGTGTATCATTAATGACACGCATACTTCCTATAAGTGAAATGACTAGATGTTTTACAAAATGTGCTTTATTTCTTCTTATTTGAAAAATGTCATACAAGTTTTTAAACATACCAACATAGTAGCAAGAAATTAAAGCGTGTGACAGCATATTTACCATTATCTTCAAAGTGATTGATGAATATATAAACTTAAGTCCATATGCAGCCTTGTTTCTAAAATTCATAGTTGTCTTAAATTTTACAATAATTTTTCTGCTTTTCTCCCAGTACATGTGTGGGTTCTCTCCGGGCACTCCAGCTTCCTCCTGCAGCCAAAAGACACTTTTGGCTGCAGGAGACCATTACCATTGACCATTAGGTTAAGTGCTGTCTAAACTGTCTTTAGGAGGGAGAGCGAGAGAGAGTGTGTGTGTGTGTATGTGTGTGGCTGTATTTTTGTGCGCAGGCGCAGGGTTGTTTCACCTGTGTATCTCTGTGTTGCCCTGTGTTGAACTTGTGACCTGTCCACAGAGTCCTGCCTTTCCCCAATGACAGCTGGAAACAGGCAAGTACAAAGGGATGGATGGATGGATGGATGGATGGATGGATGGATGGATGGACAAATATAGGTAATTAGCTATTTTTTGTAGCTATTTCCTGACTTATGAAGCTCAACGCGTATGTTGTTCTTGAATAAGATGTTCTGATGAATCCCCCATGTTGAAGATGGGGAAATTGGCCTCTTTGTCATACCACATTTATATCAAAAGTAAACATGAAATGACAGATTATTAATCAAAAGTTACCAGTCTAATCAAATTAGAAAATTAAAATATGCATTAAAAGCTTTAGTTAAGATTATTTTGAAACAATTATTTCTTAACATGGGATTTCATTTGATAAAAGTACTCAGATTTAAAATTCAACTGTTATACCTCCTGTTATTGTTGAATGTTGTTATTTATTTCTCTGTTTCCATGCAACAGTGACTGTGTGTAATGGGCAGTGAAGGCCTATTTCGGACCAACTAAATCAGTATTTGGGCTGATTTAGTTTTTGCTTTTAATAAGTGGGTGTTGATCACATTCCTATAAAATCAAACCAAGTGCAGCTCACAATGGATGGATAGGAAACTGAAACCCAGTTTATTCACCCATAATAGTCATTGTACAGGTTGATGCTGAAAGCAGCACAAAAGTGCTTTCCTGCATCTTGGGCCCTAGGAGCAGAGACAAGGAGCTTTTCAGCGTGACAGACATGTCTTTTTTTCTCCTGCCTACTCTCTAACGGCCATAATGTACGATGAATCAATCAAAGTGTATTCTTTATTCACAAAGCTGGGGAGATGATCAAATGCATCATGCCACGGCAAGTCATCATCAAAGTGAAGAGCCGCCTCTTGGCATCTATCCCCGTATTTAGCTAACATACCTGGGGGTGAAGATGGCCACTTAACCACGTACTGGACCCTGGGCTCTGTATTTATTCTGCCTAAAATATCTGCCTAGTGAAAACTTTAACCTGATCTATAAACTGGTGATGTCAATATAAATTGTGAACAGAAAGCAACTGGACTTATTATTCTTTAGGGTAAAATAGTTACTCAATTGATGGAGGCAATTACCCCCCGCCCCCCCCATTTCAAGGATTGCACACAATCTTTAGAGGAGAGAAACATCCTTACTTTAAAGAAGACGAATAATTTAAGAAAACGGTGAAAAACGCAAATGGAAACACTGAAATGGAAAAACTAAAATATCTAACACTATTCATCCAGGTGGTCTTACATCCATTTGCACTTTGAATTCTGTGACCATAAAACCTTGTGTTGACCAGGTAGATAAGAAAACCATAGGGGGCAACAACCCAAGTAACCTACAGAATTGCTATACGCAACATCAACAATTTTTTTAAGTAATGATATCTAAACAACCCTTTATGGCTAAAAATTCCCTAAGACCTGAGAAAGGAATTCCAGTTGACCTTTGTTAAAGCACTCTTAATTTTTGCAAGTAACATTTTGTTTGCATACAGGAGTCAAAAATTCAAAATTCAATTAAACTTCATGTTTGCAAGAAGTAAACCACATGTTTATGTTATGTCTTTGTATTTTAAAGGCCTGATTTGATTGGTATGCATCCCTTTTTAATGCATTAGATGCTCCCAAATGTTGATCCTACAACTACAAATCTTATAACAATGGGCTGAGAAATATTATTTTCCTTATTCATTTATTAGCTGCATAATAGGACCTAATAAAGTAATTGCAACACATTTAATGGATGGCACATCTTAGAGCACAAAAACAGCATCCAACCTTTTTCTACAGCTGCTTATTATATGCATGGTTGCATGAAGCTGCTAACAATGATATAATCCTTAGACCCTCTGTTAGACCCTTTGCTGGTGCAGTGGGTCCTGGGTTCCTCCTGGTGCATGCTAATGTCAGGTCTCACGTGACACGAGTATGCAGGCACTTCCTGGAGGATGAAGGAATTAAAACCATTAATTCAGAGGTGGTATTGTTTGCGGTACTTGAACTTTTAAAATACTACAGACTCCTCTCAACTCCAGTACTCAATTTATTATAAAAGATAGGTTGAATATCTTCTCAAACATGGCTCACATACTGTCACTTCATCAATAAGCCCTTGTTTCTACTTTAAAACAATACACAGAAGTAGTACAGAGGGAAGTGAGTAATACTTATTTATTTAAAATATTGATCATACCAGCTTTTAAGATAAAAGGCGGCACTGTTCTGCCTGCTCCGTATGGCATGTCTCAGCTGCATTTTACTTGTTCATAGGCGATGGGAACAACACAGAATAAATCCGTTGAGAGCCAACATTACTCCAGTCTGTGAAAACTGAGATAAGAACAGTGGAAATGTAACTAAATTAAAGAATTATTGCTCACTACACCTGGATTCAAGGACATAACTGCTGACCTGTAAAATATACATTAATACCCAAATGCACTTTAGCATCTAATGCGCCTATCAGTTTTAATAATAGACCTTGTCCTATAAGATATTACTCCTCATTTTCTTTAATGTTTTCAGAAATTGGAGTGATTGAAGCAAGGCCGTTTACAAATCCCAGCTGCTTTGTTCTATTTCTAATGTCCAAAAGTTATCAATATTGAACAATTAACATTTTCTTCTTTTGAGTTCTTTATGTTGCAGAAACCTTCACATGCATGCAAACATCTCCTCATTGTGATAATTGGATTGTCCCTCCTTCAGCTGATAGTTGGACGCCCCTTTAATTTTTGAAAGTGAGCACCACAGAAAAGCGTCAAGTACTGCAGTGATTACCATTGCCCCTCATCTTTACACACCCACACACACCAACACACACACACACACACACACACACACGCACACACACACACACACACACACACACACACATTCAGATAGTCATCTCTGGCATGGCACTGAAGCAGTACCATGCTATCACGCTATTACACACCCTGTAGCTTTTAATTCTCTTCATGTATCGATGCAAGAATTTAATATTGATTTGTCCACGTGATGCTGGCTCTTGTATTAATTTCTCTAATGACAATTTGGGAGTGATCACACCACAAAAACAGTTATTTTCATTCATGGGTTTTTGCAGGGAGGTCCATTTAATCTTTGTTTCAGTAGCCCACCCTCTGCTCCCCCTTTTTTTCTACACTTCCAAGCCTACTGTTTAGCCATGCCTTAAAATCCCTCCTTCTGTGTTTGCTGTCACCGTTTCTAATCTGGTAACCCCAAAGGAGGTGGTATCCATACCTCATTCCAGTCATGCTGGGATGCCTTTCTCTTTGCTCTCATACCACTTGGGGGTAAAGTGACTTTCTGAATACATCAAAACCTCACCAGTCCAATTCAATTTTTAGTATTTCAATTGCTTTATTGTAGCAAAGCACTGAAATTCAGGAGGTAACAATCCAGAGAGCAATACTAAAAGCTAACTAAACTCCCCTGTCCTGTTCTTGCAGCTACTTTACAGAAACAGATGTACACTTGCAGATAAAAGGCCAAGAACTAGTCACCTTCATGCAACTTTGTCAAAGGGGGAAAAACAATGGAAGAGAGAAATTAAGCAAAGGGGTGAGCGAGAGTTGGAGTGAGACAAGATAGCAAGTGCTGCTTTTCCTCCTAGCTGAATAAAAAGCAACAGAGACATGATTCACAAAGGATTTGAAGAACTGCTAATGAGCTAGGAGTTAAATCAAATACCGAAGCTCTGATGAGAAACATGATTTGACTATTAGCTGAGGATTTTTGAGAAGAGTAGGGAAAAATATGAAGGGAAAGAAGCTAAAACCTCTCTTTAACAAGACGTCAAGTGTAAAACTTATTTTCTGGAATGCACATTAGGGATTTTTTAGCTGCTTAGAGAAATGTTCCTCTTTTTATGGATGATGAGGTGTTTAGTAGTGAAAGAAGTTCTTTGTTACATCCAGTTCCTGTAATGCTTCATATTAAGCCCAAATGGAGAGTATTTAATGAAATGTTGCCTTGAAAGTGTCTCAGGGGTTAATTATTAAATATTTCCAAGAACAGTTTCATTTGTGATACAATTAGGAAAAAACCTTTCTTACATTTTGACATTTAAATTCACTCATGCTTCTTATGATGAAGCCTTTCTACACTGGAATATTATTAAATCTAAATTTTTATACAGCTAGGATTTTTCTTACATTTCTACTGTGGCTGCTGCTGTCAAATGGATGTTCGCTCATAGTCTGTTAATTTCTTGGGCTTATTAGCAATAATCTACAGAGTTTTGAAACTTGTGGCATGCTGTGATGAACATGCTCAGCAGTGAGAAGTTTGTGTTTAGATAATTTTGCAGTTAAGTTCAACTGTGAGACTGGTTTCCGCTATCACCTGCAAGTAGGACGGCAACAAACGATTATTTTGCTAATCGATTAAACTGTTGACTATTTTTTTGATTAACTGATTAATAATCGGATAGCAAAAGATGCTAAAAGAAGATTTTTTACAGAATTTGAACCAGGTGATACTACAACAATGCCACTCAAGGAATTGTGGATAGAGCATTTTTACAGAAAAGTTTTTTTTTTTTTTTTTTACCCTTAAATTCAGCTTTTTTTACCTTAAATTAGATTTCTCTTTTGTTCATTCACTGCATTTTGTTGATTGATGCAAATAAATTATTAACTCTTCCACACCTGCCTAAAACGTTTGCACAGTACTGTATTTACTTCTGGTTTGTCACTGTAGCTTTCTTTAGGGTCGCATGTAATGTAAGCTTACTGAGAAGCATAAAGTTCTTCTCATAATTTCAGAAATAATAAACCGGAATTTTAGCTTAAACTGAATTTGGTGCACATTTGAGGTATCAAAAAGGTTTAATCCAGAAGTTACTACTCAATTAAAAAACACTTATGTTCAGTGCTAGTAGTTGCATTAATGTGCACCCTAGCTAGCTACATTCCTCTAGGGCACTCAGTCTCACAGTTTTAGAAAGAAGAACAGCTTTGTCTTTTTTCGTTGAAAGAATACAACGCATGCAAGGAACGAACGTGGATGTAGGAGGACTCTGACTCATTTGAGGGTGTCACTATAAATGAAAATGGGCAGGAGAAATGTGGATAGATCCAGAGAGTGTCTTCTGTCTGTAAAATTGAGAAATATATTAAAAGAAAAAAAAAAAAAGAAAAGAAAAAAAAAAAAACAGACATCATGACAGGTACAACCAGAACAAAAACAAATGAGGACATTGAATGGGGATACCTAATATTTTTGCCAAATAATTGCACTTGTCTTTGTTCTTTATTCAAGTTGCACCTTATTGTTCTTGCATTGGAAAAGCTTGTACAGTGGATAAAAGGCTCATTGTAGTGAGTAATCCTGTGTTACTATTAGTTAGCACAAATGGACTAATTCATCTTTGTTGCCAAGTAATATTTTTTTCTTTGCACACAACCGACTTTATTATTACTGTTCTAAAATATGTGACTGCACATTTTATGTTATTTTTGTGTGTTTTGAACACAAATAGTCAGAACTTTTATCTTCAATAAAAATTACATGTTTAACCCATTTAGTTGAACCTTGAAGCAGAAGGGCTACAGCAGCAGGAAACCACATCAGGTTTAAATCTTGTGAGGTAAAAACAGGAAACTGCAATTGACACAGTCTCACCAAAACTGAACAATAACAAATTAAAAAGATGTCTGATCCAATGACCTTTTATTTCTGATGCACAATTCAGATGATAGGGTCAGAATTTTGGTGTAAACCTCATGAAAGCATGAATCTATCTGCCCTTGTATTACCAGTTCAGGCTGCTGGTGGTGGCATGAGGGTGTGGGGCAGGGCTGGTTCTAGACATGCATATATGAGGGGCCAGGCAAAATGAAAAGGGGGCATCATCATGCGTACACATTATGCTCTGGCATGTTTATTGTTGTTGTTGATTAGTATTTTCTTTATGGGATTGGGTAAACTGTGTAGTGCTGTGCAATTTGCCAGACTGGACTGGTTTCTCCCCAGCTGGGCTTCTTTAAATGTGTTGGGCAGAAAAAAAAGTAGCTTTGGGTTTGACCTGATGTTTAGAGACGGCATCATGCTGAAGTGGAAAATACAAACGATATTCAGAAAGTTAAAACCAGACCAGCACCAGATCCCAATTGGATCTGGTGCTGGTCAGAACATGCACAGACATTTTGCTCATCTACTGTATATCTTAGAGCATTATATTTAGCCTTTGACACATATTAGCCTGTAATGTCAATTACCTAAAAAACAATTCCTCAACTGTTGAAGTAGAAATGAATGAAAAGAGCTCCTTGAGTAAAAATTACTTTTACCTACACAGAACAGAGTTTCGGCCAGCATGCTGTAATTATAAAACACTGTATGTTTGTTTCTATTATCAACACTTTATTGTCAGAGTTAGGGTACTAGACATTCAGAAAAATTGTTGTGGCCATGCTTTTTCTTCTCTTCTTTAGACTTTAACATCGAAAAAATTAAGTGAAATTAGTGAAATTGTCCAATTTGTCTGTTTGGTTGTATATCTCCCTCTTTTTCTCTCTTCATTAAACCTGACAAATATCAGTCAACACCTGGACTCAAAGCTTAGAAATCACGGATTTCATTCATACAAAACACTTAGGAAATACGTTATGCATTGACATTATAAATGGACGCTGATTGGAAGAAAATGCAAGCTTTTTTCAGCAGGTGTTGCGCCGAAAAGCCTTCATCTCCGGCCTTTTTTTAAAGAAACATCACGCCAGAAGCCGCATATTGTTTTCAGCAGCGCTATAATGTTAAGCATACACGGTAATTGTGTATGCCGCACAACAACAGCACTGCACTTATTTAACACGCTTATCGTGGTACTACAATATACAGTCCTGTAACACTTGACTGTAAAACTTTATATAGTTAGGTGACATACAAAGTAATCAATTCAGTGATGTAGCACAAAGAAGAAGCCCTAATAAATCTCAACAGAAAACACAAGGCAGTATTTTATACCTGTAAAGCAAGCACAAAATGACCAAAAGATACTTCTAATCTGACAAACGAGGCTCTTCGGAAGGCATATTCTAATTTATTGAATATGACTGTATGTATTTGGATACTTTCTGTCCATCTCACTGCCCTAAAATAACACAAGTATGACTCCATATTTCCCCATTCAGTAAATGAGGATTCATGAATAAGCTAATTTGTCTTCATTCGCAACTTCACCAATCAGCACATGACACTGGCCTGATTTTATTTCAAACTAGGTAACACAAGATGGGATTTTAGCATTGAATGTACTTGTTACCATTAGCTAAATTAGGCTAGTTTTTACCAGTTTGTTTAGTTTCTTTTGAGTCACTTGTCTTGATGCAGATGTGGTAGATTTTGTCTGGAAATATAATACGCTTTACCACAACCTTACAGATGATATTCAACATGTTGGCTCAAATAATGAGGGAAATAATTAAGTCAAGTATGTGCTCTACCTTTTTAGTAATCAGCGTCTTTGAAGAATTCCAATTTATCGTCCAGGACATAAGCAGTTGCCCTATAACATCCCTATTTTTCTTGTATGGTAATACTTTTCAACTTACTCCTCACTTGCAGCATTTCATTGGTCTTGTTCACTTTCAATATGAGGTCACTGTTCAAAAACCATACCCCAAAGTTGTCATCTAATTGTCTGTAGACACCATATTGTTTAATACTGACAAACCTCACAACTGCATAATCTGATTATTACTACAGGTAAAATCACAAGTTGTACTAAGAGTCTGAAATGTGAAAAGTAAAGAGAAAACTGACTCTCTACTGGTTCACCTGTGACTCTGGTCAATCTATCATCCAAAAACCCTTCAATTTCACTTAGCTGTGTTCTGTCAGTAAGGTGGATAATATTACAAACTCATGTACTTCTTATAAAGCAGCACAGGTCAAAATACGATAAGAAAGAACACTAGATTATTCAAAGAATGTCAATAACAGAGTGCTATCTGCTTTATTCCAGTGAGACTGGAGTTTCAAAAAACAGTTAAAGGAAAATGAATATTTTTACAGCTCTACCTCAACAAGATAACCACAGTGTGTCATGAAACAGGGTTACTTCTTTAGCTAGAAGTGCACAGAAGAACTCTGTGACTTTCATGACATGAGATCATGACCAGGTCTGCCGTTAAAAGGAATACACATTCTTTAGGTAACCCAACAAGATAGAACCTTTTCCACTACTCCAGACCGTTGTCTCAGACTAAGGTCAAAGAGACTGAGGAATCACACATAGCTTGACTGTGCTCGCTAGCTTTTCTCTGCAGACCTACTTCAGCTTCAGCTCTCTGCACACTCCTGGAAAGCTTAGTGTCTCCCTTTCTGAATGCTCCCCTGGTGCCTAACAGCTCCTTCAGGGCTTGTTACTGAGAAAACACCTCACTGTCCACACAGAAGCTGATGTGGCCACAACATGCTTCTGGTGTTATTACTGTGTACCTCACAGTGTGGGCCCCAGTCTTTAACATAACAATTTGTATGTACAGTGTGAACTTCCTGTGACCACCTCCTCACATTTATTTCCTTTTTTTAAAGGTTACAGCTGAATAATGTTTAGATAGCAGATGTCAAAATAAAGCATCATTAACATGTGCATATAATAAAGTTCAAAGTCGTTTTCTCTTGTTTTCTCTATTGAAGCAGTTGAAAAATTAGAAATGCAATAAGAGAGTTTGACACATTTTTGAAATCCATTGCAACAAATGCATGCAACAAATGCATGTACGTGTTGCCTGGTACTACTGTAGCTTACAGTATGTGAAGGTCACTCAAGTTGTGTCTATAGAAGCTAAAGGGTAAGACGTTAGTGCTACCAAATAGTAGAGGTGAATGTTCTAAGTAGCTAATATGCTGTTCATGTTCAAACACCAATGTTCTTTTGCAGGAGGACATTGGTTCCTCCAGAGTAATTTGTCCTGGACTCCATCTACTGTTGCCAAACAGTGTTCTTCTTGAACCACCCTGTCTGCAGTGTGCAGTAGAGGCTGACATTTTTTCGGGAATCCCACGGGTCGGGAGACAGCATTGGAAAGATCACGTGATTGGGACAGTACAGGATAAAACAGGAATGGGAGCAGACGGGAGGGGGAGCTAACCAGGGTGAAAGTAGTTTTAAATTCTTGCCGCTACAGGGGGGTGCTGGGGAGGCACTTGGGGCATATATATACATGTGTGTGTATATATATATATATATATATATATATATATATATAAAACGTGTGTGTGTTAATTGTTACTCTCATCTGTGGCCCCCTCGAGATCTCTCTCTCTCTCTTTCTCTCTCTCTCTCTCTCAGCAAAGTCCAAACTCAAACAAATTAAAACGTATCGATATCTTACCTTACTGTAGGCTGTCTGTTTAAGGCAGAAATTAGAATCACTTGACAATGTAGAATATATATATATATATATATATATATATACAGGGGTTGGACAATGAAACTGAAACACCTGTCATTTTAGTGTGGGAGGTTTCATGGCTAAATTGGACCAGCCTGGTAGTCAGTCCTTATTGATTGCACATTGCACCAGTAAGAGCAGAGTGTGAAGGTTCAATTAGCAGGGTAGGAGCACAGTTTTGCTCAAAATATTGAAATGTACACAACATTATGGGTGACATACCAGAGTTCAAAAGAGGACAAAATGTTGGTGCACGTCTTGCTGGCGCATCTGTGACCAAGACAGCAAGTCTTTGTGATGTATCAAGAGCCACGGTATCCAGGGTAATGTCAGCATACCATCAAGAAGGACGAACTACATCCAACAGGATTAAATGTGGATGCAAGAGGAAGCTGTCTGAAAGGGATGTTCGGGTGCTAATCCAGATTGTATCCAAAAAATATAAAACCACGGCTGCCCAAATCACGGCAGAATTAAATGTGCACCTCAACTCTCCTGTTTCCACCAGAACTGTCCGTCGGGAGCTCCACAGGGTCAATATACACGGCCGGGCTGCTACAGCCAAACCTTTGGTCACTCATGCCAATGCCAAACGTCGGTTTCATTGGTGCAAGGAGCGCAAATCTTGGGCTGTGGACAATGTGAAACATGTATTGTTCTCTGATGAGTCCACCTTTACTGTTTTCCCCACATCTGGGAGAGTTACGGTGTGGAGAAGCCCCAAAGAAGCGTACCACCCAGACTGCATGCCCAGAGGGAAGCATGGGGGTGGATCAGTGATGGTTTGGGCTGCCATATCATGGCATTCCCTTGGCCCAATACTTGTGCTAGATGGGCGCGTCACTGCCAAGGACTACCGAACCATTCTTGAGGACCATGTGCATCCAATGGTTCCAACATTGTATCCTCACACAGTACACACAGTAAGACTGGTGAAAGATTGGTTTGATGAACATGAAAGCGAAGTTGAACATCTCCCATGGCCTGCACAGTTACCAGATCTAAATATTATTGAGCCAGTTTGGGGTGCTTTGGAGGAGCGAGTCAGGAAACGTTTTCCTCCACCAGTATCACGTAGTGACCTGGCCTCTATCCTGCAAGAAGAATGGCTTAAAATCCCTCTGACCACTGTGCAGGACTTGTATATGTCATTCCCAAGAATTGACGAATTGACGCTGTATTGGCCGCAAAAGGAGGCCCTACACCATACTAATAAATTATTGTGGTCTAAAACCAGGTGTTTCAGTTTCATTGTCCAACCCTGTATATACTTAATATACTATATATATATATATATTATATATATATATATATATAATATACTATATATATATATATATATGTATATATTATATATTAATTTCAATTGTTAAAGAACTGCCATGTATGAAACAATGATAAACGATTTTCTGATGCATAACTTTTCATTTTCAGTTTCTGTCTTTTCTTTTGAACAAAGAAGTTATTGTTCTTTGCATTGTGGTCAAGTTTTGATTTCATTTAAATTAAAAATTTAATTCAAAAATAGCTGGCCGTTCACAACAGCCTCGAGCTCCGAGGGGGAGAGAAGCAAAGCAAGAGCATTGAGGCTCCAGCATAGCAGAACAGTTCACAAACTATTTGGAATGAGGGGAAAAAAGCTATATTTATAAACAGATTAAGTCGTTTTTTATTGCCTATTGGTAGCGGATCTGATCTTCTTTGTGTGCTCGTGAATTTTTGCAGCCATATCTGGTTCTGAATGACGGCTTCATAGCAGACAGCCGTTCTTCCCTCTTCGCAGAATCTTTTAGTGGTACGCAGTACCGGACCGTACCGGCTCACTTTCACCCCTGGTCGTAATCAAGTACACCAGTGATTAAAAATTATTTTACAGTGTCTTTCATTAGACTTGTCTCCTCTTAACCATATTGTGACAGGGGTTTCACATCACATAATCTCCTTAAAGAATCATTATATTCGAATATGTTTGCAATTTGTAACAGCTAATGGTGAAAGTAATCCATCTAATAATTTGCACTATTGTGTAATAGAATGCCACTTAGATCTTTCTGCGGAATGATAAGCACAGTAGGCATCACTGACATGGGCTTAAACATAATATCATTTTTGGATTGCTTAATGTCAGCATCAATTAGTGAGATCTAAGGATGGGCTTCAAAGAGTGTCAAGAACATCAGGTTGTATGATATAAACAGCTCTACAGAGCCAACAAAACAGATGGGGAACACTAATAAACTTCTGGTATGTCATGCTTCCCAAACAGTGCTTTATAGTCATTATAAATAATAAACATGCAGACAAGTCATCAGGACAAGTAATTAAGATATGACATATTAATTATGAGAAAGCAGACAATTAAAATGTGGAGCACTGAAGGGGCAGGATAAAATAATGTTAAGGGAAGCATTAAAAGTTTAGTTGTATGTGAAATTGTAGATGATGCATTGACTTGTGTTGATGTTATTTAATTATATTGGTGTTTTTTTTTTTGCTTAATATTTCAATACATTGGAAAGAGAAAATGCATGATTCATAAAACTTATTTAAAAATGAAATAAAAAAATACCAAAAAATGACAAACAGTCAGAATAAATGACTTGAAGTCTTTAATATTCACCTCTGGATATTCAGAATACACATACAATTTTAAATTCTTAGTTTTGCAATTGATCTGGTCATGAACTTGGACTGGGAGTGGTCCTGTAAAACAAAGTGACTTGTAAAAGAACATGCAAAGCATGTTCTTTTACAAGTCACAACTGTCTACATCTGTGTCCTGTTAAGGTTCAATTCATACAGATGTTTTCGCACTAGTAACTTTTTTCCCTCAAGAGAATTTGAATGAATCCTATGGGTGTACATTGTAAGAGTGTAGCAATATGTACGTGAAAGAGGGCAATTTTTGAAATTACTAATATTTTGGGAAAATTGCTGAAAAATGAAGCAGAATAACATTTGCTTGCATGAGATTTGAGATTCAGGGTAAAATTATAGGGTACTATAACAAGCTAGGGAGCAAAAGGAAATTACAGCAACCAAACTACATTCAAAGAAATGTAGGGGTTTTTCCTGATTGTTACTTTCTAACATAAATTTACTTCTACAAAGCCCCATAGAAAGGGGTTTCATCTCACTTTGTGTAAATTTAGCTATCACACTCTTTCATTCTCTCTGCTGTGGCCTCACTTCACTCTTTATGTATATTGCCTTCACATCACCCATCAGAAGGAGCTGCAGAAACCTCACATCTTTTTTTTCAAAAATCAGTGGGCTAATCTGCTGAATACTCATGCTTCTTAGACCGTGGTAAATTCAAAAGGACAAAAAGCTTCTCATACTTTTCGGTGGCAATTGATTGCTGACTTTTGTTTATGTGCACTGCACGCTGTATGCAGGCTCTGATAGAGAAAGGTCAATGCAAAAGATCTACAGATGCCTGATCTGTAAAAAGCATCACAATAGTCCGAACAGAGTGTGATAAAAGCACGATCCTCAAGATCTTTAAAAGAAAGATAAGGCTTCACATTAACAACCAGTCTTAGTTGGAAAAAAGTTTGATGTTATAACAGCATCAATCTGTTTGTCCAATTTAATGAACTGTTCAGTATTACATCCAATTTCAATTCAATGCAGTTGGATTTAATTTATCCAACAAAGACTGACGGTGGGGGGTTAGGGAACTAACAATATTGAGTAAATTGACAAGAGAATTAGGCTTAGAAAAACCGAACCACCCCTGTCTTGTTTTTATTAATATCCTATAGGAACAGCTTCATCCAGGTCTTCATTGAGACAGTTTAGTAATGATGTCATCAGTACAACAATAAACCAGAAAACTTGTTTTATAAATTCTACATGTGAACAGCTAAAGGTAAGGGAAATTTTTAAAATTAGAAAGAGCTTATGAATTTGATTGTTTATAAAATTTACACAATGTGCAAAACTTTAAACCCAAGGTACAAATTTATCTACATAAAATGCCTTGCAAAAGTATTCCCACCACTTGAAATGACAAACTTTAGTCTATATTATTACAATTTTATGTCCTAGACCAACACATTGTTTAGGAGTGCATTAATAGACAGATGAGAATTGCAGCCTCCACTCTAATTCATACCAAGGGTTTTTAAGTAGGTTGAGGTCAGATCTCTGTGCAGGCTAGTCGAGTTTCTCCACACCAAACCTTTTACACCTGTAGCCATGGAAGTAATTGAAACACCAGACTTATTGATTTGGTGGTGTGACCTAATACTTCTGGCAAAATAGTCCCCAAAGCATGATACTGCTATCACCATATTACACTTTGAACATGGTGTGTGTTCACCCCCCAAACCACACTCACACACACAATCACTGCATTTTGCATGTAAGCCATAACATACTCTTTATGTCTCTGAGCAGAGAACCTTGATTCACATGTTTACTGTGTCCTCTACATGGCTTGTGGCAAACTTTAAACAGACTTTCTTCTTGCCACTCTTACACAAAGACGATTTGTGGGGTGCATGTACTGTAGTTGTTCTGTTGACAGATTCTCCCTCCTAAGATATATAATAAGCGGCTAAGAGAAACATGTAACTCTGGAGGAGTTACCATGGTCCTCTTGGCTGCTTCTCTGATAAATGTTCTTCTTGCTTGATCTGTCACTTTAGGTGCATGGTCTTGTCTTAGTAGGTTTGCAGAAATAGTAGGTGTGTTTCAAAGCATGTGATATTATTTCAATAACATAACCATACTTTGAACTTCTCCACAACTTTATCACTGATCTGTATATTCTGTTATTTGGTCTTTTAATGATTCTTCACTAACCCTCTCGTGACTTGATTGCAACCCATTTTATTAAGGGTTTTAGATGAAAACAAGCTGAATTGATTAACTGTTCAGAGTTTTATTCATAAAAACATTTTTAATTTTCCTTTAATTTCGTAGTTATGCACTACTTTATGTTGCAGTATCGCATAAAATCCCCAAAGGTACGTTAAAGTTTATGCTTGTATTGTCATAAAATGTGAAAAGGGGGATAAAGACTTTTGTAAATGCATTGTTTCTGACCTTTTCTAAACCTGTTTTGATGGTTGTTTCAACACACATTTTCAGACACTTTGGTTTTGGTCCACTTTCCTAAACCTTTCTTGGATCTTTGGCTTACTTGTTTTCTTCTTACTCATACTATTCATGAACAATTCTTTTTTTTAGAATTAGTTAAAACACATTGTCTCTTGAAAACTCAAGGTCTCATGAAGCTTGAGGGTTGTTTTCAGCAAAAATAGTTTGTTTCATCAATCAGCTAACTGCTGGCAGCCTTTTGAAATGAAAGCAGTCTCCATCTGGTGAAGAGCTATGCTGATGTATTCAGCACACATGCTCATGCACTCACGGCTAGCTTCCACCTTCACAGGCAATGGAGTTTGTGAAGAAAGAATGAAAAAACACAACAGTTTGCTGTCTTTTCTTCAAAATGGGCTCTGTGTTTCTGAATGTATTTGGCTTTGGGATTTCCTACTGTGTTTTAAAATAGATTAGAAGCAAAAAAGTAATGGGAATTAGCAATTCATCATAAAGTTACTGGCGGTTTAGTCTTGCCAAACTGGGTCCAAACATTTTTAGGCCAAGGGCCTATTTAGCCTTTTAGTTTTAACCATTAAATGTGGTTCTTTTTTAGGTTTCGCATGTCCTCTCAGAGAAGATGAGCCTTATTTAACTCCGGTCCACACTGACATGCAAGTTAGTTTTTGTTAATTATAGGGTGCAGCAGTCATAATTTTTTCGGTGATTCCTAGCTCTTTCTATTTTTTTCTTTGACCCATTTGCCTTCTTCACACACAGACAGAAACACACACATCCACCCTAACCATACAAACAAAATTACCCTTCTGCTGACTTTCAGACTGAGGCTGAATGTCACTTGCAATTGGGAAACAACACACACATTCGGGGTGCAGGAAGGAAAGAGAGAGAGAGAGAGAGCTGATGAAGAAACAAGAGATGGGGAAAATCCAGCAGTTCATCTCTTCCCTGCTGTTAAAGGCCATTCATAAATACTCAACCTCCTATCTGCCTTAGTGTCAAAGATTCTATGAGATTCTAGATCTTTGGTGTGTTGCAAGCAAAGCTTTAAATCACCAAAAAACAGGGGGTGGAATAAAATGCATCTTGACAGGGTAGGAAGAGTTGAATCCAAAGGAAGGCAGCTCTGGAGTACCCTGCTAGCAGCAGAACATTCAGCAGCTCAGTGGCTGTAATAATGAGCCATTCATAGAGCTGCTATGTGCAGTTTAAATGCAACAGGAAGGCATTTTCACACTCTTAAACTGCCAGTGCCGAGGTCTCTATTTTAAGGCACTTTTTTAAAGACAAATGTGATACAGTGCATGTGTCTTTACCCATGTAGTAAAATAGGTTGGAACAGAGGGATTCTAACATGCAACTCCTTTCCATTCTGTTGTTGCCCAGTTATGGTGATCCTGTACAAATTGCTGACACAAGTGGCACCCAGTGTTGTCTTTTGCTTAAAGGTTCAAAGTGTTGTGCATTCAGAGATAATATTCTGAATAAAATCCATATATTTTGTTTACATTATGTTTGTATATTATGCATTACCATAAATGACAAATTTGCCAGTATAGAAATATAAATATACACGTGAAATAATTGATGTAGAGAGGCCTTCAAGAAAATCTAGTCTGTGTTTAGTGAATTATTTTGAATGGATGTTGTGCTAGTTTATTTTCCTGTTGGTGCAGTGTGATCTGTGTAGACTGACTACAAACTGATTACAGGGTCCTGCAAAAATAGACTCATGCCGAATTTTGGCGGATAGTGCTGCACAGCCCTACGCCCTGCGCCGCCCTGTGCCACCCTGTGTCACCCTGTAGAGGCAGTGGAGAAGGACGCTGTTGGGGGTTATGAGTCTCCCACCCTTAACCACAGCCACTATGTAATCATAGATTACAAGAATCGTAGATTCTGCTCACCTGAACCGCATCATTTACTCCATATCCTGCATCTGTTCCTTTACCCATATGAGCTCTCTGGTCAATGTTCTCCACTGGATTCTTCCATTTGAATGCCTATTTCCATGTTGATTGCCTGTTACTTCCCCATGTCTCTGCCTGTTTTTGCATCCATGCTACATATCCAGTTATCCTCGTGGTTCCTTTACCAAACCACAACTTAACATTTGTGTAAACTTTAGAGAGAAATTGTCAATATATTATTCAGTTAGTGCTAAGATTTTGAAAGGTCACAGTGATTCTAAACTTTGATCATGAACCCATAAACATCCTTGATTACAGCCAAACATTTGCGCTGATTTAGAAAATAATCCCATCAAGATTTACAAGGCATATTTCACTCAGTAGAATGCCACATATACATATGCTGAGAATGTACCTCATGCCATTGCTGTCACCTGTGTTGATATTGTAGCACCTTTAAAATTGAGATATCATTCCAGACAATATAATATAGGACCCTAACCCTAAAACAAGTGGTTTATGAGAAAATGCAATCAAAATCCCAAAGACAGAGGTAAACTGTGTGTTTCCAAGATAACGTAAATTTCTGCAGGGCTTCATCAGCGGGCTTAGTTTTGACACCAATAGTTATAAAAAAAAATACTTTTTTCAGGTAACATAGCAGAACATAACTAAAACAAACCCATCATTTAATGTTTGGCTTTTGACAAAAAAACTGAAAGCATTGGAAATGAGTGCCAGAAAATGATTACATTTATATTATATTATATGTATTGTGGAACAATTGGGTTATTAATACCATTTTCACCCCTCATTTGCTGCTAATTTTACTACAAACTGTAAGTCATGTGAAACAATTAGAAGTCCCAGTTTCATTATTCAGTTTTTCTAATAAGGAATGTTCACATATTAATGTCTATTTTTGTATTTATCTGAAAAAATAAGTGATTTAATTACAGGTAAACATTAAAGCCAGCCTTGATTAGTTGATTAAAGTTATCAACTCTTCAAGTTGGTACAGAGACAGGTCTCATCACTTTGCCATGATTACAAGGAAAATCTGAACAATAAACCTAATTTCAAAAGTAATCTTAGTTAGAACAATCAGCATCCAGGAAGGTTATTTGGCATAAATGTAAATAAATCCATGCTAGTAGTTTTGCTGACTTTAAGTTTCTGTTGACCAAAAACATAGTCCCTCAGGTTTTTAATTTTAATTGCAACATGTGATACCTCCCAAAAATAGCTTGGCAATCATTTGAAACGTATATTTGAAAGAGTGAGTTTAAGGTCCCAGTTGTTTGTTTTCAGCAGTGAGTTTAGTCATAGCCCATATACTACTACAAACAGATTCACTTTAGGTTATATACAGACCAGCTTAGACCTAAGCAGTTACAAATACAGCACAAAAAAAACTGAACGTACGTAAAACGGGCCAATTAGCTTTTCAAAACATGCTATTCAAAATCCATAATGTGAAGTTCAAGACTCAATAGTTCAGTTCCTAAAAACTTGTCGCTTCCGACTTCTTTTCACACAAAGAAATATTAGGTGTGGCAGTGGTAGCATCAGAAAATATTTGCACATTACACACATTTTCAAATAAAATATGAGAACAGTGGAGAAAATTTTATGATTGAAGTCTTTAATGTCTTTGAAGTTTTAGAAGTTTTATTTGTTTATTTTCTGACTCTTAGTTGTGTGATTTATATCTTTGCTTTTGTGTGGTGACCTTGAGTGTCCTGAAAGGTGCCTACAAATAAAATGTGTTATTATTATTTATTTATTATTATTAAGCTCAGGTCCCCCACCTTTCTCATTAAACCAGATCCAGGCATCATCTGAATAGTATAGCCAAGTATAGCTAAGCTTTTCCAGCAGATTGAATTTTGTGTGAAAAAACTGCTATAAAAAAGCTTCTAATTCTTTAAACAAATAAATATTAAAATGTTACTGAATTATGTTCTTACGTTTATCAACGTTTCTGAGAACACTGTTTTTTAAGATGCTTGTTTTTTTCTGTTGCTTGGGTATTTTTGTTTCTTGAATGACTGTGTATATGGTTATGTACTTAGCCTTTTTGTTTTAGTCATGTACTTTATTCATTGTAGAATATATTTCTATAGTCCTTCCTTGCTTGGTACTAAAGGAAAATTTCCATTTTATGTACATTCAATGGACAAACAAAGCATCTTATCCTATTTTGTCTTATCTTATGTTCTTTGAGAAAGCCACATAGTGTTGAAAAAAAAAGAAAACTACTTCACTATCTTTTGGATATTTCTACCCTTAATTAAACCTGGTTTTTCCTTGATTTTGACCTTTGACAATTTTAAGTGGAAAGAGCTGCCAATTTCCAAACTAAACTCTCCAAACTATATAGTTAATATATTTTTAAACCTTATCATAGTTTTACAAAAAGCTTTATAATATAATTAGTTATTGTACAAACCCTCATACTCCTGCACTGTTCCAATATCTTTCTTATTGTTAACTCTCCAAAAAGTGAAATAGAGCAATATCAGTCTGGGGTTGCATGGCCGAATCTCCCTGATGTTGCACAATATGAAGCCCCTCTGCACTGAAATTATCCACTATTGCAAGGGTTCACAGTTGCTTTTTTCACTATGTTATTTACATACTTGAAACAAGGTTACGATTAAGTGTTTTTGTGTGTTCCTACACAGCACCAGGCTAAACAACTAAAACATCTATATTGGTGTTGGCACCTTTCTACCTGAATATGCATCTTTTGCTGTTTCAGATTAGAAAAACGTGATCTTCACAAAAATTAAACCATTTATCAAAGTTAGTCCTCCACAGTGGATGTAGATCATTACAGGCCATGCTGCCATGCCAAGTGTAAGTTATACATAGGTTATATCGGAATAGGAAATACACTACAATTTAAGTACAGCCCTTGTTGGAATGGAAAATGATTGCATTAGTCAGGTAGATTTTACAATTCTGACGGTGGCAACGGTGGTAGGGGTTTGTCCTGTAACTGATGGGTTGCTGGTTCGAACCCCCCACCTCCGCCAGTCTCAGTCGTCGTGTCCTTGGGTAATAGACTTTGCCCGCCTTGCAGTAACTTTTCATACTTTCTCTCTATCTGTTGTATTCTAACTCTGTTTGGAGGATCACAACCAAGTAAGACAGTCTATGTCAGTATCTCTGCTATGGTATGACCAGCTATTACCAGCCTAATTAATTAACACCATTTTAAACCACAAGTATGGGTTATGATTGCCATACAATCACAACCAACTGATCTCTGATCAGCACCAGTTAACAAGGGTTAAACAGCATTTTAGGCAGGATTCATTAACACAACCTGATGAAATTACTTATGATTGCTACTACTGACATGATTGATGTATGATATATTGAATTAAACTTTGTATTATTATAGTTGAATGTTATAATAAAGTTAATATCTATACGACTAGGAAATGATCAGAATTATGTTGTTGCTGGAAAAGGGCTGGTTAAAAATAAGTTTATACTTTTACCTGCTCCTTTGAACATGCACTTTACTGTTGTTTTTCTTTTGCATTGTTTTGTATCTTTTTTTTATTTTGTGATTTTGCTTTATTGAAAGATTGAAAGTGTTTAAGAACTGATTGAAATGTTTATAATGGAAACAGTCACTGATCGTGCAGCTCTGTACTGCACATTAATCTACATGAACTACATAGTGGGTAATACTAAAACAAACTACAGTAAGATATGAAACAGTAATATCCCTGCTTCTATCCCTGTTCATATCAATTTTTGTCTTTAGTTAAGCAGATCATAAACAAGCACACAAGTGATTCACAAGTTTAAAAAATTCTGGTTATAACATTTTGAAAGGTTGTTGGTCTCCATGAGCCTGCCTTTAGCACCAGATGAAAGCTGTTCTTTTATCTGTCCCAGCAAATTGATCCTGACATAGCTTCAGTTTATCAGTATCAGAGTTGTTGCTTGTGATGAAGGAAACAGAAAAAAAACTCTTACAGCAGCACCAGTTGGAAGCAATGGAAGTGGTTTGATGGAAAAACTCACAGTCTACTTTTTTATGCACTGACTCACAAACCAAAATAAAAAAAAAAATGCAACAAAATCTAATACTTAAACTTGCAGAATATTAAACACAACTTCAATTTTTGTCTTTATTTGCCTTTAACATAAGAGAATTGAGCTGGTAAGCCCCAGTGTACTCTAAAGTCAAAATACATATCTGCTGCATGAATCTGTAAGTTATTCACTTTATTAACAAAGAGGGCGCTTTTAAGACCTTGATAACACCACATAAAAAATATTAAAGTTGTATTTTACTTTTTGAACCGTATTATCAGCTGCCTCTATTCTATATTTCCACTTATTTTCTATTTGGACCTTGCATGTACAAAGTTGATTTATTTATTAGAAAAGTGTTGGCGGCAGAGGACCGTGGACTTCATCATTCTGTGGTGTGAATTGAAAGACCTTAATACAGCCAAGTCTCCAGATATAAAATGTGAAAGAAAATAAATGATAAAAATGCATTTCAAAACAAAAACAAAGGCTATGCAGTTGTAGAAAATCCAGGTAACAAAATTTATATCAGTCAGCAAGGAAATAGGACTTGGCACAGCATACATAGTATAACTAGGAAAAAGCAGAAATAGCTAAAATCTATGAGCAAAGTGAGTAAATGATTAGATGTAAATAGGTGTGATGGTTAGCAAATTAGGATCAGGTGCAAGTTGAATAAACCAGAAGGATACTAAACATGAATCCAAAGAAACAAACAAGACAACACATGAACTCAGAAATTGATATACATAAAAAGCTGAGAAAGACAAAAACAAAACCCCACTAAATCTCCAAACCATGACAGATGCCAACAAAAAACCAATGACAAAAATCAATGTCAGTGCCATCGTATGCATTAAGAATACATGTACTCTGGTGTCTTTGGTCTGTTTTCTGTTTCTCGGTCTGGTTATAAATGTTGAGTTTTCACCAGAGGGAAATGCTCCATTTCTCTTATTTCTCTTCTTGAGTGAGCTTAGATTCCTCTTCTTCTTTCTACACTGCTGTCTCTGACTCCACACCACTGCTGCCCTGAATTCTGTCTTCTTTCACAGAGCTCATTTGACCTATGGTGAGAGGTTTTGACTACCCCCCTCTACCATCGAAGGATGTACAACCTTATCATTCTCTCTGAGTACCTGAGGCAAAATTATCTCAAGGTCATATTATTAGGGCTACAGGTGTTAAATATTTTAGTAATAGAGTCCTATACTGGAGAAACCCTCAGCTAATAAAGAAATCAGATTTCTAGGGACAACACATTGCCCTTTTTTTCTTGCAAGTGCCTTGTTGATGGCAGAGGTCAGAGGAGAATGAACATGCTGCATTAGGATGATAGAAGTAGTTGCTCAAATTAACCAGTTGTGACAACCAAATTATGTGGCATGCCTACATCAACATAAAACCACACAGGTGCCACTCCTGTCAGCTAAGAACAGAAAACACATGATACAGTTTACACAGGCTAACCAAATTGGACAATAACAGTTTGGAAAATGTTGCCTGGTCCAAGTCTTAATTTAAGCTAAGATGCTAGGGTTTGAATTTTATGAAAGCAACATAAAAGCATGGATTAATCCTGCCATGTTTCCCGGATGTACCCATCGTCTGATGGCTGCTTCCAGCAGGATAAGGCAACATGTAAGTCCAAATCATCCAACTTTCTTAGAAATAAGAATGACTTGAATTTACTTCAATGGCTCCAGTCACCAAAACTCAGTCCAATAGTTCTTTTGGGATGTGGTGGAACAGGAGATTGGCTTCATGGATGTGTAGCCAACAAATCTGTATGATCCATATTTTCATCTCAGAATGGTTGAAACTTCCAGAGAATGTATCCAACACCTTGTCAAATCTATTCCATGAAAAACTTATGGCATTTCTGAGGGCAGAAGGGGGGTCTAACCTGGTAATAGCAAAGTTTGGACCAGGAGAACCCACGGTGGAGCTCAGAGGTGCGGTGCGGAGACCACTGGAACCCAGGCGATCGGTGCAGAGACCGCTGAGACCTTCGGCGAGGCCGTGGAGATCTGCGGCGGAGCCGCCGAGGCCCAGCATGCAAAGAGGGTGCGTCCTCACACTCCTGAGGGACAGGAACAGGAAGTGGAGACAGGTCCTCCACGAACTCCTCCGGAACAGGAACAAGGGGATGGAGGCAGTTTGTCCTCGGAGCCCTCCAGGACAGGACCAGGAACAGGAGCAGGAAGTGGAGGCAGTCCATCCACAAGCCCCTCACGGACAGGAACAGAGTGTGAGGGCGGCTCGACTTGGGACCCCTCCAGAACAGAACTAAGAACAGGATCGGGGTGTGGAGGCGGTTCATCCATGAACCCCTCCGGAACTGGACCAAGAACAGGATTAGGAGTCGGAAGCAGCGGCGATGGCTGATCAGGAGCTAAACCATGAGCCGGAAAGCCGTGTCGAACTTCGGTGGAGAGGCGGGTGGAGGAGGGAGCAGGAGATCTCCTGATAAAAGCGAACGATTTCTCCCAGGGCCCTTTTTCACTCGGCCTCAATGGCGTGGTGAATCCGAGGATCAGGGAAAAAATCCCTCCTCGCCTCGAGCCAGTCTTGGAGGCTGCCAGCTATTTCCAGCCTTCTCCATGGTAAGCTGGGAGAGTTCACCAGGTGAAAAAATAATTTGGCCAGAATCTCACCCCTCCTGAATTCCCTCACCATTCCTCCTGCTTGGTCCCGTTGGCTGGTTCCTTCTCTCATGATATGGTTTTCTGATGGACCAATATGCGGGGAAGAACTCCAGAAGCTCCAGGTTTGAAGGTAAGACGAGTCTTTATTTTCCATGGCAGGACACAGACAGGGTAGCAGGCACGCAGCAGGAAACACACATACACATAACATACATAAGGAACCAACGGGGAACAAAGGAAACAAACGGGCTTAAATATAAAAACTGAACAGCAGGGGAAACCAATGAGAAACGTGACAAGACGATCAGGGGAAAACACAGAACAGGTGTGGGTTAGGGGTGGAGGGAGACAGAAGACAAAGGACTAGACCAGGTAATATAACAAAAACACAAGCAGGTATGACACACAACCCTTTGCCTAGGATCTGTTTCAGATCATTCAGAGCATCAGGTGTGTTTCTCTTAACATTTTCAGGGACTCCTCATTTCTTTTCCATGAATTTTCTAAATTGCTGCCATCAGGCAACTTGTACAGCAAAATCAAAAGCAGAACCATCATCCTGCTACAGAGCTTTCTGCCTTAAGCTGTTAAAACCCTAAAGTGCTGTAAGTATATGCATTTTATGTTATTGTACTTCTTTAATAATTTTTAGCTGTTAAATCATTTTTAAAATAATATCTGGAATGATCCCTAGACACACTATCTTGTTTTGCTGTAGTCTATTTACTTCATAATGAAATAAGAAATATTTTTTTTATTTCATTCCATTTGAAACCTACTGCCATGTTTCACAGACCTTTATAAAACCAAACTGCTTTGTTTCTGAGGTGAATGTGTCTTTGCTCAGACTTGGCGTAGTACCTAAGATCAGGGCCATTATGAAAACAAGGTTCCCTGCTGGGAAAAACTCTTGTAGCCACTTTCACGGACATGGATTATGCCTGGTCCTAAACTAATTTGCCTTTTGAGTGGATGGCTCTGTTGAGAAATCTCTTTAGTAAAGGACGGTGTGTAACTGGCCCATCCTCTCTTTCTCCTGGAGTATCAATTCTATGTATTTTTTCTTCCAAAAGTGTTCTTGCTCTATCCACAGTATCATCGCTCTCTACCGTTGCAAAATCATTTTAATTTAGGACTATTTATATGGCTTGTACTTATTCGTCATGTTAAATATCATCTAGCCTTCCTCTCTCTTGGTGTAGATTATTCAAATGACGGCTCCCCCATATTTGGAATTAGGCTGTAGACATATCAGCCCATAAATTGTCTCGATCTGCTATCGCACTCAAGATGCAAAGAACTCCAGTGATGTATGCTCTTGTGTGTCGTAATGCACTATTATTCCATTTTAGACATGCTTTTGGGTGCGGGGTGTGTATTAGCAAGCCAGATTAGAGTCGTAAAACTTGGTGCAGAGATGATGACATTTACCTCCTGACTGTAAAACCTCCACAGGCTGATTGTGCTCTCACACTGTAAATTCAAAGCCTGCCGCAGGGGAACCGAGACAGGATTCTGCATGCTAATGATATGTCAGGTTTGTGTATATAAGGTAATTCAAGTAGGGCTTTTTGTTCCTCTTTGTTTGTATGCACATTAATCCCATTTATATCCTGCAATATGTTCAAGTTTGTATATCCATACTTTAAAGCAGCCAACATGAGATACATCTTAGTTCTGCATGAGCGTGCAGAGTGCAGTCTAAGCTGTAGTTTAGTAGTCCTCTTGCATTTGCCATGACATGCACGAGAATCCTCCTTTTTCACAGTGTGTTTGTGACTGCATAGCCCAACCAGTATCTCGTCAATCCATCAGGGGGCTTACAAACAGGTTGTACAAGTGAAGGGAAACGGGACAAAGAATGACATTGACAGGCAACTTGCTGGAGAAAGTCTCCCTATTCCAGGGACAGCAAGCTGATTGCTGATAGCAGATGTGTGTCTAATTGCTGCGGGGTTGGGCACCCTCGATGCGTCTCTGTTTCTTCTGTCGCTGCCTGCCAGAAAGCTAAGCTCCCACCAGAGCCCCCCAATCACAGCCTTAATTAGAGGCCTTATCTCAGTCAATCACCGTGCCTTTTTGCTCTCCTCTGCAGCCCACTGTAGGCATAACAGGCCTGGCCAGGATGGCAATGTGTCAATAGAGGACTAGAAAAAATAAAAAAGGTAGAAATGATGTTTATAGAAAAGGAGATTTTGAAGAATAAAAGGACAGGTTTGTATGCTTTCACAGTATCTGGTATTCATACCCCTGGAACATTTTCACATTTTGTTACATTGCACTTTTGACTTTTATTGGTACTTTATGTAACAGAAAAACACAATACAATGCACAATTATGAAGTGAAAGGAAAATGTTACATGCTCTTCAACATTTTTTGCGAGTAAAAATCTAAAAGGTCTTTTTCCGTTTATTTGTCCAAATGTATATGTATATGCTTTGATGTAAACCGTTTTATTGTAACTCTGACCAGCTTTCCTTTACATGCTGAAGAAACACATCCCAACAGCTGCAATACTGCAACCACCATGTTTCAGTGGGAATTATGTTTAAGGTGATGTGCAATATTAGTTTTCTGTCACACTTAACAATTTACATATGGGCCAAAACATTCAATATTGGTGTCACCTTATCTGACTTCTTTTAGCTTTCTTTTAAAAAAGACTTACTTCTTGCTCCTTTTCCATACAGGCCAGATATGTGGAGTGCCTAACTCACAGTTGTCCTTTCAACAGATTCTGCTACTTGAGCTGTGGATACCTGCAGCCCCTTCAGAGTTACCATGGGCCTCTTCACTGCTTTCTTTGCTTGGCCAGTTGGTTTGGGTTGAGAGTCATATTGTGGCAATAGATTTTACTTAGCGGCATCATGGTACAGGAAGCTAAACATAAATGCAAGCAGCAAGACTTGAAATTTTGAAAAATTAAAACCATGTATCGTTTTTCTTCCACTTCACATCCAACTGTTTGATTTATAACATAACATTCTAGTAAAATATATTGAATTTTGTGGTTGTAATGGGACAAAATGTGAAAAAGGTCCAGGAATATGAATATTTTTACAAGGCGCTCTTTAGCCCTAGTTTTGTGATAAAGTATGAATGTAGTATTCTTGCACTGGTAAGAAAACACAGTTACTGAAACCAACTATACAAATGGCAATGTTATGATGTATGTGATGATTACTTTTAAGTTACCATCTACTAATTCATCTCTATCATCTCATGAGCTACGCAGTTGAACATTAAGTGCTTTGCTCAATGTGAACTCAGTCATGATACTTACATTTTTTCATTAGTTTATAGCGGATAAAGTATTCTTTGAGACTACTGCTATGCTTTAAAACAAAAGGACTGATAAAGCACAGAGTGCACTAAATATAGGGGTCTAGCAGAAGTAAAGAAACTGTTTATGCATGAATGCATGTGAGCATTTGAGCCATGCATTAGGGTCAGCTACCGTGTTATTAGTGTTGCTATCTTTGGCTGTCACATCTTACATAATTTACTGATAAATGTTGAAACACATTCAGAAATAACTAACTAAATTACTTCAAATATGGTTAAGTGCTGTCAGAGTTTTGAATCTGGCTGCATGGATGTTAGAAGAAAACCTTCTCATTAGCTGCAATGAAATTCAATAAGGCTACTCAAGTTCCTGGGGCAAACTTTAATTGCATTCAGAGTGTGAACGAGTGAAATGTCATCTACTGACCAGACAGGCTCAGGCACAAATTTACTGAAGTTTTAAACCAAGTCACGATTCATTTACCATTAATAATGCTTGAGTGTATTCAACCTCAGAAGTGGGCTGACTTTGGGATTTTATCACAGTGCACCCAGGGCTTGACTCTTAACAAAAGACACAATGTTATTTGTGGACCTTCCTTAGTTTGCCTGGAGCTTAGGATTATCATATAAAACCATGAGGCCTAAGTAACTGCTGCCTGTATATAAATGGAAATTGTACTGCGTATTGTAGAACTGCAATGATGCATGAACAGAAGTATCCAGTTATTGCATAAATAGGCTCTCAGTTACCCAATGCAGTTTCCTGTAGACATCCACTGCAATATGTGAAAAATATCAGGCCATACGTGACAACCAATAAAAAAACATGCTATACTAGATTCTCTATGACAATGTTGGTTTAGAAACTGGCAAATGAGAAGGAGCAGCATTAGTCAGGATGAACTGCTCATTACCTGGTGGCAAGTTTACCTTGAAAATGAAAACATGGTATGGATTCACATTGTTGTAATATCTGACTATGCAAACTAAATGGACAAACACTGGTGTTATAAATCATGTGCTTGCAATGAAAATTTTTAACCAGTTTGACTTCTCTTTTGTTTAATTCATGCTGCACAGACAATGGAGGTTCTTGCTTGCATACTGAGAAGAATTCCCCATTTTTTGCGTGACTGTCTTTGTTCTGTTGTTTTCACTGAAAATCCAAATTAACAATATAAAATTTGGTAAACACAAAACAGAGAAGACTTTTTCTTTTTTTTAACACTTATGCCGCTCCTTGGCAAAAGCGTACCCTGGGCAGGGAGCCACATCTCTCAGAAAAGGGCACACAAGCAACAGGGATAACTGCAACCCTGTGAAGATTGGGAAGCAATACCCCTTTAAAGAATTTGGGGAAAATGTGGAAGGAGTGGACTAGACCTGAAGTTAATATTCCCAGAACTACCACACAGAGACATTTCCAGGACATGGGCTACAACTGTTGTTTTCTTGTGTCAAGTTGCTCTTGAACCAGAGTAAATGTGGGAAGCATCTTATGTGGCTACTGAGAAAAAGGACAGATGAAAGTTTAGTATTATATTTCATTTGGAAATCAAGGTGCCAGAGTCTAGAAGAAGAGTGGAGAAGCACAGAATTCAAGTTGCTTAAGGTCAAGTGTGAAGTTTTGAAAGTCAGTGATGATTTGAGGTGCTATGTCATTTGTTGGTGCTGGTCCACTGTGTTTTATTACCTCCAAAGTCAGCAAAGCTCTCTACCAGTAAATTTTGGAACACTTCTTGCTTCTCTCTGATGATGGACTTTATGGAGATACTTAATTTTTCAATGATATTCTAGTTTATTTAGCTGCATCTATACAATATACCTACCTGCCATCTGTCATTCATGAGACCTTTTAGGAAATATTAAAATCACAATTGAAATAGAAGTTTTCTTCCATTAACCATAAAATATCAAATATAGAATGTTTTTGAATAATTAAGTCCAAAAATTATGTGTTAGATCAGTGGAACTTGCTGCATATGAGAAATAAAACTGTGTCAGAGTTAATGAGGTAACCACATTGATTTCTCGACATGTCTGAAGAAAAAACGAATAGAGAGGGTTGTTGAGGTTAAGTGTAAGAGGTATCCACAAAATGTGCAGACATCAAGAGGGGTAGCTTGAGCATGGGTTAAAAAAAGAGGTCAGGCCAGAGGTTAAGAGGGCTGGAACAGGTCCAGCATGAGAGAGAAATAATAAAACAGAGAGAGCAAACAGGGAACCCACCCCCTCTGCCTGTCTCATGCTGGTTCTTTCTGGGCACCTCTTCAAAATCAGTTTAAGAAATTACCATTCAGGAAGAGTTCCATCATTAGGATTTTATAATTTCATCTTCCTACTCCAGTGCCTTTATCCCAGAGCCCCTCAGTTCATCTCCACAGCCCAACCCGGTGAATAATTAACCGCAGCCGTGAGCAGAAAGATGATGAGTGACACAAGCATTCTATCATTCACAAGCAGCCGTCCACCTTCACTGGCAGTTTGCTTTTAAGCCCCTTTCTTCTTTAATGTTTCTTTATGGCTCAACTTAAACCTGAGAATTCTCTAGCTTGTGTGTAAATATGTCAACACTCTGGGACACAAACAGAAGTTATAACGCGCAGAACTCATTCAACTTATCATGTTAATGCACACTTGCTATCTGTCAGTCAGGAAGGACTTTCCGTCCTTTCCGATCCCTCTTTGTTCTTCAACACGAGCTGTGGGGGCCATGCTGAGATGAGATGGGAACCTTTTCTGCCCTCTTTTTTTATGTAGCGTTGAGCTCTATAAACCAAGGTGGGGAAAAAGAGAAAAAGATAGAGGAACAACTGCTTACTAGGGGATCACAAGGTGAGAGTCTTAGCCAAGGTTTAACCTTAAGACCCCATGTGGGTGGACATATTTTATGAGAATCAATAAGACTCAATCGGATTCTCTGCAGTCCCGCCCATTTCCATACCTCCAGTGTTAGCTGTTTCTTTGTTCAGCTCAGGCATTGTTTGTTCTTTAATTTGCAACATCTTCAGTAAATAGGGGAAATCAGGGTCGTTTTAGGCTCTCAAAACATTGGGGGCTTTTGCCCAAACTCAAAATATTTAAATTTCCATAAGACAGTTGATAAGTAATTTAAAGTTTAAATAACTTAGGACATATTGTCTCCGTTCTCTGTATCGGCTGGGTTTAGATTGAATGTAAATTATTGTGAATCTAACAAAAACTGTTTACAATAATTTTACTTGTTTTTTTTTTTGTTTTGTTTAAAGCTAAATGAAACTGATGGACTGATGAAAAAACATTTTGCTGAAGCAGATAATGACACATTTTGAGATATTTAGAAAAAAACTTAATCTGTATTTTTACTCACAAAACTTTTTTTCAAAACTCAGAGATGTTTACTATGGGCCAGATAAATGTGCTTCTTTTGTCATCTACATAAATTACCTTTTTAAATGTTACATTCTCATCAAAGTGTTCCACTACTGAGGCTGCACTGTCTTAATTTCTTACATTTCAAAAAAGGAAAGAGGTATAAAGTTGATTTTCTTAAATCTTAGTCAAATGGTAAAATCCTAAAACACATTTATTTTAATTATGCCAAGAGCTTTTAAAAGATTTCATTAAAATTGTTCCTTCTTTTCTAAACCTGTTCTCTTTTACCGCCATCTTTTCAGCCCTTCATTCCACTTTTGAAGAAATTTGGCCTGCCAAAAATAATAAATGAAACATTTTTCAACACAGTCTTGTGTTCTGTTCAGTGCAGTTCTTACTGTTAAACACTTTGAGAGGAAAGGGTGTTAAGTTGTGCTGTTTAAAATATAACATAGAGCCTCATCCTGGACCTTATCGGTACTAATATTACAGTAGTTAATAACTGTATACATATGGTATGTGTGTCTCACCTTCAGTAAAACTGTATACTTGTTTAATTAGTTTATTTTATATAATATTACATTTGTAATTCAGAAAAAAAAAACATAATAGTTAACTAATTAATGGTCTGCCTGTGATTAATTGCTATGGTTTATTTCTTAATTATATACTGCATCTTTAAACCCAGAACTGTATGTTCAGAATCAGTAGATAAGATATGAAAGAGAAGAGGGAGGCTTACTTTTGAACTTTCTACTACGTCTTACTGGAACCAGGAAATATTTTCCTGGTTTATTGAGCAACACTTTTTTCTGTCGACATGTAGAACTAGACTATAAGACTGGCTGCAGCAATAAGGTGCAATGTGTTGATCTGAAGGACCTTTTAATGTGTTCAGCTACGTTAGGATTAAATGCTTTTATTTTGACTGAAGTAAAGGACCAGATATTTTCACATCATGATACAAATCCAGCTAGAGGCTCACAGAGAAGGTTTCTACTGTTTTCTATCACAGCCAGATCATTCAACTTTACCTATAGCTCAGTTTAAAGTCCCTCTGCTCTCTATTCCTCATCATGACCCTGAAAATGCTCATTAGAGTGAACCTCCACCTCATGTCTTGCTGGGTGAATAAGTGATTAGCTGTAACTTACAATTAGCCCATTCCGAGTCAGCATTCAGGTTTTACCGCTATCCTCGTTTGGGTTATACTGCTCTGCTTCCACCTGTTCCTGTACGCACACACCCACCAGGCTCCCACTCTCTTGTTGGCTCCGCGGTTGCTCTGAAATGAGCCCTGTTGGAGGCGCTCAGTGTAACTTTTCAGGTAATGAACGACGCAGGTCGACGGCCCTGGAGTGAACTGCCATTCTTGACTTCTCCAGAATGGAGTCCGTCTCTGTCTGTGCGCGTATTTGCAAATAACTATTTTTTGTCTTCTTTTAACTAATTGTCAGGTTAGGTGGAGCGGGAGGTGATTATATGTAACACAATTGAACAAAAAACTGATTATTTTTAAATAAAAATGTGAAGTCCAATACAATTTTGTGGCTGCATCTTTTTAATACTTCTACATTTCTTCTATCAAGTCCGGGGCTATTCAGAAAACATCCGGGGCTTCAACCCCGGAAGCCCAGGTCTGACGACGCGCCTGGGGGAAATCATTAAACATATTTAACAAAAATGGATTTTTCATATTATAGGAATGTCTGATTTTGATTTGCTAAGCAATTACAGCATTGCTAAACTGATAGATTTAAGTAATGGCTTGCTGTAAGGATCAGACAGATACAATTGGTGTAACCAAAATAACTATCAATTGGTCTGTGTCCTATTACTGCTTAATCATTATTGTTTTCTTATTATTTTCATGGATCTTACTAAATTCCAGCTGTTTAAATGTATTTGTTATTTTCTCTACTCTTTATTTATAGGTCTATTTGCATTTTTACCTCAATGACAACTATTACATGCACTGTTAGTGACTGTAATTATTTCGGTAATCATTCTTTGGTTGACCTAATAGTTTACATATTTTAATATGAAAGCTGCTATTGAAGATATTATCATAAATATTTGTAAAAAAAATAGTTGGATGATGAATCTTAAGCTATTTAAGGACAAAAGATACAAGTCAGAGTTTACACCCTCTTTGTTTATCCGTTAAAAAATATAAAAGACCAGATCATGCTCATCCGGGAGGAGGGAATGCTGCAAGTCACTGACTGGATGCAATCTGCTGGGTTTCCTTAGACAGAAAAACTTTTTATCCAATTTGAATAAATAACTAACTCTGACTGCACTGTTCAATGGTTAGGATTAATTGGAATGAATGTACCTGACTTTTGTGAAGTGCCTTGAGACAACATGTGTTGTGAATTGGTGCTATATAAATAAAACTGAATTGAATTCAATCATGGCACTGCTGCAATGCATTATGGACCATGTAGTGTCATCACAGATTAAAATAATAATACCGCAGCCAGAACTACAACATACCGCAAAAAAGTCAATGAAAGGGGCAATAAATGTCATGGTTGGGTTTTTTTGTTGGACCAATATGCGGGGAAAAAACTCCTGAAGCTCGAGGACTGCAGGTAAGATGAGTCTTTCTTGTCCATGGCAGGACACAGACAGGGTAGCAAGCACGCAGCAGGAAGCACACATACACAAGATAACACATAAGGAACCAGCGGGGAACAACGGAAACAAACGGGCTTAAATACAAAACTGAACAGCAGGGGGAACCAATGACAAACGTGACAAGACAATCGGGGGAAAACACTGAACAGGTGAGGGCTTGGGGTGCAGGGAGACAGAAAACAAAGGACTAGACCAGGTAATTTAACAAAAACACAAGCTCAAGAACTCAAAACACAAGCAGGTATGACAATAAATAAATGAAGAAAACAATTTAGCACCTTTTAATGACTTTTTAAGATCCATTGTGAAGTAATGTGTTTAATGTGTTTTCTTTCTTAATTTGCGGTTGTCCCTTCACATTAAAATTAAACTACCTTAACAAATGAAGATTTATTTCAATGGAGGTGAGCAAGCTCACAAACCAGCAGGGGATCGAACTCTGGCAGGTTTTTATATGCCTAATATTTCTCACATCCCAGGGTGTCACATCCTAGGGAGGTGTCACGTTCACTCAAACTAAAAAAAGATCTTTGTTAACTAATTTCCAGTCACTCACTTGCATGTTCCTTCAACATAAATTGGGTGCCGTTTTGTAAGCAATAATACTGAAAGTGGAGAACTTATTTGCAGCTTCAGATTTGGTGCTATTAAAGGGCTGTTTCACTGTTTTTACTGAATCTTGACCATACTTCGTCTTTTGCTCAAAATCTAAATACTTAAGACTGGCTATTGCTAAACTGGATAATTCTACACTAAACATATGTTTTTAAAACAAAGTTTGTTTTATTCAGGTTGTTGAGTGCGTGAACGTAATTTGAAGTTGATTTAATAAATGTTTTCAATTTAAAAAGGTGTGTTTTGTTTATGTGTGGCATGGCAGGTGGACACCAGTCATGCAAGAACTAGCACTGGAATCAAATGCTAATGCTGCATTCCCGTTGTACTTGGAATTGGATATTTCCGAGTTCCTATAGTCGTACATTTCAACTGGAATTTACTTTATCTGTTTTTAGCGTTTCGCTATTATTTATGTAAAGGTTTAGTCAGTCGTACGCGTACTACTTTCCAGTGTTTATAAGATGAGATGTTTCAGCTCTGTTTATATGCACAAAATGGCGCTTAAAACTGTTTTAATGTCATTGTTATTGTTGTAACAGTGACCACAGCGGCAATGAAGATGTTCGCAACACATTAGCATTGTAACTGTTATAATGTTAGACCTTCAAGTTGAAGTTGTGTTTTTGTTATGCTGAATAGTTTTGTTTATGGTGTCTTGTACGTTCCCTCTCATTAGATGCCCTCTGTTGTTTCAGTTTGTAAGTCCCAACTTCTGCCACTTATCAGCAATCAGCACACCTGCCACTCATTCAGCAGGTGCAGTTTTCAGTATTTATACTTCCTGTTTTAATTTACTCCGTTTCAAATCCTCCTGTTTAAAACCAATGACTTTGAGGTTCTTTTGTTTTTTTTCTCTATTTTATATGTGCTGTGGATTTGAAACTTTTAGTTACCATTTTATTTTAATTAAAATATTTCTGCCTCCTGCCTGTATTTAAGAATTTCCTCACTATTATTATGTGACAGTCACAAAGAGCAAATGCCTATTCCTAAGCAGCACAGCTTTTATTATAATTTGTAAACATAAAAAATACATTAGTAAAAGGGCATACGAGAAAAAATGAATAACACCTAGCTGAAAGCCAATTTCCCTTGTTCACATTAATGACGGGTCTCTGTTGCAAATGTATCATTTAGCTCTAATAATGTTGAAGGTGCTTATAGTAGTCAGTGAAACTATTTAAATAAAGGTTTGTAAGCACAGTTTTTTTCCTGTATTTGATAAAACTGTTGGAATTCTTTTAAAATGCAGATGCAAATTATAATCCAACCTAATGCCGCTGTGCATGTGTGTCATTTAATGTAACTACATGGGGTAACAAGTTGTGTAGTGTCATTGGGATTTGGAATTATTTATTACTTTAACAGTATGTCTTAGAAACATTTCTCATATTTTTAAATTTTTTTTTACCAGAGGACAATGCTGGAACTTAAAGATACTTCATCATCCATGCATATCTTTTGCATTCAGGCTATTGTTAATAAAAAATGAAGACATTGTAAAAATATGCTACCAGCAAGGGTAGTATAGTCTTTAGATTCGTTTGTTATTAGACACACAATTTTTTGTCCTTAAGGAGATAACTGACATGTTTTTATAGAAAACTTCCATCTTCATCAGAGGGTCAAAATCAGCTGTTATCAAACATAACGTCACGTACCATCTAGGGACACCTCTGATGAAGATGGAAGTTTTACATTGAAACATTTCAGGTATGTCATTAGGGACAAAATAAATTGTGTGTCTAATAACAAAAGAACCTAAAGACTATATTGCATACAGACACAATTAACTTTATTTGAATGGAATCTGCTAGTATGAGAATTTCACAGTACGATAATTTTGAGTAAATGTACCACAGGTTAACTGTATGATGGTATTTAATGACAAAAAATGGGCCAAGCAGAACCCATACGTACTTGGGAAACTGAAACAAGCATCACACCCAAGCCTCCTCACAACTTACAGACCTGTGTTTAATGTTTCGCATCTCAGAGTGGTACTTCAACTGCAATATGATAAGAGGTCCTTGCTCAGAATAGTGAGGGGAGCTGGAATGCTATTGGGGTTCCCTTTCCCTGGGATCAGTCTCAGATCTGCAGCAGGAACCAGGGCTCTGAACATTGTCACACTCTTCACACCCTCTCCATGAACTTTGTGAACTGGTGTCATCAAGCAAACAGAACTACAATATCAAAAGTAGACTTCCAGGCTGCTTTCTGACTCAAGCTGTTAAAGTATTTCTGCTAAGATGATACCCTTTATATGGCTGTCCTCATTTTATCTGTAGTTATCCCTTTTGTGTTATCTATTATCAATTTAATGTGTTTTCAGCATAATATGCAAAAGGTCTTGGATAAATTCTATCTCATTGTAATGTATGCTATATGGCATATAATGACATTACAGCAATTCTAATGATTTACACACAACTGTTACTCCTTTAGGGGCAACACATAACTGTGGTAAGAAACGTCAATATGCACTCCCCACACACACTTTTATAAAAATTGTTTCAAATTTCAGTTATGATCGATTGAGTACAAAAGAAGAAACCAGTTTACATTCTTTAAAAGTTCCGATTCTAAAAAGTAAAAACATTGCAGGTGCACACAAATGCACCCCAGATCTTTTCTATTAAAGATCTTTAAAGGGGATCTGCTGCATCTGGTAAGTAGTCGGTGCATGGAGCTCTGGCTCCGAATGAATCTCTTTAAACCTGTTCTATTCAGAAACATCAATGCTTCTGATTAAACCAAGTCCAGGAATCCATTCTGTCTCTGTGCACTAGAGCAAGACACATTCAGTGTGTGGTAAAAGTCCCAACCAACATGACACTTTAGTTTCCACATCTTGGCTGCTCATGCTTTTTCACAATGAGAAATGCGTCCAAACAACCAAATTTGTCTTTCTTGTAGCTTAGGAAAGGAAAACCTTTTTAACCTGTTTTTATTAGAATTTGAACTGTTTAGCTAATTCTTACTCTCAACTATTACTGCAAGAATAGGACAGTAGACTTGAAACTAGGCCTGTGTAGGGGAAAATTTGCCATCAACAGTAAAACTATTTAAAGTTTTTGATTTAAAATGAGATTGTTTTTTTTCTGGATAGCTCATCACCTTCTTGAAATCTTAACTGAGGATAACTGATGAACCTCTATGGAATCAAATCATAAGGCTGCCAAAAGAATAATGTTCCAAAGTACATAATCAGTCTGTTGCTAATGACAGATTTGCATTCAAATCCTAACTCTCATTTCTTACAGAATGGTTTTCTGACAGCAGAAGCAACAAAAGTTTTAAGGATAAAAACATTTAGTTTCCCTTTCCTTTGCTTTTTGCAGAATAGTTAACTTATGGCTGCATATAAGAGAATAATAAGTATTTGACATATGGTCTTCCTGTTTGAACACAAAGCTTGTCTTACAGGCCTAACATTTGTGTAACTGGGGTTGATTAAGTGACTGAGCTCATTTCACTTAATCAACCCCAGTTACAGAAATGCTAGGCCTGTAAGACATGTGTAGAAACTGTTACACATATTAGTTTTATTTCCACAAACTAGGTGGAATTTGTTGATTGGAAGTGGCATGCAATCATTCTCAATAATTCGCATTCCCCAAAGAGTTGACTAATTGGAACCATTAAAATCTTGACACCGGTGGTTAATATGTTTCCCTGCGTTTCAGAGCGATCATTTATTCCGTCGGAAAGCTCAGATGAAGCATGAGCTGATTACTCTGGTAGTCTGTTGGTGCGGGTCAAATGTGGCACGCACAGGCCAACATCTTACAGTTCCCAAAACCCCTTATGTGATCAGTCATTGGTGTGTTTTTGTCCCATGTAAATACCAGGCCTAGATTAATCCCAACAGTGAACATGATCTTTATGAGTGCACTGAGACCTTAATGGGAAAACAGTCAACTTGACCTTTTTGTGAATTCCTTCAGGAAAACACAGGGAAATATCCTAATTTGAAAGAGATGGAGTTGCTAAGAACACACATTGATCGAGTGGAAACCACAGCTGTCCACACAGCTCGAAGGAGAGAGGAAAAACGCAGGGCTCTTGTTGCACAATAATCATGAAGAATGTACGTGTGTGGAAAAAGGATGGGGTGACTATTTGTACAAAGCAATTTTTATAACGAATCCATGCAGCTACCTTAAAGGCTACATGATCTGAAAAAACACAGCCCACCTAATTGGAGTGGTCAAAGCTGGGCTGAGTTAAATGTGCAATCAGTTCATTGTCTGCAGTTTAGAAAAAAATAAACAAAAATCTGCATAACAAGATGGACAGCATTGTCTAGAATCTGTAAAAACTTACCCATTGGTTTGAGGGAACCATACAAACATTTACTTCCATCCACCCATCCATCCATCCATCCATCCATCCATCCATCCATCCATCCATCCATCCATCCATCCATCCATCCATCTATCTCACTGGTGGTCAGTGGATGAGAAGCACACCTTAAACAGGACATCTACACCCAGTTCCTTAAATTAAATAAATAAAAAAAATTTGCCCACCATAAACCGCAGAGTCAATTACATCACTTTCAACCTTCGCCAACATGCCTATTACATCCATGTTTCTGGCTTTTCTTCTATATCACGTGCAGTAAAAACAGTCAGATTGCACACATATTGTACAGGGGTTAACTATGATTACATTTACCATTAGGCAGGGAGGTTGACCTAAATGTTTGTGTCGCTGCTCTAATACAGCGGATTTTGCTAAACTGCTGAATTACCTCCAGAGGCCTGGTGATGAACCATGCATGCAATTCAGCTGTGAAGAACAAGGGAAACACTTTAAAAATGCAAAGCACCAGGTCTTGACTACTGACTTTAGACACCACTGCTTTAGACCAAATCTACTGATATTCTGAAAAAAATAAGGGATTGTATGTCAATAGAAAACAACAGGTGTTATGTAAACAACTAACTTAACAATAATTTATTCAAGGAATGTTCCTGTTTTGTTCCAAAAATCAGTCAGATTAAATATTTCTCCTAAGAAATTCAGTATGCAGTAAAATAATTTTTACAGAACAGACCTGCAGACTACAGACCATTATGCAATAAAGTTACTAAAATCATTGCCAGAATTTTTGAAACAACCAACTTTTATTATTAGTTGCACTAGACTTTAAAAACTGTGCTCTTTGTTGATTTCCCATCCATTTTAGTGCACAGAATAAGACAGGGATAAAGTCTTACTAAAACATACTGAGGCTCCGTATATGAGTCGTGCACTCTACTGCTGTACCGCGCCCCACGATATTTTGTTTTTGTCTCAAATCTTTAAAATCTATCTGTTTGAAGGGTAAATCCTCTTGATCAGTGAGCTTAAATTGTACACTTATATAAAGGAAATAGAGAAACATCTCATTTACTTAATATTTATTTTGAGAATCACAACAATAGCACTTCAATTGTAAATTGGATAGTTATACTGGATCCAGTCACTTAAGGAAATCCATAATTAAACTATTAGTCATCACACTAATGCATTAATTAATTAACAAGGACTGAACAAACATGGAATCTAACTAGTTAAAGGGAAATTTTGAAAGGGAAAGTTTTTGCTAGCTGATAAAGATTTAGTGTTATCAAGTAGTCTCTTTCTAAAACTGTAAGTTCACCATGTACAGAGATAATCTGAATTCCTAAAAATCTGATTTAACTTTAAGCAAAGTTTGGTAAACAAATTAAGAATCAGAGGAAGGCCTTCAAGGTCTGATGCCATAAACCCTCCTGAGATAATTTGATTAGACACCTTACTGTTAACATTGGGTCTTGTTGTGTCACCCCTTAATGAACTGGACAGGGTCCCTTGACCCATAGTTTTTTTAAGTTCTGCTCCTCAGCTTAGTGGACAGTTAGTCTCTGCACAACATCGACACAGCCTCCAAATTGTCTATTCAGGGAGGCAAGATTAAAGAATATTAATATGAATGAAAGCAAATTTTAACCAGGTTGACCCAGGCTTTGGCACAATTTTTACATTCTGTGGGTTGGCTGGTCAGAGATTCATCACTGTGTCCGTCTCTAAGGTTCTCTCCACCATCTGTTCTTCGTCACTCTGACTCACTCAATTCTCCTCTCCATCACGCTGTTCCAGCTCTCACAGCACAGAGAATTTACCTCATAATGAAGTCATCAGGCACAGAGGAGGTTAGCAAACATGTGTTTGGCACAAACAATTAAAAGAAGTCCAAAAAAACAGGTTGCTTATGCTTCCAGAGAAAGGGAATTCAGAATCTAAGCTCACACCATCTTTCTGGTTGGATAATTTTTTCTTCAAGGTGTCACATGCACTGAAATATTCTTAGCACAGGAAATCACAATAAATTTTGTTTACTGAGTTTTAACCTTAGCAGAAACAAGATCGTTATTTTTAAAGAGCATTAATCTTTACAAAATGTTTAAGACATTTTATTATAGCTTTATATTCAAACAAAGCATATCATTTGGACAATCACACGAGCACAGCCTGCAGAAATAAAGTTGATTTAGTTGAATTTAATGTTGCCTGAATAAATTTTCAACAGTCTAGGTCAGAATCAAGGAAGATCTGCATGTGTAAATGCAAATGCATGTTTCTTAACATTTCACTATAATCTCCTTGACCGCTTGCTTTCATGCTCTGCAATATGAGATCCACAAAACTGCTGGGCTTGTATTACACCTTGATTTTGATCAATGATGAATTTCTTTAGCGTACCTTACGTTTAAGAAGGGACACTGGGCAAACCTCTGAACTAAACAAATGTCTGTGATAAAGCCAATAGCACTCCAGGCAGCAAATCCCACAAGTAATGGTGACCATTTTATCCAGCTCGGTAGCACTTTCTTAGCTTTTGCTGTGGCTCCAGCAGCTGCAAGAGGCAAAGATGTTAACAAGTCATTTTTCCTTAGTCAAGTCTGAAGTCTTTTGCCCTAATTCCAAATCAACTCTCCAGTCTTTGACTAAAATACACATTTTTCATCAAATCCATAACATCTAGTGCAACTCTAACCCTGCATGGCTACAGGCTAGGATTCTAAATCTGCACTGTTTGTCCTTAGGCCAAGATTACTACATGGACATTTTATACTTATTCTTAAATATTTTAATATTTATGAACAGTTATCTTTTATCATTGAATTTCAGAATGAATTCAAAAAGTGATTTTTTTGTCTTTGTAATAACTAAGTTAACACATGTTTATTCCTGACTCCATATTGTCCACTCCATTATATATTGCTCTAAATATGGTTTGGATGGTTTTCCTCTCCTCTCTCTAAGCTGGAGAATTTTTAATAACGTTGGGAAACCATTGTTTGCATCCACATTTAAAACATGTATTCTCAATTCTAAGTAATAAAGATGTTCAAGTTTAGGGTCTAAATGACAACATAATGAACGAGGCAAAGTATTGTAAATAAAGAAATGAGGGTTGAACATCTGACTAAATGAAACAGGAAGAGCTTCACAGCGAGAGACTGTCAGCAGTAAGTTACATTTATCATGTTCTGAAATGATCCAAAGTCTTTAACATAGTGTTCAGTTGGATAGACATTGATGTGGTTATTATTATGAAGCTACAGCCAACATGAACAGTTTGGTGTGAGCCATTAACTTCCCATAGTACACCAGCTCCATTGGCTAATAATCAAGCGCGTCCTTTCACAGTAAAACGTCTGCAGCTGCAGTCTGAAGATCATATGCCGGCTTCCTTTCACTCTTCTTTACATGAGATAAAAACTGTTACTAAGACTCAAGTGTCAGACCAGGGGTCCAAGTCAGGTCTTTAGGAAAGTCTAAGTTAGATCTAAAGTCTTTTAGTTTTCATAACTTAAGTGCGACTTGAGTCAGAGTCTCAAACTGGAGTCAACATCTCTGCCAAAAGGAAATGAAAACATATTCTCTACTAGAGCCGAGGAGCTGGTCATCCAAAGTGTTAAATTCTGTCACCCGCTCTGCTTTCTTTTTAGTTTTCTTGCCATCTGTTGGTAACTTATCACTTCTATGAAGAGCTTTTATGTGTTGCTTTACCTTGCTCGCTACATGAGCTTTATGAATTTGGCCATGTAGCTCTTATATCACATCAGGAAATACCAGAAAGTTTGCAGGTAGCAATTGAACAACCTTCATTTTTATCTATATGATAGTTCCAGACATGCTAACAACACCAGTTGACTTGTTCAGTCACAACATTTTACAGCAGCTTACAGCTTTTATCTTATGGCATCTTGATACTATTTTAAGCTCAGTTGAACTGTTCTGTTTTAAACAGAAATATACAGTACAAACTCACAGAGGGCATTAACGACATGGTTTGTATATTGTCTAGTTACATGTGAAGAAAAATAAAATAACTTTGAAAAGAAAAAATGAAGTGATTGCTCATCAGGATATTAATCCAGTTATCTGTACTTGTGATCATTTAGAGATAAAATATCCTCATGAAGAAAACAGCAGATCGGCTTAAACTGTATTCTTAAACACAAGTTTGTTTAGTGATTTTTCTTCTGCTCATGATTGGAAAAATCATTTTCTTTATCTGCTGTTTATTTGGTGCCATCCTCTGAATGGGAGTTGTTTCATAGCTTTGGACAGGCATGGTCAGGGTGGGGACAAAAACGTGGGCTTCATGGAGATATCTATGGAGAGTGCTTGTGGACCCTGCAGTCTTCTTTGGAAGACACATTTTATGTCACAAGCTTCTTAGTCAAGCAGACAGTAGCGCAGACTAGGACGTATGAATCAAGCCTAACAAAAAAAAGAGGTTAGGATGCGACTGTAGTCAACTATGATACAGATCATTTAAAAATGAAATGAGTCAATACTTGGGATCAGATTGGGACATCTCTAAGCTATTTAAATCACCATTTTAACATTTTAACAGTACATTTTTCCAGTTAAATACAATAAATAAATATCAGGGTTTAACTTCAGATTTTAAGATTATTTAGCAATTAATCCCTATTTTGTCAAATGTGGGAATCTCATAGCAATAGCACTATGAAATATAAAGGATTAAAATTAAAATGCATAATACACTGCTCAAAAAAATAAAGGGAACACTCAAATAACATCCCAGATCTGGATGAATGAAATATTCTCATTGAATACTTTCTTCTGTACAAAGTTGAATGTGCTGACAACAAAATCACACAAAAATCATCAATGGAAATCAAATGTATTAACCAATGGAGGCCTGGATTTGGAGTCACACACAAATTTAAAGTGGAAAAACACACTAAAGGCTGATCCAACTTTGATGTAATGTCCTTAAAACATGTCAAAATGAGGCTCAGTATTGTGTGTGGCCTCCATGTGCCTGTATGACCTCCCTACAACGCCTGGGCATGCTCCTGATGAGACGGCGGATGGTCTCCTGAGGGATCTCCTCCCAGACCTGGACTAAGGCATCCGCCAACTCCTGGACAGTCTGTGGTGCAACGTGACGTTGGTAGATGGAGCGAGACATGATGTCCATGTCTTCATCTTACAGGAACTGCTGACACACTCTAGCCACATGAGCTCTAGCATTCTTCTGCATTAGGAGGAACCCAGGGCCAACCGCACCAGCATATGGTCTCACAAGGGGTCTGAGGATCTCATCTTGGTACCTAATGGCAGTCAGGCTACCTCTGGCGAGCACATGCAGGGCCATGCAGCCCTCCAAAGAAATGCCACCCCACACCATTACTGACCCACTGCCAAACTGGTCATGCTGAAGGATATTGCAGGCAGCAGATCGCTCTCCACGGTGTCTCCAGACTCTGTCACGTCTGTCACATGTGCTCAGTGTGAACCTGCTTTCATCTGTGAAGAGCACAGGGCGCCAGTGGTGAATTTGCCAATCCTGGTGTTCTCTGGCAAATGCCAAGCGTCCTGCACGGTGTTGGGCTGTGAGCAGAACCCCCATTTGTGGACGTCGGGCCCTCATACCATCCTCATGGAGTCGTTTCTTTGCTTTGTCTAGTCAGAACGATTTGGCAGCACTACTGAGCGCATCTCCAATGCTGTAAAAAATCCTTCTCTCTTGCAAGATTATAATAAAAGCTGATTCTGAGTGACAATCATCAGTCTCTGTCTTGGTAAAAACAAATTTTTCTACAACAGCTGACAGACACAGCAAACCTTCTTGCCACAGCTTGCATTGATGTGCCATCCTGGATGAGCTGCACTACCTGAGCCACTTGTGTGGGTTGTAGAGTCTGTCTCATGCTACCACGAGCGTGAAAGCACCACCAACATTCAAAAGTGACCAAAACATCATCCAGAAAGCATAGGTACTGAGAAGTGGTCTGTGGTCCCCACCTGCAGAACCACTCCTTTATTGAGTGTGTCTTGCTAATCACCAAAGATTTCCCCCTGTTGTCTGTTTCATTTGCACAACAGCATGTGAAATTGATTGTCAATCAGTGTTGCTTCCAAAGTGGACAGTTTGATTTCACAGAAGTTTGATTTACTTGGAGTTATATTGTGTTGTTTAAGTGTTCCCTTTATTTTTTTGAGCAGTCTATATAGTCAGTCAGAATGAGTTTGGTTTGATTCACTCGGTTCTACATTAGGTGAGCACAGATTGTGTTTATACAGTATGAGCCTATATTAGAGTGCCTCCAGGTCAGAAGTTGGTTAATTACAAAGAATTCAATTTTTTTTCCAGTGCTTAATGCACTCCCGAGTTTTCACAGGTGAAATTGCTATTGGTATGCTAAAAACACAGAGCAGTCCCACATGTTTCCTGGTGCAGAAGTGTCAGCTTGTAGCTCTCCGCGGCTTTTGACAGAGAAATTCTAAAACTCATAGAGCTCAGTGATGCAAAGCGCCGATCAGCCTCCTATTCACCCTCTGATTCACCCTCTTAACTCCTCTTGACCAGCTCGGATGTAAACACTGTGGCAGATGAGCTCTTGCTTGACCAACACAATATGTGGTCTGCCTGCCTTTTGCAGTGATGCAACTCGCAGCTCCTCGTACTTTTTCAGCCCCTTCTTCGGATTTCTAACAAGTTACATCACTCTGAGTGACGGCTGTGATTTGGAATCTGAGCATTTCATTACTTTTACGCTTTAATTATTGGTGAGAGATTAAAAGATATATGGCAGTCAAGAGAAAAGCCTACTGGAAAACCCAGACATTCGCACAGCCCCAAAGAGGTTTTGAGGCAGAAAAAAATTCATTACTACAAAGTTTTAATGATTGCGAACAGACGGACAGGGAACATAGTTGATATTGATCTTCTAAAGCTAAGAATAATGCTCAAAGGCACCAGGCTTCGGGGAGCAGGCTGGCTGGGTTTCATTAAGTGTAAACATTTTCGAGGCAGAAGTAGCCTGAAATGAGAAAATTCTTAGCAGTGAGAGATGAAGGTGAGATAGAAAGTCAAAGAAGAAAAAAGCAAACAATTCATGATCTTTTATTCTTCAAGCCATCTCCTCGGACTTTGCAACCAGCTCTGAATAAATGATACAGCCTTTAAGCTACAGTCCCTGGCTCTGGCCCCAACATAAAGCTACAGGCAGGAGCCCCCAATGGGCAAAGAGGAAGCACCCACAACTACCTTAACTCCGATGCCAGCAACAAAACCTACATAAGCAGACTATGTGGTCTTTTAATGAGTCTGTCTGCTTTTGTTTGTTGTGTTTCAATCTGTTTGGCAGATTTGCGGACCTCTACCTGCTGACACGCTTTGCTGTGATGATAATAGCATTGACTTTGTTGGTGGGCTTTGTGATGGGCAGAGCGTGAACTGTTTTTTTTTTTGTCTAATTGCAGAGCCCAGTGGCTTGCAGAATGCCTATTAGTCCCGTGCTGAGTCGAGAGACAAGCCAGCACAGAAAACAAAAAAAAAAAAAAAAAATCCAAACACATTTTTCTATGTAGACAAATACTAATCCATTTCTATTGAGAGTTTGTGTGTAAAAACATTCTTGTTATTATCCACATGCACGCTTGGGCAATAAAGGAAAAGAAGGCAAAGATAAAATGGACCAGTCTTTTGTCTTTAAGCCCACATGCCGAAAACAAAGAAGTACACGTGAGAGTACATCACTCATGAGTGTTTGTGTGTGTCCTTGGATTAATGCTTGTTGGTGTTTAAGCACTGTTTGGAAAGACAAATTGGATGAAGAGGGAGACGAAGGTGAAGTGAGCAGAGATAGGGGAAAAGGAGTAACAAACAATGGTGGGGGGAGGAGGTTGGGGTTGAAATGGAAGCCTGTATCTCCAGACTCCCCTTCTATAGCTCAGAGGCAGTGACACAGCAGCAGCTTCCTGCGCCTTTCACGGCTCAGTCTCAGCGATTTGAAGATGAATTTATCCCCCAGCAGCAAATACTAGCAGTCACTTTGGACTTATCAGTCCAGCATTCGTGACTTCAACCTGGCAGAGGTTGTTTGCCCTTTCCCCTTGTCTGGATTGATCTGTATCAGCAATGATGAACACAATAGTTCCGCCTTCTGGGCTGAGGCTTAAAACCTAGAGGCAATAATGTCCAACAGACGGGGTCAGGTGGCCCCCATACATGGGGGTCAGCACCTTACCACAGTCATTACTTTCCTGTACCTTCACCAGGCCAGTGAATTTTTTGAAGGCTGGAAAAGGCTGGCAAGTGACAAGAAGTGGGAATCCGCAAGAGAAAATGAGACCTGGACAGTTGGCTGATGTTCCCTGAGTGTGTGTGTGGGTGTGTGTGTTTGTGCAGTAATTAAATCATGGGAGTTTCTGTGGAGCACACGGTGCTAAGAGGGAGCATGGGCGCTGACTTAATTACATGAAAACACAGGAAACTGTAATTACACACAATCACACCTGCACATCACCAAAGCTCAGACATAGTGTTGTCCAACAGTTTTTACTACAGGAGCAGCTTTAACTTACTATAATATTCAAGATCAGAGAAGGACTTAGAGAGTTTTCATTATACAGACAGTGCCTTAACCAGTACGACCTTCATCCTAATTGTTTTGAATTGAGGGGATTGAGAATAACAGTTATACAGAGACATGCACTGGTAGAGACACTGTGATTGTATCATTTTTTCTATTCAGATAAAAATAATTACATTTATGAATGAACTGCTGTAAGACTCTTCTTGTGCTGCTTTTAACATGGAGGAATTATATTTTATGTCAGGGGTGGCTGCTATGGTTTGGGAAGGGAACTGCAGCAAATGTGCCAGAATGACCACTAAAATAGTTTTTGGAGCCACATCAACCCAGCTCAAGCTTAATGTACTCGATTATGTAGATTAACTATTGTTCCTGAAGAAAAAAATCTACTGAATGGCATTTCTGTTAAATGCAGTGTGGGTCACTGTGAACATTTTTTTCTATTCTGATAGTGTTCTGCCAATATATTTTTTTATATTTTTGGTCAGCTTTTTTGTCATAATTGTTGCTTTAGCAATTAGACTGGGCTTGAATCCTTTGAAGGTCACCAGCATTTAATTGTTCGCAGTTTCTTAAAAAAGCGTTGGCTCCTTTACACATTTCTTCTGTTTTTACTTTTTGGTCACACTAAATGTTCATCAAATAATTTTTAACATCAGACCAAAAGACAATTTAAAAATTATTATATTATTTAATAAAGGAAAAAGTTCCCAGAATAAAGCTAACCCAATGATAACACGTAATTACTCTTCTTGTTAAATAATATATTAACCGTGATTAGCCACTTTGTTTTGGTCTAATTTCACTAGCTGCAACCACACCTGGCGAGAGTCTGACCTGCAGAAGAAGAAAGAAGAAATCACTTAAATTTAAACTGACTGACAACATGAAGGAGGCTAATACATCTCAAAAAGCAACAAACCATGAGTCATTAGTCATTAGAAAGACATAAAAACACTTGTTTGATTCATTCAGAAATTAAACGTTAATAGGTTTTAATCTTTCTGCAATTTTTTAGAGCATGCATGGCTATTTCTATTTCTTCCAGGGTAAATACTACACCTAATCAATTTTCGAAAATAATTTAGAACTGCCTTTATCTGTTTTTAATCGTGCATTATTTTTTTTAATTAAAACATAACTTTTAATTAATTTTAAAAGATTGAAAGATAAATATACAATGTTCTTATGGTAATTTAGGCCTGAGGATAGTATAGATTTGGATTCGTAACCTACAGCGATGCAAAATTAGAGCAACACTAGATGTCTTGAATTTGATGAGAAAATGTTTATTTTAATCAGTAGAGACTCTGCCCTGGTGCTGAAATAGTTATTTCTGTTTGAAATATAATACAAGCCTCCTTAATAAAATACCTTAAAATGTATTATGTAGGGGCTGCACGGTGGCGCAGTTGGTAGCACTGTTGCCTTGCAGCAAGAAGGTCCTGGGTTCGATTCCTGGCCGGGGGTCTTTCTGCATGGAGTTTGCATGTTCTCCCCATGCATGCGTGGGTTCTCACTGCGTACTCCGGCTTCCTCCCACAGTCCAAAGACATGCCTGTATGAATGGTGTATGAATGAGTGTGTGCATGGTTGTTTGTGTGTTGCCCTGCGATGGACTGGCGACCTGTCCAGGGTGTACCCGGCCTCTCGCCCATAGACTGCTGGAGATAGGCACCAGCTCCCCCGTGACCCACTATGGAATAAGCGGTAGAAAATGACTGACTGTATTATGTATTCTAATTTATATTTTCCCCATTTGCTTGCTTCACCCTAATTAATTCAATTGCATCACATCAAATTAAATTGAACTTTATCAAAGTGAATCATGACAAACTGAGTACAAGTACAAATAGTTGAGAAGTGGATTGAATTGTACTGAATTGTTGTTTGCTGCTAATGTATCTTTAATGTATTGGATCATCTGCAATGTATAAAGATATGGCATTGAATATAACGACCACATTTTGCTATGAGTCTTACAGATGGGTAAACATGTCATATGTAAATGCACAAAACACTATTCAACATCGTAGTTAGTAAGTAACACATAGCAGTACAGACCGACAAATGGTCACACATAATCGTTTGCATACACCCACAGCTGCAGAGTTCCAGTTTAAGATGACGACACAACCAGCAGGACTCTGCGTGCTGCGCCTGGCCGATTGTCAGATCAGCTAATTTTCAGAACTATCTCATAATCTTTTGCTGCTTAAACGGGATGTCAAAGTACGGATGAGGGCCAAGTCTAGTTTGCCAGTCTGGGACACAGAAATAAACAGAGCTGTCACTCATATGCCAGCAGCACACCAGAGATTTCTTAATCTAAACCATTTTGTTGTATCTGAGGTGTTTTTTATAGTCATTCTGCTTATCTCCGCCCCAGTCTCAAGTCTTTTGATGTCTTTTCACAGAATTGTTTTTTGTAGTGCCAAGTATTTAGCTCTATCCAGCTTTCCATCACTTCTGACCACCTTCCCTGTTCCGGGTACAGAGGAGAATCTCCACGCAATCATGGTCCCGACAGTGGAGATGCTGTTTTTAGATTGATTGGTTTCTGATAAACTGTAACTGTGACTTCTTAAGGCTTTCTTTAAACAATATATTTGTACTCGCCACTGTTCCATAACAACCAAATTTGTGAAAAGAATGCATAATAGTTTTCCTGTTGAAAGATTCAACCACCTGAACTGTGGATGTCCTCAGTTTCTCCAGAGTAACAATTGGCTTCTTGGCTGTACATCCATTTAAAGATGATGGATTGAAACCGGCTTTAAAAAGTGTTTGAAGCTTTCAGACACGTAAAAGTAGTGCTACATGAACAAAAGTGCAATAACAGTTGGTTAAAGGAAAAGGCAGGTGCGTTCGTCGATACATGGATGATTCAACTTCAGTCGGTGGACCTACAAGTTACCAAATTTTGGGGAGAACTGGGGTGGCCAATGTCATGGCCTCATCGGAAAGGAATAGGTTGGCAATTTGGGGTATCACAGTAAAGGGGGCTGATACATAGATACACTTTTTGTATTTTTACTTTTTCTTTTGGTTAAAATAATATAACATTTTCCTTCCACTTTACAAATTAGCACTATAGTCCCAATCAGTCTATCATTTGCATTTAAATGATAATAACCTTCTACAACAAGCTGCAAATTCCCAGAGAAAGTGTTAGCTTGTCCAGTGTGATTCTTAATTAGACACTTTACTTACTTTCTTGGTCGAATTCAAGCCTCCTGATTTTCAACTTTCTCAAATACCAGAAGGCTTATAATTACCAAAAACTAAAAGCCTCCAACAACTAAGGTATTTAAAATTTAAATCCTTTCCTCAGCATCTCTGGAGAAACAAAACTGAAGGAGCTTTGAGCCTTCAGAGGCAAATAAAGTAAAAATTAACAACAAACTCAGCAACCTATTAAATCATCATGGCATACAACTTCATTAATAAATGTAAGTGGACCAAATGCTTTTATATATGAGCATAAACTTTTGGTCATGACCGAAACAACGAGATCCCAGACACAAGCAGCTGAAATAAACTTCCTCCGCAGGGTGGCCGGGCACTCCCTTAGAGATAGTGTGAGGAGCTCAGCCATCCAGGAGGAGCTTGGAGTAGAACTGTTGCTCCTCCACATCGAGAGGAATCAGTTGAGGTGGCTCAGGCGTCTGTATCGTATGACTCCGGGATACCTTCCCTGGTCAGGTGTTCCAAGTACGTCTCACCAGGAGGAGGCCCAGGGGACGGCCCAAGACACACTGGACAGACTGTCTCTCGGCTGGCCTGGGAACGCCTTGAGCTCCCCCGCACCTGGAGGACGTGTCTGGGGAGAAGGACGTCTGGGCGTCTCTACAAAGTCTGCTTCCACACCTGACTCAGTCCCAGATAAAGCTGAAGAGGACGAGTACGAGTACGAGTACGAGTTTTTTAATACATATTCATCTTTATTTTTATACCTTGAATTTTTTTTTTCGGTTTTCCATAGACAGGACCAAAGGTTTGTATTGGTGGACAGCAAGTCTCACAATAACATTTAGCTTGGTGTTTGGTGATGAAGGTGAGTTATAACTACTATGTAAAAAGGAGTAATGACAGCATGTAAAGGCACAGGATTCAGTTGAGTAGTGAAGCAGCAAGGCTTGCTGCAAAGATCGAGTAGATCACTGACAGTTTAGGTACGGTGCTATGATTGAAAGTATGTGTAAGACATATTCTGCAGTGAGGGTAAAATGCCATGTAAGCAAAGTGGGAGAATTAAATTGCCTGTGTGAATGTTATGGAAATTTTAGTGCCTTGCTTGATTTGCTCTTTGATACTCTACAGGAACTGACAAAAGTATTAGAACCCCTCAGTGTTGTTCCATTCTTCTCTTATATAGTCTTAGAGTAATGGTTTCTCAGCCTTCTCCTTGCGCCTGTGTGAGATAATATGTATGCCACACTGTTAAGATTATGTCTGGGACCTCGTCTCTCTGGTCTCATGAGAGTTACCTTGAAAACTGTTGTAGCTTATAAGGAGAACCTTTGCTTTGTCTAGTCAGAACAATTTGGCAGCACTACTGAGCGCATCTCCAATGCTGTAAAAAATCATTCTCTCTTGCAGGATTATAATAAAGCTGATTCTGAGTGACAATCATCGGTCTCTGTCTTGGTAAAAACACATTTTTCTACAACAAATGGCGACGAGGATGGGATTCCTTGACTGGGTTCTTCCGAGGACATCGGCAGGAGTGTCTGATCAACCTGGGAAGAGCTTCCCTGTCTCAAACCCTTTTAGTGTTAAGGGGTGGAGGACTTCTGACTCTGTGTTCTTGGAGACTTAGCACTGGAACCCAAAAGAACCAATTTTTTTTTTCCTTCCACAGACGGTGAGAAACAATGAATCAATATTAACGTGCATAATAGTTAGATAATAATAACCAAAGGCCTATAAATTCAATTGCAAAATATATTAAAAAAAAAGCAAAACGGAAAATAAAATNAAATTTTTTCATATTTTTAGCAGGGATGCCAGTAGGTGTGGAAGGTGCTATATTTGAACGATGCCAGTTCGAAGCAGGCGAGTAACTGTTTTAACCTACCTGTGGACAGTAGAGGGACAAAACATAAATACCCACTTTTAGGATTAATACAGTTTCAAAAGCTAACATCCTATCAGTGCTTTAAATAATTAGAATATGCCCCACTTTTACATGTTGAAGAATCCTTGAACAAGTTGCTCCACATTACAATATATTTGTTAAATAAGTATAATGTAATCACTGCCAAAATTTGCAGCCACATTTAGCAAGCATGTGATCATATTAATTTATGCCAAGAACTATTCTCTGAAAAAGAATCCCCACTGGGTTTCTCTTTTCTTTTTTTTTTAAACCACCATGTGTTTGCAGGATCTACTATAATGAATTCTACACCCTATTGAGCAGTAAACACAGAAGACTGCATCTCTGGAGAGCTCCATGACCAGGCCTTGACTGAGGATCACAAATGACCTTGCTGCATTGTTTTATCTGAATTACAGCCCTGGAAAATAGCGTAAAAGCCAAGAGAGAATATGGCTGAGCTGAAGAGTTATGATCATCGAGGGCTATCCCAGACCACCAACATCTTGTTTTATGGTTGTATCTATCATTGTTATGTCCTGGTTCCTGAATGTATACAGATAAGACCTTGGTAATTTGATGTGTGAGGGGTTGCTATAAAAGGCACAGAGTTACCCAGTTACCCAATCAGCTTCAACTGGCGCCAAAAGCAAGTACATGGAAGAAGATGCTCTGGTCAGATGGGACCTAAATGTTACTTCTTGGTCAAAATGCAAAATACTACAGGAACATTAAAAAGTAAAACACATATAGATTAATTTCACAGAGAGTGAATTATCTCAAGCCTTTATTTCTTTTAATTTAGTTATTTATGGCTTATAGATTTAGTGTCTTAGAAAATTAGAATATTGCATAAAATAAATAAAAAAATTATTCTTTTAGTCCATAAATTACCATGGACATCCATAGATTGTGTGTTACTACACAGCAATAACTCAGACTGTTCGATAGGCATTGAAGCAGTAAAATTGGAGCACATGCTACACACACAGAGAGTGCACTGCTGGTTGTAACACAGTATGACAGCCATTTCTCAGCTAACCTAGGAGTCAGTTGGCATAAAAGCTGAATTTCCCCAGTGAGCAACGACAGGATATTAGTTACGCTTTAAACCGAATTTTGTGCCACCTGCTGCTTTTGTGCATATGTATGTGCTTTTTTAATTAAGAGATTCACCCCTGCTGACAAAAAAAAAATCTGAGCTTTAGCTCGTTAAGTATTTTCAGGCACCAGATAGTTTGTATTGAGGAATTAGATCCTGTGCTGCACAAATAAAATGACAAGCATCTTTCATGGAACGAAGCTGAAACAAGGTTTAATGTCAGATATTCTTTCCACCTCTTTCCATTCATCTCTAGTCAGCACTTGGGGGCAGGACTGGCATAAAGGGACATATTATAAGGTATATTAAAAAGTGTGCTTCTCATGTTTAAGAGGTTTACTTGGCACCAGACACCTCTTGACAGAAGATGTAAATAACACCTATACGTATTGCTGCTTTGCGCACTAGTAGTGATTTTCTCTTTCAGTCTTTCATATGTTGACGTTGTGGAGGAACCTTATCTCTTCAACACTGCTTCACTTTGAAGGCATGTATTTTTGCAGATATCACTTAAAGTCACACTACAACATTTTAATCAAGATAAGGTCTGGACTGGCTATTGCAAAATGTTAATTCCTTACTATTCTAGTCATTTTGTTCTAGATTCAATGCTGTGATTGACATTGTTGTCCTGTTTTATGTTTTATTACCCACCTCTAGCCAAGCTATTGGACAGATGGCCTCACATTTGACGGTAAAAAATTTTGGTAAACATAGTTTATGGTCGACTTAATGAACACAAGGTGCATCGCTCCTGTGGTGTAAAACAAGCCCCAACCATCATCCCTCCACCACCATGTTAGACAGTTGGTCAGAGACGTCTTCTAGGTCATTCAGATGCATCTCTCCAAATACAAGTCATGCTGACATATTTCTTATAGAAAGAAGAGACTTGCCCTAGGCAGCCCTTCCAAACAAGACAGAGTTGTTCAATCTTTTTCTAATTGTATTGTTAATAGAATTAACATTTACCATGTTAGCTGAGCACTGTAGAGTCCAAGATGGAGGTTTTGAGGTTTTGTAATTTCTATAAAAATTGCATATTCTGGAATGAATTTGCTGTTATGTCAGCTGTCTTGAGTTCTACTTGTGATTAATCTTCTTTCACAATGTCATATTATGATGCTGTGACTGACCAAATGCAGGCAGGAGGCAGGCAGGATCAAGAAGGATTTACCAAAAGGAAAATACAAACCAAGAAGGAGCTTAGAGCTACAACGAGGAGGGGAAAACAGAGAGCAAAACCAGTTAGAAATATGGATGGTAACAAGAGGACCTGACAATGACTAAAAGCAAAACAAAAGCATAAAAACAGAGGGTGGCAATTAGTAGGACCAGGAACAGGTGAGCCTGATTACACTAATGTAGAACAGCTGTGAGAGATACGGGAGCTTACTGCAACACAAGGATAAATGAGGATTACTGCAACACAAGGATAAATGAGGATAAAGAATTTGTGGGCATAAGTGTAAAAACACATCTCCCTCAAAACAAGACACCACAAAGGATATCAGCTTAAATCTGTGGCTGTTTCTGTAAGTAGTGAAGTTTGAGACATTACCCAGAAGCTCCATGGCATCATCCTCGTCCTCAATGTCTTCTTCTACAACAGAGGTAGCAGGACTGTTGACCGAGTCAAAGGAGTCCTGGGACAACATGGCTGCCAGGAGCTTCTTGTGATGCTGCTGCTGCTCCTTTAGTCCTTTGCTTTTTGTTTCCATCTTCAAGCTATGGAAGAAAACACAGAATTAGGGCAAATCACCTTGGAATTAAACCCAAAAACATGCATGACATGGTCACTCGCCTCTAGAACATATTTAAAAGTTGAATTAGTTGCTTTTGTGATGCTATAATGTTTTTCCAGCATGATCCTTTGCATCTGAAATCTTTCAGGATTGTTACTATGCAGTGTCAGCATTTCTAATGAAAAACAAAAGGTTGCTTTTTCACCGACTGGGCGCGTATTTAGGTGACTGCAGTCTTTCTGAAGGTAAAATATCAGTAAATTTAGGTGTCAGGCAGGTGGAGAGCACCTTATTATAAATGTCTTCTGGATAGAAGCTCCACAGCCTACAACTAACAAACAACACATTCAAAAGGGGAAGCAAGCTGAAGTTAGCTGTCCTGAATGCATAATGCTGTAGTTGTTAGTTAGCATAGAAGAAACCAGCGGTGCCTTCTCTGGGGTGAGGGATCCTGTGGAGGCAAAGGCCGCCCCAATATTTTATTATTTTTTTATAAAACTATAAGTTAAGAAGGGGAAAGACAAAGTTGCAACATTTATTTGGTTAGTTTGTCATTCACAATGTGCTACTTTGCAATGCCCATCCATGCAAGTAGAAGTTGTAATATGGCTTTTGGCTTTGACTTTATTTTTAGATTTGTCGCTCTTGGCTTTCCAAATTCAGTTAAGTCTTTGGTTCTAAGATTCTTCATGCTTTTGGTTCTGTACTTCAGTATTTTGTGTGTTTTTATATTCTTTATTTGACTGGTTCCTTGTGCATTCTGTTAATCCTGGTTATGGTAATATCAGTCTGTATTATTTTGAGTTTCTGTGTATTCCTAGGTATACATTCTCCTAATTCCATTCAAAACAATTCAATTCAGTTTATTTATATAGTGCCAATTCACAACACATATCTTTCCGAATCTCAAATGTTTACTATGTTTTGCTAGTGTTATTTCCCAATTTCCAGTACTCCCCGATTTACCCAGTACCTTCCCTTAGTTTCTCAGCTTCCTGCACTCCTTAGCTGTCGCTCATCTGCTCATTAACTCACCTGTCTTTTATTCCAGTAATAAAGCTCCTCCGCATAAACAGCACTTGGTCTTCTCAGTTTGTGTCAGATCCTCCGGTTGTTGCCACCGGCCTTTTTTGTTTTGTCCAATTGCTCCTCCAGTCTTTTCTTGTTTTGGGTTTTCCCTGCACCTGTATTTATCAGACTTCTCAGAAATACTCCTCAGAATGCTGATAAGAATGGACTTATGTGTATTAACATTCTTGGCACAAAGCCATGTTTAAAAGTTAGTTATTAAGCATCAGAGTCTCACTTTAAGCAAAATGTAGGACCACATCTTAAGCATCAGCCTCAGAGCTGATTTACATGTTGCTGTGCTGCAAGGCTGATCCTGGATGATGCATTTAGAAAACCCCAGCAAGGACCGATCACTGAACTAGTTTTCTTAGAATATTCTTAGAAAAAAGCAAGATAAAATTGTGAAAATCTTAAGTTACACATTTAAAACATTAATGCTTTATTTTTTGTATGAAGAATGTCTGAAATAATCAAATAAATTCATGTAGTAAATTAAAGACAAGCAGTTTCCTGTTCGTCCCGATAATTTCTTAGTGACAGATTTGAAACAGGTGGTGGTTAACTGAGTTGTGTATAGAAACGCTATATTTGATGATGGGATCCCTGCAGCCATGGATTCTAAGAGGAAGCCCAACTGGAGAGAGGAGGAAACACTTGTCGAGTTAGTTAAAGAAAGACAACATATAAAAAGGAAAATTCAGTCCCAACCTAACTAGTGCAGACAAAAAAAAATGATGGGCCTGCATTTGTTCAACGACTGTGAAAAGAAATGGTGTAAAATACTCTTTCCAAAAGGCGCACAGAAATATCTGCCTTTAAGTCTAACATAATGTGCACTGGTGTGTACGCTCCTGATTTTACCATTATTTCTTTCTATGAAAGGTCTAGACCTATTTTGAAGACATTACATTAATGAAGAAAGAATATTTATCTCAAATGCAAGGTTTTCTTTTTTCACTTAGTTCTTCTTACGTAAAGACTATGATGATGATTAACCTTTTCAATCATGTTATCCTTCCTGGAAGGTTCGCCCTCATCTCTGTCTTCTCAGAACCATCACAGGCCCCTAGTGACAACTTCTAACCAACTTATGAATCTCTGGGGCTGTCTCAAATAACCGTCAGAGTAAGAGTGATTTTGATAACTTGCATTCATACTTAATGCCTGGTTCACACAGCAAGATTTTAAAATTTAAAATTGATTTTCAAAACCTGAGAGACCCTACACATAACGATAAAAAATCGTAGGTGTAACAGGTTTGGTCCTACAGCGTGAGGTGTCCAGCCACACGGCAAGCACAACACACCACATACGAATAGATTTCACTCACAAACATTCGGATTTCAGACAGAAAATCTTGCAAACCCTTTCGAGATCATACCTGAGTTCAGAGTATTTCCCATCCTTGTTTCCGTCACCTCGCTTTCTGATTGGCTACACGTCATGTTCAACAGGCGTGCTTATTTGTCCTCAGGGTACACCCCACATGGTAGGATATCGGGCCAAGGCAATCCAACATGTTGAATATCAATGGTTTGAGGTCAGAGCACTCCTGACGTCCTTCCAAGCAGACTAGATCACTCTTAACACACCACACACAGCAGGGATATCTCAAAACATTATCTTAAGAGCCATCACGATGATCAGGGCAGGTCCGAAGGGGAAGATCGGGGAAAAAATCTGCATTAAAATCCTGCCGTGTGAACCAGGCATAAGTCTGAAAGTAGGAGAAAATTTCTGGAACTCTTAACACTTAAGACTAAAACTCCACTCTGAGAAGTTTGATAAATATGGGCCCTGGACCTTTGTTTTTTTTTTTTGTACGATTTTAATTTTCCTAATTTTATTTTAGTTTATTTTCACCCGTCTTCCTCCTTTTTGCTTATAGGCCCTCCACTTCACCATTCACGACTCTGTTGTTAATTTTACTTTATTGATTCCAAAATTCTTTGCTGTTGTTTCATTTTTGAATCCACAGCTAAAACGTGTGATCCTCAGAGACTGCAGCTGTGGAAATGCACCATTGTCAACAGAATTCATTTTCATTTGTGTTTCCTTTTAGTGAAGCACAAAAAGCACGATACATGTTTAAATCACTGGTAATGTTTTTACTTAAACAAAAAATCTATTTTTCTATTTCTATTAATTTCTCTTAGTTAAAATGTAGCTATAACTAACCAACTCTTCCTTTACAATAAAAACACATTTAGTAATTACACTGGAGAAATTAATTTCTATATCCCTCTCGATGATGGTTATGAATTATAATGCTGCAAGAGTATTCATTAGATCCTAATCTCTATTTAATGACTTCTATTTACAGCTAATAGTAAAGGGTCAAAAGATGGCTGATGAGGTATTTTGTCATAATCACTATGTGGTAGTTGTGCTAATTAAATTGGTTAGCTTGATTCTCTACAAGTCATTATCCACAGATGTTTCATCTGCTTCAACATGAGGGTAATTTTTTCCAGACAGAGAAAGCATTAACGCTGAAGACCAAGCAGGAAAATAGGCTAATATTAGTACAACTGCAGATAAATACAATAGTTTCTCTGAGTTTGTTCATTACAGAAACTAAACTCTATATAAATCAATAGTTAAAACATGAACCTTGAAAACAAAATAATTATCTTATAGTGCAATTTCTATGTGTAAATATTGAGAGAAATAACAGAAATATTTAAAGAAAATAAAACTGTGTTGCTGCTACACATTAAATGAAAAAAATCGTGTCTCAGCTAATCGTAAAATTACATTCTGAATCTTCATTAACAGTTTGCTGAGTTGGCAGTGTTACCTTTTATCACAGTGGTTCTCAATACTGTTCCTCAGGGCCCACAGTCCTTCATATGAGCCCTGAGCCCCTGTGCTCCAGCACACCTACAAATCATTGCATTAACTCCTCAGCATGTCATCAAGTGCAGCAGAAACCTGTAAATCACCCAGGTTATGTGTCAGCAGGAAAACTCCTAAAACCACTGTTCCATTTCATCCCTACTGACCGCCAGAGGCGGTGCTTCAGGCCCGGAAAATCATTCTTGCGCATGCGCAGGTTGAGAACTTAATAACAACATGGTCACATGTGATCTACTGGTGGCTCACGTGAGTCTATATAGTCACATGACACCGGGAGCTTAGTCCCTTCCTTCTTCTCGCACGCAGGTTGGTTAATGCAGGTTTTGGCTTGTATTCGTTGTTCCTCTTGCTGCTTGCTGCTAGAAGCCTCGTGATCAATTGTGGTCAGAACTGCAGATGGTTCTGCCCTCCAGAGGCTGCGCAAGCTGCTTTTTCATCCAGGTTTTCTGGTAAGTTTGTTTGGCTCGCCGGTGGCGTTTTCTGCTCGTGCTCAGTCCGTTAATTTTTTTTGGCAGTAGTTGCTGTCCACTTTGCTATGATTGCTTGATTCGCCAGTAGCGTTTTCTGCTCGTGCTGAGTCCTACGGCTTGCTGCTGTTGTTGCCGTAACAGGGTCTTGACGGCGTTTTTTTTTCGGCCCCTTCAACCTCATCTGTTCTCGCCTGTCCCTAGGTCATGGACAGTATTTGTTGTGCGTCCTGTTCGGCTCTTCTGCAGCCTGAGGACGGTCATGAGATGTGCCCTCTCTGCCTTGGTGTTGACCATCTCAGGGACGTCGGATCATGCCTGCTCTAATTGCAGCGTTCTGACCCGAGCGGTGCGGTTGGCCCGGCTGTCCTCGGTGGAGCAGCCTGCTAACAGGGCAGTCTCTGTCCAGCAGGATCCGTTGCCGCCTGGACAGACTGCGGCTTCGACGAAGCGGTCCGCTGCGGACGTGCCTTTGGCGTCTGGGAGGAGGGCCAAGTGGCGCGGGCCCCCAGGACTGTCCACTAGGGTGGATCAGCTTTCGACGGAGCTGGCCCAGATGAAGGCCCTCCTTCAGTCTCTCCGGGCGGATGATGGCTGCAGCGAGACTTCTCCTCCTGAACAGGGCGGGTCCTCGATTTGCGAAGATGATACTATTTTGGTCACGGCCTCGGGCTCCCTGTTTCAAGAGGACTTTCCAGAGTTGGGCTCCCGGACCTCAGGTTCGGGCTTCAGTGCCTCTCAGGGAGGTGCAGGGGAGCCAGTGTCTGCGGCTATTAGAACGGCTCTTGGCTGTTTGCAGCTGGATGTTCCGCCAGCCCAGTCTGCTCCATCTAGCACCTTCTTTAGGCATCGTGATGCCGAGGCCGCCTTTGTCGTTCCTCCCTCAGCGAAGTACGTCCAGGAACTGCATGCTTGCTGGACGGACACGAGGGCCTTTTCCATCCCGACGGCGGATGGCAGGGCCCTGGCTGCCATGCATGAGGCACCCAAGTTCGGGTTGGGCTGCATGCCCCCTGTCGAATCTGCCATTGCCTCTCTTATTTTTCCCCCCGATGAGGCGTTGAGGCCTAATGCCCGTTGTCCAAGACCGCAATGCTGTGTCACAGATGATTTGCTTTGTAGGGTCTACGACTCGGGTGCCCGGATGGGCCGGATCGGGAACTCGCTCTCCCATCTACTGTTGGGCCTCTCCTCCTCTTTGGAGTCGGTTTCCTTTGACCAGTCGACTCAGGGCTTGTTGGACGCATTCCTTTCGCCCTGATGACGCGTGATCTTGGACGCACGCTCTCTACGCTGGTCCATGCTCGGCGCCAGGTGTGGCTGGCGCAATCATCTTTGACCAAGCCCTGCAGGAGAACACTGAGGGCTCTTCCAGTGGTTCCGGGGGAGCTCTTTGGCTCCGCCGCGCTGGAGGCCTTAGAACACACAGCCCAGGCCTCCCGAATGAGGCAGCAGCTGGAGGGTTTCCGTAGACCTGCCCGCTGGCCTGTTGCTGCTGGGGCAGCTGGGGGCTCGTTGCGGGGTTCCTTCCCCCCTCCTGTTCCTTTCTTGGGGTCCACGAGCATGGCTTCTAGACAAAGACCGGTTGTGCCTCGGTGCCTGCAGTCTCTATCCCAGTGGCGGAACAGATCCTACATCGTTGCGGGTGTTCCTCTCGGCCCCCTTCCGTCTCTGAGGGAGGTCGTACATGCGGATGCTTCCTCCAAGGGTTGGGGAGCGACCTGGCAAGACCGTGCGGCTCAGGGGGTGTGGTCCCCGCGGCAGTGTGGGGTCCATATCAACTTTCTGGAGCTGATGGCTGTGTTCCTGGTGCTCCGTGCTTTCCTTCCAGGGTTACTGGGGAGACATGTGTTGGGAGACATGTGTTGACAACACCACGGTTGTCTTTCACATAAATCACCAATGGGGGTCCAGGTCTCTGAGACTACTGTCCCCGACCCGCCTGCTCCTGGTCTGGGCGGCGCCATGCCTTGCCAGCCTCAGGGCATTCTATATTCCGGGTCTGCAGAACGTGTCCGTGGACTTTCTGTCTCGGCAGGTGTAGTTTCTGGGGGAGTGGCGGCTTCACCCAGAGGTGGTGGATCGCATTTTGGCCAAAATTCGGCAGGGCGGAGGTGGACCTGTTTGCCTCCAGAGATGCGGTTCACTGTCCCTTCTGGTTCTCCCTGATGGAGAGTGCCAGTCCTCTGAGCTGCGACGCACTGGCACACGAGTGGCCCCGGACCCTTCTCTATGCCTTTCCCCCATTCCACCTGATCCCCCAGATGCTCCTGAGGGTTCTCCAGGACGGGCACGAGCTTCTGTTGGTAGCCCCGTTTTGGCCGGGGAGGACCTGGTTTCCTCTGCTGCGCATGGGAACCGTCTTTGGGGCCGCCTATAGTGCTGAGTGGGCGGTCTTTCCTCACTGGTGCGGTGGTAAAGGGACTGGACCCTATTCACTGTCCTGTTTCCCATTTGCTGTCCTTTCTTCAGGGGTTGCTGGATCTGAGGCGATCCCCTTCCACTTTTGAAGGTGTATGTGGAAGCCATTTCCCATTGGGATGTTGGGTTTGGTGGTTGCTCTGTTGGCCGGCATGGGGATGTCACGCTGTTCCTGAAGGGTTACAGGCGCTCGTGTCCACCCAGGCGCCCTGTGGCCCCTGCATGGGATTTGTCGCAGGTGCTTGCGGCCCTTCAGTCTCCCCCTTTTGAGCCCGTTACGAGAATGGATCTCAAGTGGCTCTCCCTGAAAACCGCCTTCCTGTTGGCCATGGCTTCTGCTAAACTGGTGGGGGAACTGCATGCTCTGTCTGTGTCTGAGCAATGTTGTCGGTGGAACCCGGATGGCTCCGGTGTTACGCTGTGGACTAATGCTTCCTTTGTTCCACAGGTGCCTGCGATGCCTGGCAGTGTTCTGCCGCTCCGGCTTTCCCGTTTTAATCCTGGTACCCCCTCTGAGCCTCTTTGCCCTGTCAGAGCGCTCAAAGCGTATGTCCGCTCCACGGCACCCATTCGTCAGACTGACTGTCTCTTCGTCTGTTATGCTGGCTCTCTGAAGGGTCAGGCCCTTTCTAGACAGCGGTTGGCACGTTGGATTGTGGAGATGATCTCTGTGACTTACTCCTTGCAGGATCGGCCCCTGCCGGGCGGCATGCAGTGTCACTCCACTAGGAGCATGTCCACCTCATGGGCTGCCATGACCGGGGTGCCTCTAGAGGCCATTTGTGAAGTAGCCTCCTGGACGCCACCGAGCACCTTTGCCAGGTTTTACAGGGTGAATGTCGCCAAGCCGCATCCCCTGCAGGGCATACTGGAGCAACCACCTTCTGCGTCCCGCTGAGGTTGGTGGTTTGCTGTGTTCCTTGGGGTTTCTGTGGGGTCCCTCGGGACCCTGTTGGTATGCGTCATCCAGTGCTTGAAGCACCGCTTCTGGCGGTCAGTAGGGATGAAAAAGAACGAAAGTTACGAGGAAGATTTGAGAGCATAATATTTAAAAGGTCAGAGGCATCAAACAACATGTGGTCTCTTAAGGTTCAGCTGGGATTTTCAGAAGATGGCATTGCTGGTCTTCTCTAGGATTCTGCTTGATCGGGGTGGTCATTTTTAGCTTCTCCAACTTAAATCCAGGGGATTTTACATTTCCAGCTCCAAGCCTTGGATCCAGAGGTTTTAGATATCAAAATATCTGACTTAGTTTGGCAAAAAATGCATCTCAAAGCACATGATATATGTAATTTAAATTCAGACACAGATAGAAAAAAACTAAAAACAATCTGACGAGCAACCCTCACTGGCCCGTTGCTTAACACTGAGCGTGTCACTAAGCCCACACACAACTCCATGTCCCAGTTATGCTAAGTGAATTCCCCCTATAATCCACCCAATACAGAACCATTATGGGATTAAGTGTGTCTGTGTCAGTTGAGGCCGATGCACAATGTATGGTTTTACATCTTTCCCTGTTTTAGCTAAATCTTGTGACACAAGAAGTGCAGCTGCATGAGACTCGTACAAAAATACTAGTACCCAAAATGATATTCATTCTTGAGTGCCTCTCCTGAGTACCAGCCACTACAATATTATCAGAACTAACGGACAACTGACTGTCCTCTTACTGAAGATGGCCGTTTATAGCGAATCTGGTTCAGCCAGGGTGTTTGGTCTCCATCGTCACCACATGCTTGCTTAGGATGAGGGTTGCTGGAAGGTCAAGAACTCGATAAAATCTACTTATCAAAATGGAATGAAATTGTCAGCTAAATTTACGCATCTTATAATGTTGTTGGTTGATGTTAATGTTGGTTGAACTGTTGTTTTTAGATCTGAATTTGACTATCACGGGACTGTATTGCAATGAACCAGACTGATTTCATCTGAATTTAGAATAAATTGGAATCTACAGTGCTATGGAAAGGTATTTGCTCCCTTAAAGATTCCTTGTGTTTTCTCTTTTTCTTCTCAACACTTTGATGTTTCAGATCATCAAACAAGTTTTAATATCAGACACTGAGAACCAGAGTCAATACAAAAAGCTGTTTTGAAATAAATATATTAAGAGAAAAAAAGCAAACTAACCTGGCCCTATGTAAAAAAAAACGAAAATCTGAAAGTAAACAAACTCCGCAAAATGGCATCACTGCAAAACTCAGTCAGCAAAGGAAGACCAGAATCACTTGCATTTGTAAAATATAAATATTAACATAATGATAAATTGAGTATGTCATTTCTGAGAAAAACTCAATTAGATTTGGACGTGTTATTTCGAGCACAACTTCACAAAAACCATTTGGGGCAGGTTAAGATTAAGCTCATTGACATCTATCAGCCTGGAAATGATTATATAACCATTTCTACAAAAAGAAAACCATTTCTAAGTTTACTAAACTATTTCTCCAGTGGACCACAGTGAGAAACCATTATCCACAAATGGAAAAAACATAGACAACGGTGAAATTTCCCTAGAGTTGAAAGCCTACCAAAATTACTCAAAGACTGTTAATCTCATCCAGGAGGTCACATCTACAGTACTGTAAGACTCACTTAATGTCAGTGTTCATGATCAAACAAAAAAAAATCAAGATCCCTGATGTCCAGAAAGAACACAGGCTCTTGTCATGTTTCTAAAAAACAAAACGTGTTGATCCCCAAAGCTTTTGGGAAAATATTCTGTGACGAGACAAAAGTGGAACGTTCTGGACAGTCTGTATCTCATTACATCATGAATAAGAATAACAGCATTCTGGGAAAAACAACATTATACCAACATGGGGTAGTTTGATGATCTGGGGCCGTTTTGTTGCTTCAGGATGTGGACGGCTTGCTCTCTACCAACAAATCCTGAATGACAATGTTCGGCTATTAGTTTCTGACCTTAAGCTTAAGCACACTTGGGGTATGCAGCAGAGCAATTATTCAGAGTACACCTGCAAGTCCATCTCTGAATGGATTAAAAAAAATAAACAATCGAGTGTCCTAGTCAAAGTCTGGACTTAAATCTGATTGACATGCTGCAGGATGGCCTTAAACAGGCTGTAATAAAAAGCCTGAAAAGCCTCCACTGTGGACATAAAATAGTTTCGGGTAGCTTTTTTTCACTTGATAAATAAAACCTTCACCTCCAAAGTGCTTTGTGTATTTACTCATTTTGCATTTGTCTGATATCAACATTTGATAGTGTTTGATTAATTATCTGGATGTAATGTAAGAGTGAAGCAAAGCAAAAACAGAACCAATCTGTTAAACAGCACTGTTTATATCTGGGTACAAATTGAACTTGTTTGTCTTGTAAAGTGCCCCTGAAAATGACATTTGCTGCAAATAATCCATACATAAAAAAATAGAGTTACTTTAGTCAAAATAGAGGCTTTGTAAAAGTTAAACGCAAGACGCAGACATCCGATGAAGGAGAGGAAATTTGTTAAATACCAGGCATGAAATTCCTTTGGCATTGAGGGAAGAGAAATGAGGTTAGCTTTAATTTGAAATTGGGTTGAGGCAGTATCATGGCAAGCATGTTGAATAGTGCTTTTGAAATGGGATTATCAAAGCCATTCAGATGGTCATTCCTCAGGCTGGCACAGTGATAAGTCTACCTCCTCGTGTTTAAATATCTACCAGCTCATTGAACTTTGTAAAGTTTTTAACTTCTTTTCCTCACCATCCACATCAGGTCACTAACCTCCAAGCAGGGCTGTTCTCTCCGCTCCAGCACACTTTGGTTTTAGCTCGAGGGAAAGGAGGGTGCAGCATCTCGGCAGCCAGCGGGTCTGTGTCGTTGTCGTCACGACCGACCCACTCGCCAACCACCCGGGGGCGCAGAACTGAGTTGTAGCCCAGAAACTGCTGAAAAAACATGCATAGAATTGCTTGACACTCAGATCTTTGAATATTTGAAGAAAACCCAGTTCTTCAAAAAACTCAGTTTTAAAAAGCATCACACTGTCAGACTCCTGACCGAAAGACATCCAGAAACATTTACTCCTAGCTCAACATAAAAGGCAAACTATTTCTGTTTATTCATTACATTTTTCCATTAACCCCCAAACAATATCCTGGAAATGTAGTGTCCCATTTAGCAAAATGTCCCTATCAGAACATATGCTGTGTTTCTCATCACAAGCCAGTCGTTTCCAAATGGAGCCGCTCCAGCCTGGGCGGCTGCTGCTGCACTATTGTGTTGGGAGGGAATTAGACAAAGACGGGGCTCAAGGAAAGTTTTCTGGGTGAGAAACACAGCAAAGCAGGAGACAGTAATGTAGGACATGCTTACTGGGATATTACTCTCATACACAGTTAAGCACAACATGATTCATACCCCTGGCAGATTTAGATTTTCAAATTATTTTAATTTAAGAAAGAAATTTGTTTATGATGAGAAAACAGTCAGGCAATATCTCAGAAAACAATGAAATTATGTAAAAGGAGTAGGGATATTGAAAAAAAAAAGATGAAAATTATGTATCTTTTTTATTTACAGTATACTACAAAAATGGCATTTCCACGTTATTTATACTCTGCATATTTAATGGAAATAGTATTTCAGCAACCAGACCCTTGCTCTAATTGCTGGCCAGCCTTTTGAATGTTTCAACTGGTATTAGAACAATTTATCTTTAATGAAGAGCTCAAAGTCTTTGAGGTGGGAAGGCCTCCTTGCCATCACCTTATTCTTTGGATGCCGATTTTCTAACAGATTCGAGTCGGAACTGTAGTTGGGTCAAGCCAAAACATAAACATGTCTTCCGCTCAAAAGAAACGTTGGTGAAATTAAAAGATCGATTTTAATCCAAGTCTGCCAGGGGTATGAATAATTCTGGGCCAACCTCTATCATTAGTTCACCACTCGAAAATGTTTAATGTCTGGATACCTGGTCAAGCTCGTCAGAGATGGCAATGCCTGCAAAGGAAATAGAAAAGTCGTTTAACACCTCAGGGAAGTAACACCGCTGTTCAAAATCCGGCTTAGTCTACAGAGAGCTTGTGAGATCAGCAGCTCCACTCATTTAGAGTGGAGCTGCTGATCTCAGTTAGATGTTTTTAACCACATTTTCTGAAAAGCTGAGCTCAATTTTACAAGTGACACCCATGCCTGATTAATACCTGATTTGAAGAATGATGAAATAGCTTAAATAGAACATTTATGACAACTTGAAGTAGGTTAATGTCAAAATGCAACTCATCCCGACCTGAATAAAGGAATTCAAGAACAGATCAAAAACAAAGTCATATAGATTTGTCGGTCTGGAAAGGTTTAAAGAGCCAATTATAAGGCTTTGTGAGTTTACATTTTATCTGTCTGAGATCTTATATTTCCTTTGTAAACAGAAATGAATTATTTAATAGTGTTCCTGTTGTACGTTCTTCAACTATTGTATGATTCTTTCATAAGTTGAGCTTTGAAAAGCTCATTAAGCTTTTAGGGCATCAAAGGAACATATCCAGCCATGGTCACTGGAAATAATACAGTTAAGATTTGTTAGAATGTCACAGCTGCAAGGATTATGATTATTGATTAAATAATATTTTTCAAAAATTATAATTAAAAATCATAATTCAGGAAATTAATTTCTTAACAAAAAATCATTACTTACGAATAGAAATCAGAGATGTCCTCTGGTGTTGTGATTATGGGCTCAAAGCCTTTAATAACTACAATTAGTTATTTATCACTAATAATTGATCATTATTAACCAAAAGCACGAAATGTAATGGTTTATTTAACCGCGTCACCGAAGGGGGGGGAACTTTGACTTTATTTTGACAGATAAATCACTCATGCACGAAATAAACACAAACACTTTCTCTTTATCTACGTGAAAATGTATTAAATCAACAGCCCTGATACACTTTTTATTCTGATTTAATAACCTTCACCTAACTAACAAGCACTATTCTACACAAAGGGTATAAAAAATGACTACGTAACAATACTAATAAAAGAAAATATATGCACATTGAGTGTCTATGAAGATCAAGCCAGCAGTTTTATGGACAAAATGTGTAATTTGGGTTAACTTGGAAGAGAAGCCCTCTTGGTGTGCTGATGTCTCGATTTTTGGCGATCAGCTGGTAGACAGTGGGCTGCGCCCTTAGCCACTAGCAGCTGATTGCCCCAAAACTCAACAAAGGGTCATAAAACCCTGAGGCGGGAACTCAGTGGAAAAACTTAAGTAATAAAACTGGGGCAGAAAAGTGGTCAGGCCACGAGGCCCAGATGGCGGCTGCTTTGAATGAAAAAACGTTAAAAGTCCAGCTTCTAACTCCTGGCTGATTTTGACCTTCTTGCATAAGACAAATTTCCAGCTTTCAGGCTCTTCCGGGAATGGCCGTGTGGAGCAAAAGTTCGCCTGCGAGCTTTTGTCTCTCCAGATATGAACCTCCGTTGCGTCGTCCCGTGAGACACTCTGGGAATGGCAACGAAAGTTTCTTTTCCGGGATTAAACAAATCACCCGGGATTTGTTTAATAATCCCGGGTGACGTCCGAGCCGCGACGTCTGTTGAGCTCCACATGTCGAACTGCGCAGCCCAGCTGGTCTATTCCCCAAAATGGATGACCCCAACACAGCATTCCTGCTTACAAACAAGATTGGATAAATCTATTTTCTGATCTCAGGATCATGAAACTCAGCTCATATAAAATAGAAAGCTTCTTCAGCTCTAACTAATTAACGTATTAAAAGTAGCACCAATTCTAGATAGATGAATCCATAAATACATTATTTATAATCCTTGAGGGTAATTACTGTACAGCAGCACTGCAAATAATATAGATAAAAGAAAATAGTAGATCGCCCTGCAGTGTAAAAATTAAAGTAACAATTGGAATACATACAATGTGGAATGAAAATGTGAAATTATGAGCAGTGCCTGTGAGAGAAAATTACAAAACAAACAGTCCTAACAGTATAAATATCTGTTTTTATAGGAAGAAACATATTAAATGGCAGGAATTACATTGAATCATATTTTAATTTAAAGATTTACAGAGAGTTTGTATAAACCTCATACAATTTACAGGTTCTCCAAAATATTACTTACCTTAAATTAAGTTATATACACTTAACAGGCACATTATGTGGGTACACCTGTTCAACTGCTTGCTAACACAAATCACAAATGAGCCAATCACCCGACAGCAATTCAATATCAGGAATCTAGACATGATGAAAAGGGATTTGAGCAAGTCTAAATGTGCCACAGATGTTTGTTCCAGAGACCCTGGTCTGAGTGTTTCAGAAATTGCTGATCTACTAGGATTTTCACACACAACCATCTCTTAGGTTTACAAAGAATTTTCTGTAATAGAAAAAAAATCTAGTAACCTGCAGTTGAATGGATGAAGATCCCTAGTTGATGTCGGAGGTCAGAAAAGAACAGGCATACTTGTTCAAGATGATAGAAAGGCAACAGTGGCTCAAATAACCACTAGTAATAAGGAGGCTATCTCTGAACATACAACACAGTTAACCTTAAAGCATAAGACCACACTGAGTACCACTTCTGTCAGCTGAGAACAGAAAAGGCAGGCCACAATTCACACAGGCTAATTTAAAACTGGACAATAACAGAATGAAAAAATGCTGCTTGGTCCAATAAGTCCTGATTTCAGCAACAACATTCAGCTGCAATACATGCAGCTCACTAATCTGCAGCCACTGCATGATGCTTTCATGACAGTATGGACCAAAATCTCACAAGAATGTTTCTAACACCTTGTTGCATATAGGGCACTTTTGAAGGCAAACGTCGACTAACCCAATACAAGTAAGGTATACCTGATAAGACTGAGTGTACAAATACAAAGAATAAACAGCAGATGCAAAGTGCAGTGGAAAGTTCACCTGTTTAATTAACTTTAATATTTTCACAAATGTTGATATGTAATTCATATATACACATATAGATAATGTGAACAACAGAGTAATCATGCTAAATATAATAAAGTAATGTTGTGCATTGTCCCACTGATCCCACTGATCTTGACTTATTGTTTCATTACCAAAAGACGTATATAGATATATATATATATATATAATATATATATATATATATATATAATATATTATATATATATATACATGCTGTGCAGTCACTCACTTCGTGACAGGCTCTCCAGGGCTTTGCCAAGTTTTTTGCTCTCCTGCAAGATGTGGCTGAGCTCATCAAAGTCACGACTCTCCCTCCAGTCCCAGGACGGATACTCGACTGATCGTGGCACTGGACATCACAAACACAAACAAACAGAACGGCTTGCTGCATAAAAGAAAGCTGTCATTTTACCCTTAAATAAAAGGTTAGGGTTAAGAAAACACTCAAGCTAAATGCCTTGTAAAATTATTCAACCTCTTTGAACTTTTCACATTTTGCCATGGTACAACCACAAACTTCAATGTATTTATTGGCCATTTAATTTGATAGACAAACACAAAAAGTATGTATTTAATTCCTTTTTTATTAAAAAGAAGAGTGGGATGCATTTGTATTTAGTCCTTCTGTCAATATACTGTCGAACCCCTGTCAGGAACCAAGCAGTACAGAGTAGAGGACACAGGTGTTGAATTCAAAAAGTGGGTTTTATTTACCCAAAAAACATGAAAAAATGGTTAACAAAATGGGCAGTTATACAGGCATGCCAATAAAAGAGGTCAACTCAATATACAAGACTCAAAATCATCACTGACAAGACTCAGTCAGATATGAACCAAAACCAACCTCCTGAACTAACACATAAGGGCCTTAAATACAGGTTTAGCTAAACCATACACACACAATAGGGGAAGACAAAATGGCTGCCACATAACAACAGGAAATAAATCCAAAACACCCCCTAAGGTTCCCCCACTTGGCATGAAGCGTTTGGTTTAGTCCAAAGAGGCCATCAGCAGTACTTCAGGAATCTCAGCCCTTAGCCACGCCTTTTGCCCATCAGGAAGGGGAAGCCAAACACCAAACACCCAGGTAAACTCAAACAAATAAAAGAGTATTAATACAACATAGAACTGAATTGACCTTGCAGTGTTAATATGTGTGCACTTCATATAAACATTGTAAGGTGATAGAGGAATAAACAAAGAAACTATATAATTAAGGAATATTTAAAGTAATGACTACAAAGTAAATTAAAGGAAAACCAGATTGTAGTAGGGTGTGGCTCTTACCCTTTGTGGCTTGCCATCACAACCCCCTTTACTAAACACTTCCTATCAACTGTCACCAGCTTCCCTGTTCATGTTGAACTAAAGCATTCCCACAGCATGATGCTGCCACCTCCATGTTTAAAGGTGGGCATGGAAGGTTCAGGGTACAATGGGGTGTTAGAAAATTACAATAGGCCTCTTAGCTTCATCTCTGATTTGCTCTATTTGGTTATGTCTTATAAGTGTTTGCCCTATATTTAGCTCTTTTTATTTTCCTATCAACTCTTAAAAGATTCGATGTTCCTGCTCTAGAAAAGCATCCATACAGCATGGTGCTGCCACCACCTTTCATCAGTCCAGGGTTGGTGTTTTCAGGGTGATCTGTTAAGTTACTTTTCCACCATACTTACTTTTGCAAAAGACTGTATAAAACTATCTGTAAAACCCAAGTTATCTTGTTGTGACAGCAGGATGACGTGAAATGGAGCACCGGCAGAAAAAAAAAAGTCAACTTCAAGAGGGATAGAACTTTCTGGTTTGAGGCCAGGTGACAGATGCTGTTACTGTCTTTGATTCACAAAACAACTCAGGAAGTGGCCCACATACTGCAATGAAATCCTGTATCCACAGCCTTTAAATGATGGGTAATTTATAGGCTGTTTGATGCAAGCACTACTAATAAAAGCAAAGAGCAACAGTCTTTCACAGATCTTCCAGATCAAACATTCTTATGTGCCCACGCAGCTCAGTTTGACTCGTTTAAAAGCAATAGTTTATTTGGACACCCCAGTAATGTATTATGTTGCCTAATAACCTCAGATCCAAATCTAAAGGAAGTTAGTATGAGTTTAATGAATGTGTAAATAAAACATAGGAAAATCTTCTGAAAGCTGCAGAGACCAACAGCCCTTTGCCTTCAAGCAAACAAATTTAGTCCATGGTGTGTATCTGATAGCAGCGCTGCAACAGTCTGGTGTCCCCTGCTCTTGTTTACCCTGACTAAGCTGCTTGGCGATAAAATAACTGTAAGCACAGAGCGAATGCTTCTGCCAAATGCACACAGGAGAAAAAATATATATTTCATTAGCTCTGGAAGAAAATGGGCTGTTCTGTTCTGTGCCGGCCTCTGTGTCATACTGCAGAAACAAAGGGTTTTGCTGTCTCTTAATAGCTCACATCAGAGAAGTGAACATGTGAGGCATAATCCCACTTGAGGCATTTGGTGTTGCTGCAGTGTAGTTTTGCTACTCTTATTAACATTCTCAACCTTTCTATTCCCAGGGTTCCTGAACATTTTTCATGTAAAAAATTCAAACTTTCCAGACGCAAATTTGCGTTTTATCAGTTTTTCATGTTAATTTTCAAATACAGTATAAAACCCTAAAGGTCTGATCTTCAAAAGGTTTGGATATATAAATGCACGTACAAACTGGATTGCGTGTGCAAAACTGATGTACAAACTAGGCGCAAATTGTGTGTTGAAAATGAGTGGAACAGAAGGTGCAAACCTTTCAGCGACATATGCAAATCATATGCTAATGACCCAAATGCACAAATATATAGGAGGAGGATATGCAAATATAATTCCTTATCACCCGCAACACGATTTATCAAACCTGAAACGGTTTTCGGGTGCATTTCCTGCGTCTATATTTAGCACGTTTGAAAGGCAGGTGCAAACCGGCGTGCAAAAATTGTCTGCAGTCTTTGTGGCGAGAAGGAGGCATGGATATAATGACAAACGAGGGAGAGAGAGAACCTTCTGTGCGCATGTCAAGATATTTCTACTGTCAGAAATAAAAATAGTAGAGATCTATCCAGCAATGCCACTCTGGAGCTGCAGCATTATAACTTCAGCGCACTTTCGCTTTATGGGAGTCCATCCAGACACCGTTATGTCTTGATGGACTGGTGGAGCACCGCTACATAGCCCAGAAAAAGTGACGCAGATTTTAGTCGTCTGCTGCATGTTTGTAGCGAGACTGCACACAATGTTCATGCAATTAAACCAAAACAAAAAACACCATGACTGAACCTACTGTAGCATGTTTCTAAACAAACAAATCTAAATATCAACAGCCACCAGAGACCAGAAAATGGGATATTAACAGAAAAACTAATAAAAAATGTTCCAGGTTTCATGATTAATATCTAATCTTTTCACTTTAGCTTTTATTATTTTCATCTTTTTTTTTTTTCATCTTATACTTAAGTTTAAACGTCACAGCTTCTTTTTTTTCTTCTTCTTCCACCTCTCTCCAACTCCATGGCTTCAATCCTCATCTTTCTTATACGGCCACTCTGTCCTCCCAAGCTATCCATGATGACAGCCAGTAGCACACGCAAACGTCTCATTTAAAGAAGGGAGGGAAGTAAGGACACATGGTAGGAGGGGGGTTAGAGGAAAGAAGGGAAAGAAGGGAGAGAAGGAAGTAGTGACACAACGAAGGAAAGACAGAATAAAGTAAACAACATTTAAACAATGAAATAGGGATAAAAGTCTAGAAATACCAGGGTTTTCCATACTCTTAGTCCCGGAAAACACTGAAATCATTACCCCAGACTTTTCCATGCTGTGTAGAAACACTGTTTTCTTTAAGAAATAAAAATTCATGAGATCTGAATGCCCAAACACCTGTGCATGCATATTTAATGTTATCTCAATTGTAGCTTTAATATTGTTCGTACTGAGCAAGCTTGTTATTCTCCACATTTACAAAAGCACCTAGATGTGCCTCCCTTGTTGTCAATTTGCGGACTGCACGTGCTCCGCTCATCTCCGCATTCGTTTCCTCCGACCACATTCTAAAATAGACTTGGTCTGGCAGTGACAGAGTACAGTGTTAAATTATTGAGGCGGTCTGTGGCTCTGCTGCCTCTCCCGTTTGACCCGTCCCTACTGCCTTCAGCCTCATGCTTCATTTGAACGTCACAGCTATGGTCGTTTTTTTCCAAACTTGCTAGAAAGAAAAAAACAGAGGAACACCCAAGTTTCTACATCTTATTCCATGAGTATGCCAGGATCTTGTGAATAATTCACTTCATTGTGTAGCAGCAGGGAGGGGGAAAATGTATGAGGAGGCATTTTATAATGAACTCATCTGCAGGGCTCAGGGAGGCTGGAAGGAGGACACTGTGACTAACTTTAATTAGACATAATTATATAAAATTAAAATGAAGATGAAAGTCTATGGCGCATGTAATTGGGAAACAAGTGATACAACATGTTTTAAAACTGCACAGCGTCATAATCTAAAGCAGAGGGTGCATGTCTGCAGGAAGTCCCTGTAAATCAATCACAAAAGTAAACTTCTGATGATAACTGGAGTTAAACTTACAGGACTTAGATTCTGGTGAAGGTGGAGAGATGCTTGAAACTGCCAGGTCACTCTTTGATTTTTTAGGCTTCTTTGGAGTAATCTGCCATGGCTTCTCAAAGTTACTGTATTCTCTTCGGGTGTTTTTGTTTTCTGTGAGGAAAGAAAGCAACAACATGTCTTGAGACCAATCTGTAAAGTGGAAAGATTGTTTTTTTCAGATTTTAATGCATATGGAAATTAATCTAGCAAATAGAGTACCTTAAACACATACCCCTCAAACCTTTTAATCTATTGTGCTCTAAAAATGTCTCCTTTATGGAGAAGTGGCAGGAAAAATCCATTGCTGAAAGTAAACCATAAGCAGTCATGTCTACTACATGGCTCAATGAGACTATATGAGGCTACATCCAAAATGCTATGTGTGGTTGAAAACTCAACACGACACATCACCCTGAACATACCATTTCCACAGCAAAACATGGTGGTGGTGGCATCATGCTGTGGGGCTGGTTTTCTTCAGCAGGACAATTCTTAAAGAAGAGGGTTAGAGGCCACAAAAGACTGAATCCAATAAGGAATCTGTGGAAAGAGATCTCCACAGGCGCTCTATCTAATGTAACTGAGCTATTTTATAATATAGTCTCAACATGTGCAAAGCTGGTGGAGACATATTCCTCAAGATTTGCAGGTGTAATTGCAGCAAAATGTGCTTCAGCAAAGTATAGATGTTAAAACAATGTATTGTTTTCCTTCTACTTCACAGTTAGAATTTATTTGTGTCTGTCTATAACATAAAATTCAAATAAAAAGTAATTGAAGTTTGTGATTGCAACATGGTCAAATGTGAAAACGTTCAAGGAGTGGGAATACGTATGCACTATACTGATGATATTGGAGGCAGTTGTGTATGAAAACCTTAAACATAATGACATAATATAAGTTTTTAGTAATTTGTGCTTTTTAATGAAAAAGTTGTTTCGATCAGTAACTTCTGATCTTCTTGGGAATGATCTATAAGCATGGCTGTATGAAGTTCTTATAATTCTCCCCTTGGAAAAATCCTTTAAACTCTAACAGGTTTAATTGTGTAGCAATGATGCAACACCACAAATACAAGTCACTCAAGCACCCTTTCTCAAATCATTCTGAAATCATGTTTTGCTGCAGAAGGTAAGAGAAATTTTTGGTTAAAATGTATAATTCACTTCCAGGCTCAAATTCCCCAAAACTCTGAGACTGTGGACTAAGTTGTTTGGCCATTCGCATTATGTCTTTTCAGGTGATGCTTGTTGGAACACCGTGTCTGTTTCTGCCATTACAGTTTTGTTCTGTCGGGCTTGTGAAAAAACAAAGAAATTAGCAAAAGCACACGTGCATCTCTTAAACCGATGGTCAATCAGAGAGATGGTTTTCCTAATAAAGATTAGGAGAATTTATTCACTGCAAGTTTGCAAATTGAATATATTGATACATACATTTGTCACATAAAAATGAATCAGGTAATTGTCATAGACCTGTTGGTAACAAGAGTCCTGGTTAAGATGAACATGACAACTTGTTTAAATCACTATTGCAAAGATAAGTCCTAAATTAAACATGATTTCAAAGAAAAATGTCTAAAAACAAGAAAGTGTTTCCTAGTTGGGAAAGTCATCCAGAACACCTGCCTTAAGTGAAAATTTCAACATCAGGAGGTTTTAAAAGGTAGAGGTTTCTCACCAACCCAACAATAAAATCCAAATGTGGATGGTTGCCACAATCAAGTACCTACTTCCCAAGCAAAGGTAACACAACATAAGCCATGTGTGTGGATGTGTGCTTTCAGCTGTCTGTTACCAACCTGGGGAACTCTGAGCCCACAGAGCTGCTGATCCAGAGAAAGCTCTGTGCAGTTTGCCAGGGCTATCTTGCTTGGTCTGCAGGTGATCAATAAGAAATGGGATTGGATGATCTGGAGTCTCAGTTATCAGTTTGGTCATCAACTCCTACAGGAGCAAGGAGAAACATCAGATGAAAGCTGCTCATAAGAAAGAAGCATGTGGCAAATGGAAAATCACCATGGTGAATTTAAGAAACAATCTCAGCGTTTATTTGCTGCCAACTTCTTTTAGAGGAGTTGCTAAAATGGTTCGTTTTTAGAGAAGATTTACAGCACTCGTCAAAGTCTTTTGAACAAAAAATTCAAGGCAAACAATATTCCCCTTTGTACCAATGACATATCTGCAAACTCACATGTTTAGACCTAACTGCGGACATGTAAACAAAACACTGCAGCATTGGGGTAATCACCGGTTCTGAGTCCATGTTTTGTTTTGCTTCACCATCTGGTACACTGATTCAGATGAAACAGGTAAATGTTGTAAAGAATCATTTTTTTAAAAGGTTGGCATGGTAACAAAATAAAATGGTAATATATATTTTACATTTAGTTGCTAGTATTTGAAGAAAGTCTGTAAATTTTCAGTTAGTCAGAAGGGCCCGAATCACAACGTTTGTGTTAATACCATCTGTGTGAAAATGTTTGCTGCTATTGTTTTCATTTTCCACACTCCACCAACTTTCTGTAATCACCACTAAGACAACTAATGATATCACTTGCAATCAGATTTACAGTGCCTTGCAAGAACATTCATTCCCCCTAATCTTCACACAAATGCCACAAACTTCAATGTGACCATTACAAAATAGTGAATAAATCTAAAGTGAAAGGAAAACAATTCCCTAAGTCAACACTTTTACTGCTATTACAGCTGCAGGTCCTTTGGGGCATGTCTTTAGCAGCTTTCCATATCAGACAAACCTCAAGGTCAGTCAGGATGGATGAAGTCTTTGTTAACATCATGTTTCTTGCCCCAGGACTTGACTTGGACTGGGCCATTCTTTCGCCAAAGCCATTCCTTTATGTCTCGGCTGTATGTTTAGGGTTGCTGTCCTGCTGAAGGTTGAACCTCCACTCTCATCTTGTGCAGCCTCAAACTGTTTTTTTTTTCCAGGTTTGCCTGCTTCCCAGTTTCAGTTAGTTTTGCATGTAGGCTAAAAGTTCTGTTTTGGTCCCATCTGACCAAAACAGAACTGCCTGTCTGCTGTGTTCCTTCATCTCTGTGATGCCGTTTCCTCATTAATATTTACTAACAAACCTCTCAAGACCTTTACAAAACAGCAGTATTTATAGAAAGGTTATATTACACACAGGTAGACTCTATTTACAATTTCTGTAAATGGTAAATGGTTATACTTTATTAAGGGTATCCAAGAAAAGGGGGCTGAAAACAGGGTGCCACACTTTTTATTTCATTTTTATTTGTCAAACAATTGTAAACAATGTATAGTTTTGCTTCTGATTCATGTAATACTTTGTGTTGGTCTTTAACATAAATATTTCAATAAAGTACACAGAAGTGTGAAGTTGCAACATGACAAATTCTGAAGAAAATTCAAGGTTTATGAATAATTTCACTGTAACGCAAAAGTTAACAGACAAATAAATAATTAGGACTAATAAGTAAAAGCAAATCACACTCGGTGAGTCCCAGCGACAGGTGCTGTGGGAAGAGAGCCCCCTCTTATTCTGCAAGCTAATTAGAAACTGATCAAAGTCATGATGGGAATTTGGCACCAAATGAGCAATCATGTTCTAACTAATCACACCCAATCTCTCTGCTACACCTCCTCATGGACAAATTAACCTAGCCATTGCCAAGAAGACTTTATAATCCACAAGGTATGACACAATGTTAATGCATCTGTACAGAAACCAGAGATCATAAAATTCTGATCAGTGTCTCTCTACCTTTTTGACATTGTAGTGAGTACAATGTCAAAAAGGTAGAGAGACACTGATCAGAATTTTATGATCTCTGGTTTCTGTAAAGATGACCTTCCAATACAGATTTGAACCAATTCTGACTTCTATTTAGAAAGTATAATCTAAAAAGATCTAAGTGCAACTTAGAAAAAAGATTATTTCTATCCTTCCTGCTATTAGCACTAATTAATTATTTATGTTAGCAGGGGCAACATCCTTCTGCTATGTTAGAGACCTGGGTTTTAGTTTAAAACAAAGACAAAATGATTTGAGAGTTTGCATTTTAAAGCATCTTTAACTTCATATATTAGTAATTAGCAACGTTACTGTGGCTAGCATTACTGAAACCAGTGTCTGTGTGTCTCTGTGTGTCCTTGGAAAATGTAGATTCTTAATCAATGAGTTATCTTACAGCGATATGTTGAAATCTAAAAATAATAAAACACACAGTTGCCTAAAAAGTTCTCGCTCTCTCTCAGCCTAAACAACCTAAAACATAAATCTCTTATAACTCTGTGCTTTCCCTCACGTCACTTTAAACACCACACTGACAACTTTTAGTATTTATCAACAGAATCCACACTAAAAAGTCCTGTTGTGACAGCAAACATGGTGTCGCTTAACTAACCTGTACACTGATTGGAAAATTATCTGTATTTTTTCAAACACGACAAACAGTAAAACTCTTTTACATCAACAGCATAAGTACAATTAAACAGATAGATTATGTAAAATGTCATTTATGCACTGCTTTAAATGAAAAGTTGTGTGTTGTTAGGATAGGCTATCAGAATGAACTCTGTTTGACCAGTTTGAGCCAGTCAGAGCAGCCGAGCAGAGCCTCTGCATCGAGGCAAAGAAGCCATTAGTGGGCTGCAGTCTATTGGCAGTCATATATGGCTACAATGACTGTATGTGCGTGCGTGTGTGTGTGTGTGAGTTGTGTGTGTGTGTGTGTGTGTGTGTGTGTGTGTGTGTGTGTGTGTGTGTGTGTGCATGGGTTCAAGATCCTCCAACCACATACTGTATAGTAAACCAAATTAAGTATCTCTGTACTCAGGAGGCTGGTATCCATTTGCCCTTGCAGACGTGTTTCCACATATACAGTATGTATGTGTGAGTGTTCCTGTCTTGGCATCACAGTGAGAACCATCTTCCCGATTTTACCATCAAATTGAGGACCGTTGGTACCAAAGTGAGGACATTTTGCTGGTCCTCACGACCTATTTTGCTAACGGTTAGGTTTAGGACTAAGGTGTGAATTGAGTTTAGGTTAAGGTTAGGGTTAGGCATGCACTGGTAATGGTCAGGTTTAGGGTTATTGTCAGGGTTAGGGCATAAAAAGGGTTGAAAATGACTGAAAATCAATGGAAGTCAATGGGAGTCAACACATGGTCCTCACTACATATAGCAAAACAAGAGAGTGTGTGTGTGTGTGTGTGTGTGTGTGTGTGTGTGTGTGTGTGTGTGTGTGCGGGTGTGTGTGTGTTTTACGGGATAGGAAGGGACAAAGGGTTACATGCTGTATTATAGCTAGCCTTGGCTGTGCTTTTGTGTGCTCAGAAAGCTAATCAGGTAATTGTTCAGGGGAACATTCCTGACCAAGCCCAGCAGCTGTGACAGCAAACAGCATGTGAATGGACAAACAGGGACAGTGCTGGCATGTTTCCCTGCAAGCTGCGGGTCCAGCTGTTCGACAAGAGAACACAAACTTGCATGCCTGCAGAAGGTAATGTGCATGCTCATTAGAAAAACAAAAGTGGCATATACACAGTCTACAGTAAAAGTTTATAGATATCTCTTCAAGGGATCTATAAATTGCTGTAAATTGTTAGATCAGAGAGTAAACTACAACTGCAATTCTATCTAGTTTTTTTTTGTTATTTGAACTTTGAGCTCTATTTGAAGGATGACTGCTGAGTAGTGCATTTCATATTTTCCAAATGGTGCATACATATACAATGTATGGAATGCATGATGAGCTGCACAGATGGACATATCCTGGGGATTGATAGAAAATGGCAGCTCCTCTGGATACTCTGCAGCCTGCTGGTAAAACACCCTCATGTGAAGGTTTATTGGGTGTCACTGGAAGCTGCTGACTAACTTAGAGGAATTATTTTGTCTTTGGTGTAGAAATTAAGATGACCAACGTTTTGAGAGGTTCGGTTTTTGAAAATGCAATGTTTCTAACAGTGATCAATACTTGCTGACCCAGTTTATTGTGTTAAGAGACTTTTAAATAACATATAAAATGTCAGGAGGTATCATGTAGGTAGAGTACTGCAAAACATTTTTGTTTAGTAAAAGACAGATATTAAAAACTACAATTACTCAACAGATATTGATCAAACATATGACAGTCTTACCATTAATGTATAATAAAAATGCTCCATAAATGATAATATCTATAACTAAATGTAACATTGGTATACATACATTAAAATGCAGCAGTAAAATAAGTGTAGAATTATAACAGAACAGCAGCCGCTTTTCTTTCCCTCTTGGCCCAGTGTGTTTCTCTCCTGGAAGAAGCCACTGAGACAAATATTGTTGCCATTAGTTGTGTGTATTCTTTGTTTCCCCTACATAAAGTAAATTCTCCTAGACAATACTTCAGCCTCCTTTCTGTCCTCGCAGCCCCCAGTCAGTTGAGGTAAAGGTCCACTTAGCCTGGTTCTGTTGAATATTTCTTCCTGTAGGGAACAGTTCCTCTCTACTGTCGCCACATGCTCATGCAGAACCCTGCTAAGCAGATCACCTTAGCTGTACCTGTGCTTGGAGTCAGTACAAATCCATTGTGGGTGACAGGCACATCTCAATACATTAGATCATTAGTGAAAAGTTAAGTTGTTTTAGTATTTAGATTCAAAACATTAAATATGTATGATATAGATTTATTACAGATAGAGTGATATATTCCAATCATTTATTTCTGTTAATTTAGATGATTATGGCTTACAGCTAATGGAAACCCAAAGTTTTGTTTCTAAAAAGATTAGAATATTACATTAGACTAAAAATAAAGGATTTTTAATACAGAAATATTATGTAATAGCCTACACAATCATGGGGAAGATTGCTAACTCAACAGTTGTCCAGCATGGACACCCTTCACAAAGAGGGTAAGCCACAAAAAGTCAGTGCTAAAGAAGCTGTTTGTTCACAGAGAGCTGTATCCAAGCATGTTAATAGATTTTATTTCCCCTTCTACCAACTAATGCAATGAAAGAGAAAAACGTCTGTAATATAGGGAACATTTTGTTGTAATAGTAGTTTTTTCACCTTAATTGCCAAAAACAAAATCATTCCTTTTAAACATCTTTGGAGCAGAGGGTTAACTGGTCCCAGCTTTAGGTCTTGCACAGAGTAAGCCTCCTTAACGACATAATGGGGCTAATTTATGAGACAACACAGTAACTATGAAAATGTATATTGCATGACAATTTGTTTTATTTGAAAAACATGAATCATCCCTACTAAACACACTGCACAGTACAGCAGTGATATTAAGGTCATATGTATGGTCATTTTTTGTAATTTTTTTTACCGGTAAAGTCAGTTTATTCTTATACCATAACTGACAAAAAATCAATCAGGGAGCTCTTAAAACTAATTAATTTAACAAAAGCAATCTTTAACCTCTGGAATCTTCTGAGTTAATTTATTTATTCACTACTACCCTTGCACAATTCATCTTTACAGGATTAGAAATTGTGTGAAAAATAAACTAAAAAATGGAGATATATATTTTACTTTTTGTTAGAACAACGAACACAACCTCAATACAGCGTTGGTCTCATGTTCCCTATTGCCGCACAGAAACAGCCTTTTGGTCTCGTTATTGGTCCACTGGTATCTGGTCTCCCTCTTTCTGCACACATTTACAGCACAGAGAGGCAACCTAATCTTCCACTATTGCTTTCTAAGGTAATTATACGTTTCATATAACATGTCTCTTGTTTATTATAGACACATTTGGCTAAAATTTCCACATAAAGCCAGAGTTTAATCCTATATGCTTTGTAATTTGATCTCTTCAGCAGAAAGATGCCCCAATCATGTGTTTAAACAGGTAAAGAGGATTGTCTCAGACTCTGAGGCACCAGGGGCCTTTCAGGAGGCCAACAGGTGACGTTAGCAAGCAAGAAAGTCCATATCTGGTTCAGGTCTGATGCTGAAGCAGATATCCCCCTGCCTCAGGAAGTTTCGTTTGGTCCCAATAATTGACAATCTGTCAGCTGGCCAAGAAACAAACTGCGTCCTTGGAAGCTCTCAAGGACTCCTTCCGGGAACAGTGACAATCATGATAGTCTCACTGATACTCTCCGCTGCCCTGCAACCTGCACAAAGATGCATACAAGGAAAGTGAAAGCAAGTGCAAAAAAAGAAGGGAGCAAACAGAGAAAGTCCTGAAGGCCATGAAATAGGAGGCAAACTGAAGGGCAGAATGAGTTTGTACTCCATTGAATTAAATGGTTAGCACTGCTACCTTTAGTACTTAAATCCTCCACCAGAGGTCATGAGACAAGTTTAGGTCTTTTTGTGGAAAGTAAAAACTGTTGACACAAAAGAGGTCTCAGCTCAATTTTGATCTTGTCAGATAAAAAAAGACACTTTTGTCCAGAAGCCATTTAGCCCATTCCTGTGAGCAGTTCCAAATTTCATTCAAGTCAAGGGATTTTCTGGTTGAGGCTTGGTGTTTTCTGAGTTGTTCCTGAACATCCTAACCAATCTCCTTTCATCCGTGTTTGAGACTTTGGGTTTCCTCTTACACCTTGGCCAAAATGTGACACATCCAAATACCTTAAACTTACTGTTTTAACTGATGATCATGGAACATACATTTAGAAATAGCTTCAAATGACTTTTCCCATATGTGTAAATATTAGGGCCATATGGTACAAAGTGTACAATATGTACTTGAATGCATCATAAAAGCTCAGTTGTTTGGAAATTCCCTCTGGTCAGAAGAAGGACATGACTGTACCAGTGTTTTGTCACATCTCATGTGCTGTGTAGCGTTAAATGCTGCAGGCAGCTGGATTTGGATTCATTTTTCTCCAGTACTAGTTCAGCTTGCTGTTGTTTCAGGTCAATTGAAGTAAAGGTTGCATACCTTATCACTGTTGAAAAAATGCGTACGCTGACTTAAAGTTTTGGTTCCATCCACCTTCCTTACTCCACTGTAGCTGAAGGAAAAACCTTTATGTTCCCAAGTTACAGAGTTTAGTGACGGCTGGGTCTCCTCTCTGTTTTGTTTTGCTGTCACTTTTTAAAGTTGCGATACAGAACGTTGCACTGTACTCTTAGCTCCGCACACAGACATTCTGCATATGTTCAGATATAAAACAACGCTGTATTTAATTGGTACATGTGCATACCAAACCAACAGGCCTGTTCCAGATCTATAATCATTCCACCCTGATAAAGGACCTTTTCAAATAAATTATTAAAGTCCCTAAATAATGACATGAATTCCCATAATGAGTGCAAGTAAACTGCTCACCAAAGCTTTGTGAGAATATACAGACATGCTGTAGCAAATATAAGGAGCATTTCTGACATATTTTCTCCACAATTTGTCCTTGAGTAAAATGTAAAAAAACTAAAAGAAACATTAATGCAGCAAGAGCTCATCTCTGGAGAGCAACTTGTAACCTGCTTGACAGGCCGCCGTCTGCCATTTGTTCTCGTTTTCCATCTTAATAAAATTTGGGAATACAAAGTCATCCCACAGGTTCTAGTGACGTCTGTGCTTCTGTATAATGTGCCACGTGAACTGAAAATGGAAAAGAGGGACCAACATAAGTAGCCAACAGAAAGGTGCAACTGGACAACATCCAGACCATGAGTAAATAAACGAACAGTCAAGATTAGAGGGAATTCTGCAGAAAACAAGAGCATTGAAGGGACAATGTCACCTGGAGCAGACTGGCAGTGCCAAGAAATACAGAAGACATGCTCCTAACTGCCCTGCTGATTCTAACCTTCAGCTGGCATTTTTTATTTACTTTTTCTAATTCTATATTCTAGACAATAGAAAATAAGTCAGGTCATTTTGCCAAATACGAGAAAAGAAATTATTGCTTTACTAAATTTTTTTTCTCCCTCCTGAAGTGTGTGCAGTTTCAGACTGGACAAGTTCAGTAAAAATTGAAACTACTTTCCAACAGTCAATATGGATTTAAAGCAAGCTGGTCTATACATTAGAACAAAAAGATCTGATAGAAAAAATGATATACTCCATGGAAATAAACAAAATTACAGTTGGGATATTTCTTAATCTTAAAAAAAATTAATATAGTGATATAAAATATTATTAAATAACCTTGAGAGTTATGTGATAAACTGGGCAGCTTTCAACTTGATTAGACGTTACTGAACTAACAAGCAACAGTTCTGTGTGGTATAAAACAATTTGGGCCAAGAGTTTTTATTATGTATATGATACGTACAATAAGTCTGACTTCTTTAAATAATTTTTTTGCCTAAAATCTTACATTTTTGCTTCCTTTTGAATCTAATAATCTCTTGAAATTAATACGATAAAGAAAATGCTTTGGCATGGCCTTAATCTGAACAAAACTAAATTTGTGGTATTTGGTATATTCAAACAAAATTCAGATTCATTTAGAAAGTGTCAATATGAAAAGAATGGGTGATATTAAATTGGTGAGTATGAAAAAGATTACAAACTTTGCTGGATTTCAGATATTGTTCATATTCAAAACAAACAAAAGTACAAGTTGTGTCCAAAGTTGATCAGAAAAAAATTGTTTTTTAATGTGTTTTTTGCTTTTTTAATGTTCTTTGATGTTAACATATTTGGGTTAATGTGTAGAGTACTGGGGAAATTACTCAGGAAAGTTTATTAGAACCACAAAAAGACCCATAAAACTGTATATTTATATAAAAGCTGTAGTTCTATCATATGATAACAATCAGAGAGCCCTGTGGGTGTGGCGCGCATCCCATATACAGAGGCTTCAGTCCTTGATGCAGCTGTCCCTGGTTCGAGTCCCGACCACATCGGCCTGTCCTGCACGTCTTCACCTCTCTTCACCCCACTTTCCATTTGCCCACTTTCGAAATAACTAAATAAAAGCCACTAGTGCAGCAAAAATATAAAAAACAAAATGTGAATGGCCTACAAAAGCTTGCAATATTTGGAAATATGTATATTTACTATAAATTAAAAAGAATTTAAGAAATTCAATTAAAAAAAGTAAAATGTAACGAAAATAAGCAGTTTCTGGTTAGGAATAAATTACAACACCCCCAAATTTATTCCCACTGAAACGGCTAAAATTACACATAGTTGTATTACATTAGCTGCACATGATACATTGACTGTTAATCCTCAATTTGAAGGAGGTTTACAATGTTTAAACCTCAGAAATTTAGTTTGGTGTGCTCCTGACTGATGAAGTGAGCATGAGCACCATGTTGAAGTCAAAGGAGCTGTCTAAGGCCTTCAGAAAGAAGATTGTAGTAGCTTATGGGTTTGGTAAGGGATTTAACAAAGTCTCAAGAGAATGTGAAATCAGCCAATCTGATTTAATGAAAAAAAAAAAAGTCTACAAGCGTAGGAACTTCAAAACAACTGACAACATAACACAATCTGGTCGTCCAAGTAAGTTCACAGGAAAAGGCCCCCAAGACGCTAAAAGCAGGTTCCATAAACCCTAAAACATCATTAATAGAGCTGCAGGAGGCTCTTGCTACTGCTGGTATGAAAGTGCATGTCTGTAAATGTATCAGAAAGAAGGAAACCTTTACTCTAAGACAAACACAAAGGTCAATCACAGATCATGCCCACAAACAGCGAGATTTGTAGAATACTGTTCTTTGGACAAATGAGTCGACAATGTAGCCATTTGAACACCAGAACAAAGGAGATGTTTCACCTAAACCAAATAAAGCATTCAATGAACAGAACCTCATAACAACCGTGAAGAATGGAGGTATGAGTGTCATGGTTTGGGGTTGCTTTTCTACAGCAAAACCTGGCCAGCTCGACACTATAGAATACACCATGAATTCTAGCCTGTATCAGAGGTTGCTTGGGGAAAATGTTATAAAATCTGTAAAACAAAATTAAATCCATTAAGGACTACAGTAAGCATCTCACTGATGTTATTCCGGGTAAATGGGTCAGATCACCAATTGTCAGTTGTCCTCCATTTTTCATGAACTACAATAAACATTATAATTTGTTTAATGACTAAAACAATGTTAAAACAATGTTATTTTTGTGTTTACCAGAATTTAAATCACTTGCTTTTCCAGAGATAAATTAAAAAAAGATTACACCTCGATATGTGAACTTTTGTTTTGAAAGAACTGCATATGTATTGGAGTCTCCTAATTTTTTTCCACATAACTAGTATCCACAAACAGATTGCTCCCAGAATCCATTCTAAACTTGTTGTATAATAAAGAAAGTGAGTAGTTTAAATCATAAGGTGCACAGCATTTGGACAGCCTGAAGGAGTTACTTGAAATCCATTTGTGGTGTAAAATTGTGCAAGAGATTAATTGAAACATCATTCAAAGATAAATGGTGCATCACTCATGCAAAGAAGGATGTTTGGTTGTCTTGTTTGTGATGCATAATATTTTAAGTATTGTATGTGGTAGGGTACATATTCATATCAGCTGTTTGTAGAACTCGACTATTAATTTGTTAATATAATAATAAGCACTAAAAGGTGGTAGGATCAAATAAGAATAACCTGCATCTTACTCCTTTTCGAGCATGGAAGTTGTATGTATAACAATGCCATGAAGTTATGCTCTATAGATAAATGTGATAATTAGAGCTATTTTCAGTGTTACTCATATTTATATGTAGCTTGCAAAAAAGGAAAAAAGACTTTGCAGTCACAGCAATATTCTAGCCGTTTTCTTGCCTCTTACTCTTGAATACGTCCAATCTAAAGAGCAACAGCAAACCCTAAGATTATTTCTGAGAGTCTAGTGTAATTATGCCTTGAACTGAACTCTCCTGAGATAGAGGTCTTTTGCTTAAGTCATTCAGCCGGCTCTCTGACGCCACATACTAAAGTGCCCATGTAGCCTTTTTTTCCTGAAAGCCCTCATTTTTCCTATGACCACCTATAAAGAAAACATTGCTGCACCCAGCATCTTTTTTGTGAGTGCTCTGCTTTTTTATGTGGCTGCATCCAGATGAAGAAACATAAAAATAAAAAATGCTGAGCTTTTGAATAGCACTGCCGGCGCCACTTTTCAGGCTACCAATCGCACGTGCAGAACTTTATCATCCTAGTGACAGCGAAACATGATTGGTGGAGAAGCTTGTGCTGTCTGTGTCTCCATATTTTGAGATGTAAAACATATCTGGCATGAATTGCCTGAGAAAAAAAGAAGAAGAAAGGAGAAATCTGTCAAAGCGCATAAGCCAGACAATAGATGCTGTGTGTGTGCTTTTCATCTCCAAAAGCATTGCAGTCTTTTGTTTGTTTTGGTTTTGGAAGATAGAGGCTTGATGCCTTCACAGGCCTCCTGACAGCACTTTTATGACTTTTATGAGAAGGGAAAAGTGTTCCTTAGCACATTACTTGCTTTTTTCTACACATTACAACTGAGTATTCTGTCTCTTTTATTCATGTGCAGTTTTATGTATTTACATATTAATTACATGTATCTGGCTCTGTAGGATTGATATGACACACTACAGTGCTTAATATACCCATGTTTTGACCATCTCCTTTTTCAGTCACCTTTTCTTTACAGTATTTCTCTAAATCAGGTATTCCAACCATAACCTCACGTTAAAAATGATAAAGCAAGCTTTTGAGACTTTTGATTTAGTTTCCTCAAAGGCCTTCAATTAAATGTTTTAAGTTTTTACTTTAATTGATTCTAATTACTTATAAATATGAAGTGACATAGAAGGCTATTTGTTTTAGATATGCTTCATAATGCAAAAGACAGGAAAACAAGATATGTGTTTTACATAAATCAGGAATTAACTACAAGAAAATTGCTTCTCTCCTGAACTTGCCCATACCTATAGTTAGAAATAGAATTAGAAAGTTCAAAATAGCTGGAGCTGTGACAACATAAACATAAGGAGAATGGTGAGGGAAGTAGAAAAAAAAAAAATACCAGTTTAAGAACCGCATTCAAGAGCTACCTTCTGGGGTCACCAAGTCTCCACACCAACCAAATGACACCATCCACATACCAATCTGGCGCATGGGAGGAATGTCAGAAAAACTACTTCTTCTCCCTACTATAAGAAATGTAAATATGTGAAGTTTAATAAAACCTGCTGAGACCTTAACTGGAACTGTGTGCCTTTGTTGGAGGAGTCTAAGATTGAGGTTTTCAGGAATCCAGATAAGTTTTCCCTTCTTAATATGTAGAAAAGCACATCATGTCCACTGTTAACCATGATGGGGGATCTGTAACACTGTGGTACTATTTCTTTTGCAAAGACCCAGGGAACTTAGAGCTCTTTGAATTACCAAGAAAACAATGAAAATCTATGGGCCTCTAAAAGAAAAACTGAACACATGAATAAAAGAACAAGTGAGAGACGATCAAAGAAAATTCACTGTTAACTCCAGATTTGTGAAATTTACAGGTGAAGCCTAAATTTCTTATCGATATTTTACCTGCCATGGCTTGATACTTTCAACCTATGTCCAGAGTTGAAGAAGGCTTTTGGGTAAGAGGGAAACTGCCTTCAAGTCCAGTTCCCTATTTGAGCACTTAGGATAGGATGGGAAATCAACTAATTACTTTTTCTTTAAACAAAAGGGTATTGTACAAACTATTAACAGCAGGGGTGCCATTGAGTTTGGTACTAGTGATACTGTTAATAGCAACTTTTTTCTAACATTGGATATTTTTTACACTGAATAAATGTAGTAAAAATAGGTTGGAGTTTTTTTTTGTGTGAGATTATGCAACTGCATTAAATATCAATATATTTAAAAGGATTTTCAAGCATCTTTACCAGGAATGCCAATACATTTATGTTACTGCATCTGCATGCCAAAGGCTCACAGTAGCTCCAGATGAAATTAATAAAGTGAATACCAGGCACTCTTGATTTGTTTATCACCATTACCCTAACACATCATAAGACTGTTTTTTTAAAGAGACTCCGCCAGGACACAAAGGATAAACTCTTGGTTTATATTTTTGTTTGTTTAGGATTTATATGCAAGTTCATACTTTAAATGCACCATTTTTACATAATTTTCCCCCAACATATACACATGCTAGTATGTGTTTATATATACTGTACATACACTCACGGGCCACTTTATTAGATACACCTGTCCAACTGCTCGTTAACGCAAATTTTTTATCAGCCAATCACATGGCAGCAACTCAATGCATTTAGGCATGTAGACATGGTCAAGACGATCTGCTGCAGTTCAAACCTAGCATCAGAATGGGGAAGAAAGGTGATTTAAGTGACTTTGAATGTGGCATGGTTGTTGGTGCCAGACAGGCTGGTCTGAGTAGTTCAGAAACTGCTGATCTACTGGGATTTTCACGCACTACCATCTCTAGGGTTTACAGAGAATGGTCCAAAAAAGAGAAAATATCTGGTGAGCGGCAGTTCTGTGGGCGCAAATGCCTTGTTGATACCAGAGGTCAGAGGAGAATGACTAGACTGGTACGAGCTGTTAGAAAGGCAACAGTAACTCAAATAACCACTCGTTACAACCAAGGCATGCAGAAGAGCATCTCTGAACGCACAACGCGTCGAACCTTGAGGCAGATGGGCTACAGCAGCAGAAGACCACACCGGGTCCCACTCCTGTCAGCTAAGAACAGGAAACTGGGGAAAAATTCGCACAGGTTCACCAAAATTGGACAATAGAAGATTGGAAAAACGTTGCCTGGTCTGATGAGTCTCGATTTCTGCTGCGAAATTCGGATGGTAGAGTCAGAATTTGGCGTCAACAAAATGAAAGCATGGATCCATCCTGCCTTGTATCAACGGTTCAGGCTGGTGGTGGTGGTGTAATGGTGTGGGGGATGTTTTCTTGGCACACTTTGGGCCCCTTAGTACCAATTGAGCATTGTGTCAACGCCACAGCCTACCTGAGTATTATTGCTGACCATGTTCATTCCTTTACAACCAGTGTACCCATCTTCTGATGGTTCTTCCAGCAGGATAATGCGCCATGTCATAGAGCACGAATCATCTCATACTGGTTTCTTGAACATGACAATGAGTTCACTATACTCAAATGGCCTCCACAGTCACCAGATCTCAATCCAATAGAGCACCTTTGGGATGTCGTGGAACGGGAGATTCGCATCATGGATGTGCAGCCGACAAATCTGCAGCATCTGTGTGATGCTATCATGTCAATATGGACCAAACTCTCTGAGGAATGTTTCCAGTACCTTGTTGAATCTATGCCACAAAGGATTAAGGCAGTTCTGAAAGCAAAAGGGGGTCCAACCCGGTACTAGCAAGTAGTACCTAATAAAGTGGCCCGGTGAGTGTATATATACCTTTCTGGACATATGCACTGATATTTGCTGCATTTAGGGTGAGTTAATGCAGCAAACCAAAAAGGCTTTGTGTATAACATGATTTTCTCATCTACTCAAGTTGCTTAACTATCAGTTACTCTCAGCAGTCAGCCATCAGAATCCTTGGGCTGTAACTGGGCATGATAACTTGATTACCATGAGCCAAAGCCGCTGTATTCTCCTTAGCTTTTTTTCTACTTTCCTCACACAGTTACAGACCAAAACACAATCTCACTCCTTTCTCACGTACGTTCCACGTTCCAAATCTCCCAGAGATCGGCCTTCACTCATCGTTTGACTTCCTGATCCGATGAGGTAAGACATCTTTCCCTCCTCACCCGTTCCAGCAGCCCCTCAGGATTAACCTGGCCTTGGGCTGTTTTCAACTGCACACTTTTCTGGTAGTAATTACTTTAACTGCGCCTAAAGGGGACGTTGTGTTAACCTGTGAATGACCACACTTCTCTCATGTCACACTTGAGACCACAACAAAGACTGCACAAAAGGTCATTAATATGAATATGGTGGTTGCTGAATTGTATGTCTTTGTCAATTGTTTTCTGAACTTGCAGAGATAGCATGAGTGAAAAAACTAGTTTCATGCTATATCGCATCACAGATGTTTATTACAAAACGTACTCCTTGTAAAGGCCTTAATTTTTCATCAAGGGAGCATAACTCTAGATTAGTTTTTCTATTCAGTAATTGCAATCGTCTTGCAACTTGAGGGGCAATAACTTGATACTGTATAATTGCTTTCTAGATTACCTTTTTAGTTTAACATTGTGAACATGTTTTCTTGCTACCTTTCATTGCAATCATGCTTTTTTTTTTGTTAAGGTTTTCAAACATTTAAAAAAGGACCAACAACATTTCATCTATATTCCTCCCTTTAATACATTTTATTGCAGATTTACAAGTGACAATAAATGATTTTACCTAAACACTAGATTACTTTGATTTAAAGAGGTGTTGATGATCTACATGATTCCACAACAAGGAAAAACAAGCTCAAACCATTAGACTTCTACCACTGTGCTTTACAGGTGATATAAAGTATTTTATGTTGACATGTGTTGTTTTGTGAAATATGTAAGCAATTAAGTAAAGTTTCATTTGTACAGCACTGTTCGAAACAAATATCCCAAAGTGCTTTACAAGAAAACAAAAAACACATTCATAAACCATCACATTCATACACATACCATCTTGCTTATAGTCCTGATTACATAAAGACTGTAGAGACTCCAGTCTTTGACAATGAGTCACAGTCGAGTCTCAAGTCTTTAGAGCACAAGTTACAGTAGAGTCTCGAGTCTTTGGAGCGAGTTGAAAGCTGGGGACAAACTCCACGATTTTTTGCCTGATTTCACTGCCAGGTCCTAGTGGGGGAAAGTCTATGTCAGTCTGCACTGGTTGTGGGCAGTCAGCAGAGAGTTGCCACAAAACTTAGTGTGAGAGGAGGTGAAAACTGAAGACTGCAGGTATGTGAGGGGTCCCATCCTGACCTCGGTCACAGTCAAACAAATGTATTTTTTGAGGCGGATCTGGACCCAGTCGGGTATTGTGATCTCATTACTGTCGCAACTGCAAATGCAACACCCATGAGCCGCCTTTTGTCAGTCAGTCAGTCATTTTCTACCGCTTATTCCATAGTGGAATGGGAAATGGGGAAGCTGGTGCCTATCTCCAGCAGTCTATGGGCGAGAGGCGGGGTACACCCTGGACAGGTCGCCAGTCCATCGCAGGGCAACACACAAACAACCATGCACACACTCATTCATACACCTAAGGGCAATTTTACAGTGACCAATTAACCTAACAGGCATGTCTTTGGACTGTGGGAGGAAGCTGAAGTACCCGGTGAGAACCCACGTATGCACAGGGAGAACATGCAAACTCCATACAGGAAGACCCCCGGCCGCGAATCGAACCCAGGACTTTCTTGCTGCAAGGCAACAGTGCTACCAACTGCGCCACCGTGCAGCCCGAGCCGCCTTTTGCTTTTCCTTTATTAAACTATTAACTAACTTACAATCACATAGTGATAAAAAACAAAACCTAACAGAGAGATACTTGGACAGCTGAAACACAGTAAATAATGGGGATTTATTGAAATTAACCAAACAATTCCCGTATTGCAAATTAAAATGTAATGGGACTTAGTTAAACAAACTGATATTTCTGGATGAATAATTAACCCATTTATCATAACTTGAAATCTTTTCAAAATCTGTGACGACTGTGAAAGTCATGTTTGCGTGTGCCCAGCTTAGATCGATTCTCAAGTCTTTGGAGCAAACCCTTAAGTCGAATCTCAAATCTTAAACTATGTGTCTAGATCAAGTCTCAAGTCAACTGTGGAGTCTTTAATCTGGAAACAGAAAGAAACAGCGTATCATGGTGAGGAAAAAAAGATGCTGTTAATGTCCCACCACCTTTTCTATATTTTCATTTTTTTCATGGCTTTCATGTGAAAGAAGATGCTTTGGCCAAATAAGACCACAATGTAGCTTTTTTGGCCTACATGCAAAACGTGATAACCCTGAAAACTAAATACTCAAAGTACACACAGTGTTGGCAGTATCATGCTGTGTAGAAGCTTTTTTAAAGTTAATGATTGGATATTTGGAAATGCATACAAGGAAACTCCAGAAGAAAACCTAGACCTTAACCACCTAAGTGGGGCAGAGGTTCATCTTCCAGCGAGACAACAGCCCTAAACCTACAGACAGAGCTGCAATTAAATGGTTTAGAGTAAAACATATTCAGGTATCAGAATGTCCAATTCAATGTCCAGCCCTAAATGAGAATCTGCGGCCAAACATAGATGTTCACGGACACTTTCCACTTTACAAAAATCGAATAGTTTGTGTTAGTCTATCAAATAAAAGCCTAACAAAACACATTACAGTTTGTGGTTGCAACATGACAATCTGCAAAACGGTTCAAGAATAATTAACAGTACTGCAAGGTACTGTAATGCACGAGTCAGACAGTTTTGGATGTGAATGAATCAGAATTGCGCCATAAACAGAAACATAACAATAACTACAAAAAGTGACAACAATACATTCACAATGAGGAGAGGGTGAGAGGGTGAGTAACCAATTCATAATGAAAAGACTCGTTTTAGTCTAATTCCTTTTCTCATCAGGGTTATTTATGTGTAAAACACTCCGCCTTCTGTTTTAACCTTGAGCAGATTAAATATTATGGTACAGTGTTATTATATGTTCATAAGCAATTATGTCTCATTTACATTAATTATCAGCGCTAAAGAGAGGGCATGTTCAACACTGTATTGTACAGTAGGTCTTACTAAATGTTCCACTCCTGTGTTTTTATGTGCGAGCGACATGACTTCGAGAAAACCTTGTAAAGTGCTTCAGCTAAAGCATGTAACTAAGGGCTGATCACCATGGTATGACAGTGAAGAATACACAATGGTACTCGTGGCTCCTTTGGATTGTTTTCTCCTTATGCACCAGGGATCCCTTTTAATCAGAGGAAATTAAGGAATTTGAAAACAACTTAGATACATAAATTATAGACACTTCTCTGTTAGAGGTTAAAATAGACAAATTTTCTTCAGCTCAGTCAAATTGGATTGAGAGTGTCTGAGAATCAATTTTCAGGTCTTGCCACACATTCTCAAATAGATTCTGGTCTGGACTTTGACTAGGCCATTCTAACACATACATATTCTTTGATCTAAACCATTCCATTGAAGCTCTTTCTGCGTGTTAAGGGTTGTTGCCCTGTCTCAAGTGTAGTGCAGCATGTAACAGCTTTTCTTACATTATTACTTTGTTTTTAACACCCTCTAGCATCTCTGTCCCTGCTAAAGCAGAGCATCCAATCCTGGATTGGAGGAAAACCTGTTAGAGACAGGTTACCTCTTTACTATAAAATGATTTCTGAAGTGGTTACACTGGATTGTTCATCTATTACATAAACCATCATAAAATTATGGTTGTAACATGAAAAAAATGGGAAAAGATTCAGAAGTCGGAATATTTTGCAAGGCATTAAACAACAGCAGTAGTAGCATAGACCACAGGTCACCTCTCAGATGTTTTTTTGTCCTTGCCCATATTTGTTGGAATCATAATAGCTGTGAAAGGAAGACAAAGTCCATATAAAGGTGAGAGGCCAAGTGCCTGACTGACGCATCTGAGGGTTTCCTCTCTGACCTCAATATCACACTGAAGATCCAGACTACAGAGTCCCTGATAAAAGCACATTAAAAGAATATGCCTCGATAACAGGTTCAGGACAAGTTCTTCAACATGAATGGTTTTACGGTTCATTCAGAGAAATCAATTTGAAGAAAAAAAGTAATTTAAGTTTTCTATAAGTAGCAACACCAATGAAAGAAACACATCAGCTTTCTGAATTCGATTCCTTCTAAAGTTATTAGCTAAAACGAGTGCAGAGTCAATACTAATTCTCCAAGCTCTGGTATACAGAATGCAATCACTAAAACCTCTTTCTTACTAATATAAGTAACAGAAGTACAGTATATAATCAGGTATTTAATCAGACCAACATTATTTAGTCCATCAAACCCCCCACTGTTCACCATCAGAACCTTTACACTCCTTCTGATTTGACTGATGGATCACATCAGGGGGCAACATGAGAACGGGTTTAATGCTGGGTGCAATGAAGGTAAAGATTGCTTCATTTTCTACCTTCTCCCATCCTGTTTCTCAATTTTACTTTACCAACAAAAATTGTCCAGTTTTGAAACAAGTGAGCTTATCGCCATACGTTGGTAAAAAAAAAGAAAAAGCATAGAAAAAGCAACAGATTTGTTACCCTTTTTATTTTCCTATCTCTGTTTAATAGTTTTCAAATAGAAAAAAAACAACACTGCACAACATGCACGGAAAAATATTCACTGTCACACCGCACGGAAACTGTGTTCAAGCTGAATATCAATTTACATAAACGTGTTGCGATAACTTGGAGTGCAATTACTCCGGTTATCATGAAAGGCTGCTTCACTCTTGGAAGAAATTCAGTCAGTGTTTACTCAGCTTGACATCTTTGCAAGGCAACCATTTCATTAGCGGGTGAAAAAAAACAAAAAAACAATTAATTCTCTGGCAAATCATAACTTGCGCCTCATCTGAGAGGGTAAATTAATTCTCACTCACTGGTTAATACTGCAGCTGTGTGCCGGGTATGAGAGGAGGGCAAGATGGGGCTTTGCACATGTCTGGGAGAGGAAAACAATGAATAAAATAGACAACTAGATTTTTTAGAAAGTAAAAGTGTTCATTAGGTATAGAATTTAAAAAGAGAACTTATTATAAATAGAGAAAAGGTATTAGTGTTGTAATTTGTGAGCCCTGAAATATGAAGCACCAAACCAAACATTAATTAGATGTCATGTTGAACAGATAAAAAGAGACCCCCAGAAGGCACCAACATCAGGGCACCAGGCTAACAAGAAACGCTGATGGTTATACAACCAGAAAAAAAAAACTGTTACTTGTTAATAATCTATTAAAATGCCTATATTTAAATAAATATAACAACACACTCTGGCACCTTTACAGAAAAAGGCAAAAAAGGCAAACACAGGACAAAACACCCAAGTTAATTCAATAGTGTTTACCACAGTGGTGTCCAAGCTTTTTTTAATTGACATAAAAATTATAGTATTTGACTGTTCATCATTAAATTAAACATGTAATATTTAATGAAACAAACAAAGAGGTCAGATTTTTGTAGGAATATGTTATGGAAATCATTGAAGATCCAATACATGCTTGTCTTGCTTGTTAGACTTGTTAAAACAAAGGCAAAGAATTGACAAATTTTATGGGGAGGTTGATTGTTTTCTATTTTAGGCTAGAAAAATATTTCAGTCTATGCTTAGCACATGAACAGGATGTGCGTCACCCTTCCCTTCAGAGAGCTTTGTATTTTTAGATTAAGAAATGAATGTTTAAAATCCAAAACAAATAAATAAATAAAAAAATCAATCAAATTAATCAATTAATTAATCAATTAATTACATTAAAATAAAGGCAAAAGATTTGACCTATAAAAGCTAAATACGTTGTACAGTGGCTGTTTTTGATATAGACCACTAGGGTAGTGGCCCAGGGCGTTTTAAAGTGGGTTTGCCTTTAACTGGCTCTTTCTTGGTCAGTAAAAGATGCATCTCCCACATGCTAATTCCCAAGAGCTATCTTTATCCCTGTACAGCACTGATGTGATACTCTACTAGTGTCTACGTAAAATGTTGTGTCTATTGGCTGAGCAAAAGTACGTCACAGGGCACCATGGTCAAAACTCAACCAAACTAAACTTTTACGTTTAGCGTTGCACCGAAGTGGCGGAGCTTGCTTTTTCCGTGGCACAGAGTAAAACTGTTTTTGCAGGCAGTTTGCAATACAAACAAATTTTCGTGAGTGCGGTGTTGCGATTGTCGTGTTTGTGCACAGCAATACATGTTTTGTGCAGGAATGCAGAACTGAGATGATTATCTCAACATTTTTTGGTTGGACGGTGGCAGGAGGAGGGGCTGGTCTGAGGCGAGAACTGACTTTGTGTAGCACCTAACATTTTTTTTATTAAAAAAGTATATATAATTCTTTTGTGGAAATATTGCCTTAAAAACTGTTTTAATAGTGTCTATCTGCATTCACCAACTGAGTTAGCGGGCCATGTTTGTACCATCATTGGCCTATTCTTTTTTTTTTTTTTTTCAAATTTGTGGTTGTACTATGGCAAAATGTGAAGGCACTGTATCAATGTTTAGGCCTACAGTATATGTCTTGTTCTTACTCTCTTCCTCTCTATGTCTAGCTATCCATCCATCAATTTCAGAAAACCCCTTCTTGTCCTAAACAGCCCAGCAGAATCCTTTCATTTCTCTCTGATCAGAGAAATAATTGCAAGGAGAAGACCGTTCTCTCCTAGATTCTTTCAGTAAATAAATGTTTCTCCGCAGCTGAATGCCCGATAATGGATTTTCTATGGGACAACAATAAAATGGCCGAGGTTTTTCAAGTGCAACAGCAGGGCAGTGACTACATCATTTTCTCATAAGAAGAGAAGACCCAGGAGACTTTTCAAATCCTCCCTTTGCTTCACCTCTTTCATTCTGCTGTAGGTTCCACTGGAAATCTGGGCAGCACAATGCACCTTTAAAGTCTGACAACTGAGGCATGATCCATAGCTTTGCAGCTCGGACTGAAAAGTCTGTCTGGGAAGTTAAAAATAGATTGCAACGCACATCATGTAAACTTTGATCACCAGCAAAATCGCTTGGTGTCACCTTTATACTTTCCTTTAATCATCTTGAATTGTCACATTAAGGAGAGCCAATTTACTAGCGCTCAAAGGGAACACAAACATAAGAGAGCAGGGGGAGACAGGTGAAAGAGCAACACGACAGGAGGAAAAACAAACAAGCTGAGCACACACAGAGCACTATCAGTGTGCAGTTTAGCCTCATCGACTCCTCCAGACTCGCTGGAAAATTTACTGCCCTCTCCTGTGTCTGGACTCCATATTAGAGAAGCGTCTCTGTCCAGGGTGCTGAAAAAAAGCCATCCCACCGCTCTAAAGATTCGTTTTACATCCACGCCATGTTTGTCTGTGTGTCCAGTTGTTGCACAGAAGTGAAATATCAGTACCTTGAAACAACATGCTAGGTGAACATGAGTGTACAAGATGCAGGCAGGTCAGCACTGTATCATCCTTATTTGCATGTCCAATTGACTCTTATAATGCAGCACATTCACTGTGCTGAGGCCAGCTACTAGTCCAGCAGGCAAAGGTCAACTAAGGCTCTGCTGTGTTGCTTAGATGTCACCCAGGTAACTCCTTATGAAAACAGAGATCTCATAGCTGGCAAGGTAAAGGTAGCACTCATGCAAGAGTAACTAAGTAGTTCCAGCTTTAACAAATGCAACTTAGCCATGTCAGCATGCTGCAGTGTTGCTTCAGCCATTGAGGGGGGTTAGCGGCCACCTCTGCGAATGTTTTTTATTTAACAAAAAAAAGAAAGAAAACCATTACGTGCATTTGTGTTCAGCCTCTCTTACCGATACCCTAAGATAAAATGCAGTCCACCCAGCTGCCTTTAGTTACGCGGAATGTCACTGAATCAGTAAATAGAGCCCACATGTGTGATTTCACCTCAGTATAATTCCAGCTGTTCTAAGAAGGCCTCAGAGATTTGTTGGAGAACATCATAGAACAAGCAGCATCATGGAAACCCGACAAAGATATCAGTCAGGTCAGACAGGACATCCACAAATCTGACCTTTATGGTCAGAGAGGTGAGAAGAAAGCTATTAATAAATGTAAACCATTCAAATTCTTCTTGGATTTTGTCTCAAGCCAGATAGGACACACAGCAAACATGTGAAAGAAGTTGCCCTGGTCATAAAAGATCAAAATGTACGTTTTTATTTATTTTGTTTTTGCCTCAATGCAAAACTAATACTGCACCGTTAACCATCACCATTAATACAAAATAATCAAACATGGCGATGAAGATGCTGTGGGGATGCTTTTCTCACAGCTGTGAGAAGGAAGCTGGTCAAACCTAATGTTTTCTAGCTTTATTTTAAAAAAGCTTTTGAGGCAAAAAGACTTCAGAGTGGGGCAGAGTTTCACCTTAGAGCTTTAGAGTATAACAATAGCGCTAAACACACTAGCAGTGCTCAAATAGTTTAGCTCAAAGCATATAAAAATGGCTTTAAATCCTTTAAATGGCCTAGTCAAAGTCCAAATAAAAAAAATACTTGAAGATGTATGCTTACAGATGAGATTGAGCCATTTCGGACAGAAGAATGAGCAAAGATCTCTCTTTCCGGTGAAGACATATACCAAAAGATTTCCACCTGTAACTACATCAAAAGGTCCTTATATGTAGTAGTTTCAAAGTAGGGCTGAGAATAAATTCAGGTCACACTTCTGGCTTTTTATTTGAATTAAAATATATCCTATTTCACAATTGCGGGACTCAACAGTGTTTCATGTTTGTAACATGACAAAAAAAGTGGGAAACCCCAAAGGGTATGGATACTTTTGCAAAGCATTGTACATAACAAGAGCGTTTGCTTTAGGTTATCCGCACCAAGATTATCAGTGGTCCCCTTCGCAAACTTTCTGGGGGCGCCCCTGGCTTCTGAAATGCAGATCACTGTAACAGAAGGTCTAATGATGGAGATATGAACGTAAACACAGCCTGCACTGTTCTTTCATTGGCTGCCTGTAGTGCGGTGCTGTTCAACCCGGAGCGCAGTGGGACGTTTCCCACCGAGAGGTGCGGGAGAAAGATACCTGGCTCTTAATTCAACCCGCACACTGATTCAACAGCAGCTCTTATTAAGTGATAATAAATCACAGGATATCTGTGTTCAGTAACCGCACATATTAATTGTTTGGTGCAAAACAGCGATGCTATAAAATCACGACAGGCGATAAACTTTAGAGTTGGTGCACTCACCTCAAATAGGGGTCCGATTTTATTCCTCTCCAGATAGGACTGAATTCTCGACTGTTGTGGGGACGCCATGAAGAAACTGTTGTCGCCTCCCGCACAAGAGCTTTTAGCAGAATGAAATCAGGAGAGGAGCCGGTGGAGTCATTCGTCCTTCAGGAGCCGTCTCGGCGTCTAAAACTGAGTTTAGAAAAAAAAAAACACTTGTCCCGGCGGGCTAAGATAAGTTCAGACGGGATTTGCGTTAGAAAGGCGGTGCTGACACCGGGCGTGCATCGTGGAGAGGAGAGGAGAGTCAGCCCGGACCTTCCCCTTGCGTGTCGCCTCGTTGACTCTCTCTCTGTCGGTGGTTCCTCCGAGGAAGCCAGCGGCTCCGCAGCTCTGTGACAGATTACAAATCTTCCGCTCACTGGCTGCTGGAGTTACCGCCGCCCGCCACTCCCATTTCGTTATCCTCCTCTCTCTGCGTTTACCACTAAACGCATTGCCGCGGTAGATCATGAAATATCGCGAAACAACTTTACGAAAATTATTAGATTAATTCGGTTAAAAGGATGGTTTGGATTGCTTCGATCCGGGGTTCTGCGGGGAGGTTGTGAAGAGTCACTATCTTACCCCACTATCTCAGTGAGCGATTGTTTTGGTTGAAAATAGTCATTGCATAAACCAGGGGTGCCTGACATCATTCTTCAAGAGCTACTGTCCTGCATCTTTTGGATACATCCCTTCTCCAACACACCTACACCAAATGAATGGCTCGTTAACAGGCCTCCACAGAGCTGATAGATATGCCGATGAGGGAATTCAGCCTTCGGAGTCAGGTGTCTTGGAGAAGGAGGCATCCAAAGGTTGCAGGATATTAGCTCTCAAAGACTTGGGCATCCCTGGTCTAAATGGTGCATAGATGTCTAGGCTAAATGTTGGTAGATACGTGGCGTATAAGTAGTTACAGTCACTATTCGGGTTTGTTCTCAAAAGGGATGAGGCAGCACCACAAGACGGTACCTTTCTTAATTTTTTGTTGTAGTAAGTTTGTACTGAGGACCCTCAAGCCATGTTGCTTTAAAAGGAGACATTTACATGATGCTGCGGTGCTGATATATATGTCCAATGTTGCTTTTTATGTATAAATTGCACAATAAGCTTAGTGCCATGGAGACCTGGGTCAGTATTCACAAAGAATCCTAACACTAAAAGCAGCTTCTAATGAGATAATTATAAGAAAATTCTTAGAATTTGTCAAATTTTAAGATTTTTCTTAGAAATTTACCTCAGTAAGGTAAAAGTTAGCACTTTAGGCCTTAAGATAGCTCCTAAAGTGAACAAATATTAAGAGTAGTGAGGAGGACATTTAGTGAGCCTAGGAGTGTCTTAAGCACAGAAGATGGTTGAAAGACATAGAAAAAGGAGAGATATTCTCCGTACAATGAACAACAGTTAATAAGACGCTGCCGGCTCGATCATGCAGGGATCCACCCCCTAAATAGTCGGGTAAATGAGAACATAAACTCCTATAACAATCATACAATTATTAATATAGAGATATATATATATATACAGGGGTTGGACAATGAAACTGAAACACCTGGTTTTAGACCACAATAATTTATTAGTATGGTGTAGGGCCTCCTTTTGCGGCCAATACGGCGTCAATTCGTCTTGGGAATGACATATACAAGTCCTGCACAGTGGTCAGAGGGATTTTAAGCCATTCTTCTTGCAGGATAGTGGCCAGGTCACTACGTGATACTGGTGGAGGAAAACGTTGTTCAAACATTGTATCCTGAAGGCGGTGCCGTGTATCAGGATGACAATGCACCAATACACACAGCAAGACTGGTGAAAGATTGGTTTGATGAACATGAAAGTGAAGTTGAACATCTCCCATGGCCTGTACAGTCACCAGATCTAAATATTATTGAGCCACTTTGGGGTGTTTTGGAGGAGCGAGTCAGGAAACGTTTTCCTCCACCAGTATCACGTAGTGACCTGGCCACTATCCTGCAAGAAGAATGGCTTAAAATCCCTCTGACCACTGTGCAGGACTTGTATATGTCATTCCCAAGACGAATTGACGCTGTATTGGCCGCAAAAGGAGGCCCTACACCATACTAATAAATTATTGTGGTCTAAAACCATTTGTTTCAGTTTCATTGTCCAACCCCTGTATGTTCACAGTGGCTAAGAGGCTCACAGAAAATGGAGGGGCATGTTGGAATGATGGAAAATAAAGACAAGCCAGAAAAATGTAGCTGCAAGATAAAATCTTTGCTATGTTTTATCTTTGGTCGCCACATCTGTCATGGCCCCTGTATGAAATTTTTAATGATCAACCACACTGGTAGCTCATGGATATGCTGCCACCATGGCACCTTAATAATACCTCACTATCTCTCTATTTATGTATGCTTAGATTTAATATTTATTAATGAATCATCAACTACAAAAAAGTACCAGTTTTGAACATAAAAGATATTGGGAATTGTAGGCTTTGATCAGAGCTCTGCAAAGTCTGACCATCTTGGCAGTAGATTTTTTTTATTATTATTTTAAAGTATTGAGCTTCAACCTCTTTCATTCAGTCTGAAGACATTGACAGCAGAGCATTTATTAAATGCACCATCAGAACAATTCAGTCAAGATGATCTCAAAACGATTAATGAAACTGACTTTACAAAAAAATTACATTAAATGAAGACATTTGTGCTTTTAGTTGGATATCTTGTCTCGTTGCCAAGTAGTGACATATCTGTCTGATATCTATGCAAGATCAACAAGTTCACTTATAGTATTAAACCCTTGTTATTTATAAGCTTGGTTTCTTCACAGTGAACTTTACACAATAAGATGAGGCTTTGTTTCAAACAAGGATCTCAAAATTTGAAAAATCTGTGCAAACATTATTTTGGTATTTTTAGTTGAATGTAGATGTTAATTCAGTAAGATGTTTCTTTAGGCCTGGTAATAGAAGCCATATGATGGGTTTGTGGTAAGAGTTGGTGCAATTTAGGAGGTACCTACAACTGATCTGTAGGTGTGACATAAATGTAAAGTTTCAGTTCTTAATAAATGTCTCTTTTATTGTCATTTCTTCTGCTCACTGTGAATATCCATCTCAGCTTGTCTGAGGGGAAACAGTGTAGTATTCAGCAGGATCTGTTTTCACTTTATGTTATACTCACAATGTAGGGAAGAAAAAGAAAAGGCAATTTTTTAAAAGCAAGATTAGTATTCACTCCAGTTTGAGTCTTCTAAATTCTCTTTGCACGTTCCCAGGAAATAAAAACCATTACACTCCTTTAAGAAAATATTTTGTAATCTTTTTAGTGTGGAAATTATGTCTCATCTTATTAACTATAGACTAATTTGCACAGGTGTTTAAAGTAAAAGTTTTAAAGTTTTTTTTCAATTTTTGAATTTTTTTTCCCATTAGTTGATTTAAAGAGATGATACAAATGCTAAAATCCTAAAAAAAAAAAAAAAAAAGGACTTGCCGTTGCTAAAGAATTAGAAAGAAAGGTCTCCGGGGTCTCAGTACTTCCACAAGAACAAAAACACAACAATTTCTATCAGGGTTATTTGCTTTAATAGATTTGGAAATGTGTGGATAAAATATACATAAACATCCTTCATTTCTGCATTAATCATAGAGTTGAATAAAGAAACACTACAACGGCTTTTTGATAGGTTTTTAATTTTTTTTTGCATAGTAGTGAGCTACATCCAATTAAAAGTAAGACACAGATAGTTTAATCCTGAGTACTGTCTGTTTGAAAACATAATGCTCCATTTCTTTAAATCTACCTCTGTAATACTGATAAATCATCTTAATGTGCATGCAACACGTACAGAAAAGCAAATTCAACAAGATAAGCAAAATGACACAGTCAGCAGGTTTAGCTAACTATGCATTTTACAAGCATCATGTCAAAAACACAATGATTTTTTAAAGCAATTCAGAAAGAAGTGATGCATCAAGTAAAACACAAACAGAACAGGAAATAGAAGCATCTGATTTAAGCAAGACTAATGTTGTATTTCAAACTGCATGATTCTAAACATTATCTTCTTAACAGTGACTTGCAAAAGTTTTAAACTTCATAGATTTCATGACTTTACACCAAAAAATCTTGATGTTGTATTTTCCATTTCTCAAGATCTGAACATCTTCACAAAGCTCTGTTCAATCTGATATTTGAAAGTGAAAAGAATATGGCAAACCTACCAAGATATGTCCACCTTAACTGACATGACAGGCAAAGACAGTATTAATCAGAGAAGACTGTACATCACCCTGATTACAGCATTCCTACGGTAAAATGGTGGTGGCAGTATCATGCTGTGGGGATTTTTTTCTTCAGCAACGACAGAGAAGCTAATTGGTGCTTGAAACAAAGTAATCATGGAAGAAAAGCTGTTAAAGGCTGCAAAACACTTGAGACTAGCTACAGAGCTACAATGGATTGGCTTGGATCAAAATATATTCATGTGTTGGAATGGCCTAGTCAAAGTCCAGACCTAAATCCAACTCAGATTGAAAATTGATGTTAACAGAAAGTCGCCATCCAATCTGACTGAGCTTGACTTGCTTTGCAATAAAGAAAGGGCAAAAATTTCAGCTTCTAGATCTGCAAAGCTGTAAGAAACTAACCTGAAAAATCTTGGAGCTGTAATTGCTGCAAAAGGTGATTCTATTAAGCATTTACTCCAGGGCTGAATACAAATACACTCTGAACTTTTCAGATTTTTATTAGTCAGTCAGTCAGTCATTTTCTACAGCTTATTCCATAGTGGGTCGCGGGGGAGCTGGTGCCTATCTCCAGCAGTCTATGGGCGAGAGGCGGGGTACACCCTGGACAGGTCGCCAGTCCATCGCAGGGCAACACACAAACAACCATGCACACACTCATTCACACACCTAATTTAGAGTGACCAATTAACCTAACAGGCATGTCTTTGGACTGTGGGAGGAAGCCGGAGTACCCGGTGAGAACCCACGCATGCACGGGGAGAACATGCAAACTCCATGTAGAAAGACCCCGGCCGGGAATCAAACCCAGGACCTTCTTGCTGCAAGGCAACAGTGCTACCAACTGCGCCACCGTGCAGCCCATTTTTATAAGTAAAACTCTCAATTAAAAAAACTGATTTTTTTCCCGAAATTCCACACAGTTATGTGTTACATTTTGTTTGTCTATCACAATGAATCTTTAAAAAATACATTGATGTTTGTGGTTGTAACGTGATGAAAAGTGATAAAGTTCAAAGGGGTATAAATACATTTGCACGGCAGTGTAAATATGATTCAAAGTAGCATGAAATTAAAATATCTTCCACGGAAACAAATCCAATTTCCAGCTCAGGTGACAACAGTTACATGAGGGGATATATGTTCCCTTTTGCTTTCTCACTCAGACCCAATATTTTTTGATACAATATACTATTTAAAAAAACAATATTTGTATAAAGCACAACAGTCAAAATATAAAAAATTAAAATACTATTTAAAACTATATTTACATTATAGGCAGCTAGAGTGGACATATACAAGGTACTTTCTTGAGATAGATTAACATACTGGTGGAGAGAGAGGTTTGTTTGCTGAATCTGCAGAACGTTTCAGCATGTTCTTCAATGCAATGCATTATGGATCTCCATCTGGGGGAGGAGGCTGGCACAGCTTGTACAACCTGATCAGAGAAACACATATAGGATGTGACACATCATTACATTCAACATGCATTCAACAGAAGGCATTCAAACACATGCAGAAAACTAGGCAGTGATCTGTTGACTGGTTTTACATCTGTGGGCCAAGCAGCTGCAGGGATTAAAAGCTTTTCATGGATCCACGAATTTCAGTGCTGTCCTCTGTAGTTATAATAATTACATCAACAAGTTGCATCTTTACATTTTGATAAGCCTAATTTTATAACACAGGATAAACCAATCTGATTAAGTCTTTTAATTGTTATTTATGAAGCACAATTGCGTTTTTCAGCAACCACCTTAACTGCAGAATATGACACATAGTATCATACATAGTGCAGCTTAATGAAAACACTACTCAAATTTTGACTAAAAGGTTCAAAAGGGCTGCATGCCTCAGTATTTGTTGTGGCTAAATGGCTGAGACAGTCCTCAACTAGGAGCTGCTCAGTGCATCCACCTCCGTGCCAATGTATATAATATGAAAAGATGGCAGCTTTAGGCGTACACTATATTTCCTTCACATAGAGTGGTGCTATAAGTCTGAGGGATGGATGGATGGATGGATGGATGGATGGATGGATGGATGGACTTTTAGACAAAAGGATAGAGAATAAAGATATACATATATATTAATAGAAATACTTCTCACTGTTTTCTTTTTCACACTTATCCAGATCTGAAAAATACCTAAATAAAATTCCATGTGTTTTTTTTTTCCATGTGTTCTGGTCTGCAAAGGACAGATTTTTAATCTCTAATCTCACAGTTAAATTTAACCGATGCCTCAAGGATATGGAATACTGATTGATATTGACAGAAGCTGCATGGAGGGGCATGTTCTGACCTTGGAACTGATGACGGTGTTCGATCTCTGACTCCCAGATTTTTGGCAGAATTCTGAACTCTTGCGCCCTAAAAGACAAACAGATGTGCATCTCAGTTCATTGCAAGAGATACAGACTGGCCAACAACAGAAGCTACAAAAGACAACACAATAAAAGACTTCCCAATAAGCTAAAGAGAGTTTCACATGCCTTTGCTCACATCCTTCCATTATTGATTAATGGTGATTCAGCTCAGATTTGTTCTTTTGTTTTTATCTCTATTTCTATATGCCATGTCTCTAGTAATAACTTATTCATTTGTATAAACAGGAGGAGCTGAAAGGTATAAGATCCTGTCTATTTTACCAGTTCAACTGCTATTTAGTCCACATTTTTGTCTTTCCTCACTGAAGAAATTTGTTTTTTTTTTTTGGTAGAAACACAAGATACAGAAATTGTTAGCATGTGTTGGACTCGCAGTGCTGCTTTTTTTAATGGACACCACTTTGGCTAATGCACATCACTAGTGCCAGGTTTTGTTGAGTGAGATGCTTTTTTTCCCTGGTGAGACTGCTTACGTCCAGACTTGCAAAGACTGTCAGAGAACGGCAAGAAAAAGTATATAAATTCTAAGCTTAACAGCATCCTATGAATATTGTATGATTGAAAGTAAATGTCATGCTGGGAATGAGGATACTGAGGATTGAAAACGATTGCTTTGGGGAGTGCAGTTGTTCTTTTTTACGATCAAAGCAACACAGTACATGCAGAAAAAAACCTTAGTGAGCGTAAGAAAACAAGTCGTAAGGAATTTGGAAGATTAATAGGGTTTCTGTGTGTGCTGGTGTTTTGCAGAGCTTTATTATGCTTAGTCAGGAGCATGTCTTGTTTTTTTGAGGTCCATGTAGTTTCCTGGCTATTTGCATAGTCTGTGGATATACCCTTACAGAGTTGCAGGGAGCAACTTTTAATTTATAATAGAGAATAAAACACCAGTACTCGCAGATATTCCCTCTTTGTGTGTGTACTGCACAAATTTAAGCAGAAAAACACACACTCTTTAAGTCTTCCTTTAGGGAGGTAATCAGCGTTTTAGTAGACTGAGAGTATCTGGCCAAAAGTGCATTAGCTGACCTCTCAATTACAACTCTTACTGTCAACCCAGAGTTAGGTCCAGACAACAGGATAGCATCAGCAATTATTCCATTCCTATCACAGCCATCTATTCCCAGGCCTCCAGATAGAGATGACCCCTAATGTAACTGAAGGACAGACATCCCCATGAAGACCAGTAAAAAAAATCCATTTTTGTTTTACGGTAATATTTTTTAAATTATTTTAAATAGTCGGACACTGACAGTAAGAATTAAAATTGAGAAAGTTTTCTCTAAAGAGTTTTACTCTCATGAACCAAAACAACTGTGTACAGAACAGGAAGTCAGAAGGCGTAATTCGAAAACAATTTCAATTTGCTAAATTTTTCACAAGTTCTGTACATAAGATTCGCTTCAAGCCTACTTTGAATCACACCATAGTCCAGCCTGATCCAGTGACTGATACCAAGGGGTACCAAAAGGGCAATGAAGCTTCCCAAACAACATAAAACATCCATCATATTGTTCCTAAAGTCCTTTTAAAAGATCCCAGTGAAAGTTCTGGATTGACCAGTGTTTTCTCTGGTTAGAAAGTGCATAGAATAAAGCAGAGAGACTAATTTGCTATTTTGATGTATTTCTTTCATCAAAAACAGGGAGAGCAATGTTGTAAAAAAGAAAGGAGAGCCATCTTCCATTACTCCAAGACCTTTTCAAAATATTACACAACAGACACACGTGTCAATGTGTCTGTTGAGAAACTGACATCCAGCACAGCTAATTAATCAGCTAGCATCAGTTTATTGTGTGAATGCTGAAGGCATTGAGATCCTGTTTCTCTTTATTCTTTATTATTCCGTCTTCTTCTTCTTCTTCTTATTCTGGTTGCTTCCGTACACTTTTTGATTCGCTTCTCCTTCTGCATACTTTGTGCTATTTTAACCGTTCAAATTTCACAATATTCAGCTCTTTCAGGACATTCTGGCTATGACCTTTGGTATTTATACCTTTTATACTTTTTTAAAATATTCAGCTTTTTATGAATTTTTTGCTCCCATTGAAATGAATGGGAAACCTTAAAAATTCTGCTAAAACTTCACTGTTTTTGCCATTTAACTACTTCCGCATACTTTCAGCTAGAAACACCATTCAACTTTTAAAATGCTTTCACAACCTTCTGCTATTACTGTTTAATTCAACTTTTTGATATCTTTTACAGTTTTTCTACAATTTGGATTCAAACTTTATTACAATTTTTTCAGATTTTCAGTTTTATAATGTAATCCAATGACGGAATGTTCGTGTCGCTAGAGTGTACACTCTAGGTTTTTGAATAACCTGAAAAAGAACGAACAAACTCTCTTCCGCGCTCAATTTTCACTCTACCTATACAAATTATACATCAAAACGTAGGATGCTCTTTCGCGATTAAGAAAATGTCACCCTCATTGATGTGGGACAAACAGTTTTCCGGCAACACGCCCCAAAGCAACGCAAAGTCAACACACCCGGTATAGGAAATCTATAGGAATTTCAGAAAAAATCTGAGCAAAAAATCCATAAACTCACATTTTCGAATTGCCGCCTCTCGTAAACCGTTCAAGACATGAGCCTTGTTGAGGTTTATCTTCAGACCTTGCTGGCGCTCACAGTGAAATAATTTTTTTGATACGTTTTATCGTTTTTCCATAAAAAAGGTTTATTTAGGAGTACCAAATCTGTCCTTCACAAAATCGCTTAAAATTGAAAAATTTCAAAATTATCCACTTTTCTAAACTGTCATATCTCCTACACAGATTTATGTAGACACACGAAAATCTCCAGGATTGTTCACCGATTCCTGCTGATACCTACGGTCCAAAATGTTTTTGGATACCTTTTATTGTTTTCTCATGAAGTAGGTTTGTTTGAGAGTGAAAAATTCACCTTCACTCAGGTTAAAAATGGTCAAAATGATCCACTTTTTCAAAGGGTCACACCTCCCAGACAGATTTTTGTAGAAACTTGAGAAGCTCCATGATTGTTCAGCAAGGCCTGCTGATTCATACGGTGCATGAATCAAATCCATAGCCCTTATAGTTTCTGAGTTATTAGACGTTGTTCGAGAGCATGTTCAGGCATTTTTGTGTTTTTCTCCATTTTTCCCTTTCTTTTCCCTAGTGTTGTGCCTTTAATATTATATTTTCAGCAAAAACCGTGTTAATATTTTTCGTTTCCCCTGTCCGTTTTGAGAAAAATTCCAAGAATGACGTCGATAGCCCTTACGGTTTTCCGAGTTTTGGGGGGTGTTTTTTGGGAGCATGCGCCTCCATGTTATTAAAGCCAGGCCAGGGGCAGGACACAGAGTGAGGTGCTGGGGTGAGTGAGAAAAAAGGGAGGTGTCATGTTACACAGGATGCTCTTTTTTGATTGGCTGATTCACTCCTTACTGTTCTATTTATAGCTCTGTGTATCTCCTACTGTATTTGTCTGTATGTGATTTTGTCTTTGTTTTTTGCATCTTTTTCTCTCCATAGCTCACACTCGGGGGGCAAAACACAAAAGCCCCCAAACACACACACAACAGACACACATGGGTTTTTCAGGACTTTGCATTGACTTCCTCTCATTTCTAATTTCTAACCTGGTCCTAACTCTAACCCTTTAACCATCTTCATGTTAAGAAGCCCGGCCAAGATGAGACAGTGTTGTGCTGCGTGAATGAGAAACGGCAGGTGTCAATTTACACTGACAGTCTCTGCTGATTGGCTGATTCATTTCTCACTGTTCTATTTATAGGTCTGTGTATCTTCCATTGTATATTTTGTTTTGTATGTGACTCTGCGTTTCTTCTCTCCCTGTCTCCAACTCAGACACAAACAAAGGCCCCTTTAACGCAAACACAAAACCCCACACACATCCCTGTTTTTCTGTCCTTTCTGAGGACTTTGCATTGACTTCCATTCATTTTATTTATTTCTATGGCCTAAACCTGACCCCAAACCCCTAAACCCCTTTGACCATCTTCATGGGGAAGGGAACTACATGGCGGCCATTTTTTGTGGGTACTTTAAACAGTATGTACTGCTGTTCCCCAACAGCTAGACCCGTGATTAAATTTAAAAGCAATTTCATAGAGTTTTGCATATAGGCTGTTAGCAAATCAGAACGGGAACAAGTCTCTATCAGAAAACCAGACACAGACTCCATCCCGAAAAAAAATTAGGAACCTTCCATCAGAACCCGGGCCCAAAATCTGTCAGAACCCGGAAAAATCCTCTATCAGAAAACCCTTTGTCCAATATCCATCAGAACCTGGAAAAAAAATCTTCATCAGAACCAGACCCAAACTCCATCAGAACCAGGAGGAGTTCTCCATCAGGACCAGTTGGACCCAATATCAGAACCAGGTCAAAACTCAATCAGAAAACCAGAAAGAAAACTCTATCAGAACCAGTTCCAAAATCCATCAGAAAATGGAAGGGAAAATCTCCATCAAAACCGGACCAAAACTCCCTCAAAACCCCAAGAGGAAATCTCAATCAGAACCCCGTTAGTCACCCACTATCAGAACCACTCCCAAACTCAATCAGAACCAGAAAGAAACCCCTATCAGAAACCAGTTCCAAAATTCATCATAACCTGGAGGAAAAATCTCCATCAGAACCGGGCCGAAAAATTCCGTCCCGAACCAAGAGGGAAAAATCCCTCAGAACCAGTTAGGAAAATCTCCACCAAAACCAGGGGAAAAAAAATCTCCCCTTCAGAACCCGGGTACAAACCTGTATCAGAGTCGGGTCCAAAGTCTATCAAAGCCAAGGATAAAAATCCATCAGAACCAGATCCCAAAATCCACCAAACCCGGGTCCAAATCTCCTTAAGAATCAGGAGGACCCTTCTATCAGAACCAGGTCCAAAAATTCAAACAGAACCAGACTCAAAAAATCTCCATCAGAGCCAAGAGAAATTCCCATCAGGACCGGTTTTTGGAAACCCCCTTATCAGAACCGGTTTAAAACTCTATCAGAACCAGAAAGAAACCTCTATCAGAACCAGTTCCAAAATTCATCAGAACCTGGAGAAAATCTCCATCAGAACCGGACCCAAACTCCATCAGAAGCGAGAGGAAATCTCCATCAGAACCAGTTAGGGATTCTCCATCAGAACCAGGTATAAACCTGTATCAGAACCAGGTCCAAAGTCTGTCAGAGCCAAGGAGAAACATCCATCAGAACCAGACCCAAACTCCATCAGAACCAGGAACAAATCTCCATCAGACCCAGACCCAAACTCAATAAGAACCAGGAGGAATTATCCATCAGGACCTGTTAGGCAGCCACTATCAGAACCAGGTCCAAACTCAATCAGAACCAGAAAGAAACCTCTATCAGAACCAGTTCAGAAATCCATCAGAACCTGGAGAAAATCTCCATCAGAACCGGACCGAAACTCCGTCAGAACCAAGAGGAAATCTCCATCAGAACCAGTTAGGGACTCTCCACAAGAACCAGGAAAGAATCTCCATCAGAACCAGGTACAAACCTATATCAGAGGCAGGTCCAAAGTCTATCAAAGCCAAGGAGAAACATCCATCAGAACCAGATCCAAAATCCAACAGAACCAGGTCCAAATCTCCTTAAGAATCAGGAGGACCCTTCTATCAGAACCAGGTCCAACATTCATCAGAACCAGACTCAAACTCTCCATCAGAGCCAAGAGGAATTCCCCATCAGGACCGGTTAGGAACCCCTTATCAGAACCAGGTTCAAACTATCAGAACCAGAAAGAAACCTCTATCAGAACCAGTTACAAGATTCATCAGAACCTGGAACAAATCTCCATCATAACCGGACCCAAACTCCATCAGAACCAGTTAGGGACGCTCCTCCAGAACCAGGTCAAAATCGCCAGCAGAACCAGGAGGAACCTTCAATCGGAACCAGATCCTAACTCCATCAGAACATGGCAAAAAGCTCCTTCAGTACCAGGAAAAAACCTTCATCAGAACCAGGTACAAACATTTATCAGAACCAGGTACAAACCTGTATCAGAACCAGGTCCAAACTCTATCAGAGCCAAGGAGAAACATCCATCATAACCAGCTACAGACTTCCAGCAGAACCTGATACAGATCTCCATCAGAACCAGATCCAAACTCCATCAGAACCTGGCAAAAAGCTCCATCAGAACCAGAAAACAAATCTGTTTAAGAACCTTCTAAATATTTTCATCAGAATCAGGTATAAACCTCTATCAGAAACAGGGGTAAACTCTATCAGAACCAGAATGAAACCATTACTCTGTGACTTATGATGATAGGACCATCTTCATAGGTCCCAGGGGAGCATCAAAACAGCGACAATTTGATGCCAGCTACTTAAAGAGCTTCTACTGTTGTTCCAACACCTTAACAAAAGTGAACAATTTTGAAGGGCAATTTCATAGACCTTTGAATATAGGCTGTAGTAAGCATTAGCATTTTAGCTAATTTTGCCTTATACATTGCTTTTTGCATAGTAGATAGGGTAAATTAATAGCCTTCATGCTAGTGATAGCCAATATGCTAATGTTAGCATTTTTGCTTCTCTTTCTCCTCTCTTCTCTCTAAGCTGAAGAAGCAATTTGCCTTTTAGGCAATTTCCTGTTTGTTTTTGTGTTTCCTCTGCGTATTTGTTCTTAGTTCATTCTTATTCTAAATTTTCTGCCATTTTTTATATATTTTAGCACTGACTTCAACTTCTTAGGCTATTTTATTGCTTCAGTCTATGCTTTTTCAGCTCATCTATGGGCAGCTCTTTCCTGCTTTTTGATTGTTTTTGTCAGTTCTTGTATTTCAACAACTATTTCAAGTAGTTTTGATGTAACTTCATCTTTTTACGCTGTTTTATAGCTAACAGTCTTCCTGCTTAAACAGATGAGATGACAATTTTTCTTTGCCGTTTCTGCTATTTCTACTAATTTATCAGATTTCAGCTGATATTCTGCTGTCAACCTTTGCCACTTTCTGCCAGCTTTAAACAGGAGTTTAGCATTTCTGTTTTCTTCTAATTCATTAAATTTCAGCAGATTGTCTGCAGTCAATTTCAGCTTGTTTCTGCCAGCTTTCAGCTAAAAAAATCAGCTTTCAGCATTCACACTGCATTTTCGCAGGAAATGCAAATTTTTCTAGTTTTAAATTTTGTTACTCTATATTATATAAATTATTACACAATATTAAAATGCACAAAATTGTTTAATTAAGTAGGTGTTTATCCTATGGTATGACTGTTAGGTTAATTTGTCTCTCTACATTGCCCTTATGTATAAATTGGTGTGTTTATGGTTGTTTGTCCTGTGTGTGTCTGTGTTGCCCTGCCATGGACTGGTGGACTGTCCAGGGTGAACCCCGCCCCTCGCCTGTAGACCGCCGTAGATAGGCACCAACTCCCCTGCGTCCCTGTACGGAAGAAGCAGCTATACAAAATGGATGGATGGATTTTAAAACCAGTTCAGACTATTACGAATTAGAAAAAGGCGGACCCAAGATTCAGCCAGACACAGAACTGAAAGATTAAAAAGTTTATTCAGCCACAGGAAAACGTCACTCAGGTTAAACTCCACACAGCTTCCAGGAATCACTGGAGCAGAAAGAAGGATTAGTGACTTGTAGTTTCTCCAAATCTTGCAAGGATCAGAAAAGTCACTAACCTGTTCTTGTCTTGGGTTAAACTTGAAACCCAGAGGGGAAACCTCAGTGGGTAGAAGGCAGGGATCTCCACAGCGCAGGTGAGAGAGACAGGTGACTTTAGGCTGAATAATCCAAGGACTAGGCTGATTGGCTCACTTTCCATGAAGGGCTTGACCTGGGAAACGTGGAACGTGGGGTGAATCCTCAAGGAATTGGGCAATCTCAGCCGTACAGAGACAGGGTTGATGATCTTGGAGATAGGGAAAGGTCCAACAAATCGGGGTGCCAACTTCCGGGACTCTATCCGTAACGGCAGGTCTTTGGCAGAGAGCCAAACTTTCTGCCCCACCTGGTACTTAGGGGCAGGGATCCGTCTCCGGTTGGCCGTTCTTGACTGAACCAGTGACATTCTGATCATTGACCTCCTGGCCTTTCTCCATATTCTTTGGCATCTTAAGGCAGCTGCTTGGGCAGACGGAACATTAGCCTCTTTCTCCTGTAACGGAAAACATGGGTGGCTGTGGAAACCAAACACAACATGGAAAGGGAGAAACCAGTGGCACTTGAACGCAAAGAGTTCATGGCGTATTCAACCCAGGGTACAATTTTGTGACCACTTGGTACGTTCTGACTCACATAAAATGAGAAGTTTGGTTTCCACTTCTTTGTTTGGCTCTCTCACTTTGGCCATCAGATTGAGGATGAAACCCTGAAGAGAGACTAACAGAAATTCCCAACAAAGAACAGAACTCCTTCCAAAAACGTGACACAAACTGGGGTCCTCTATACGGAACAATGTCGGGTAGGTATTCCATGGAGCCCTGAAAACTTCTCTGGTCAATATCTCACCCATCTCCTTGGCAGACGGGAGCTTCTCCAGGGGGCAGCCAGATGAACCATCTTAGAAAATCTGTCAATTATCGTCAGTAGAACAGAGTGACCATTTGACATTGTTAAACCTGTTACAAAGTCCATAGCAATAGTGTGTGCCATGGCGAGGGGGAATGGGCAATGGTGTGCAAACAACACCCCGCAGGGGGGCGACGAGAAGACTTGGCTTGACAACATTGAGTGCATGCAGAAACATAGTCTTTGACATCCTTCACAAGCGATGGCCACCAAAACTGAGCTTGTACAGTCTGAATCGTTCTGCTGATTCCAGGATGACAAACGAGACGAGAGCAATGACAAGACTACCCAGTACCTTTGGCACAAGGCGTTCGGGAAACAAAACAGCGGTCCGGTGGGCATGATGGGGTGGATATAGGCAGATCACCCTGATGGCCTCCTGGACGCTCCCTTTCCACCTCAACTCGGGACACAGACAACCTGACGGCCTCAGGAAGGATAAACACCCCCCCCCTCCTCTTCACCTGCAGACTGAGATTCTGCAGGCTCTTGAATCCGGGATAGGGCTGCAGGTGGGGTGGGGCGGGAGAAAGGGGGGGGTGGGGGGGGGGGTTGCCATTTTTGTTACTCCCTTTCCTGTAAGACAGGGAGAATTTAAAACGACCAAAAAAACAGAGGCCCACCTTGCCTGCCTGGGGTTCAGCCGTTTTAGCTGATTTCAGGTACTTCCCAAATTCTTATGGTCAATCAACACCATAAACGGTTATTTTCTCCTTAGTCCCTCCCCAATGTCTCCACTCTGTCAATGCCAACTTGACGGCCAGCAACTCTCTGTCTCCCACGTCGTAATTCCCGCTCAGCCTGTGACAGAGTCCTTGAGAAAGAGGCACATGGGGTGAACAGCATCTACTCACCTCTCTGGCTTAACCCGGCTCCACCCCAGTGCTTGAGGCATTCCACCTCCACGATAACTGGCACTGTGTTCGTGTGTGTCAGGAGACCATAGCACTGGAGCTGACGTGAAGAGTTCCTTTAACCTGTTGAAGGCCTTCTCTGCATCCTTATTCCCTACAAATCTTGTCTTGGAAGAGTCTAAGAAGCGTTCAGCGGAGTAGCAACCGGCTGTAAATTTCTAATTAACCTCCTATAAAAGTTTTGCGAATCCCAGAAATCTCTGAAGCTGCTTACGATCAGTGGGGGACAGGCCATTCAAGACGGCCTTTACTTAAGGGGTCGACAATCACTTGACCTGGGGATGGATGAAGCCCAAAAAGATGTAGTAGTGGTGTGAACTCACATTTCTCTGCCTTGACGAACAACTGGTTTGCAGAAGACGCAGGAAAACAGCTCTGACATGTTTCCTGTGGGTATCCAGATCTTGAGAATAGATTAATATATCATCAAGGTAAACAAACACGAATTGACCCACCATGTCTCTTAGAAGCGTCATTGACCAATGGCTGAAAAACTGCAGGGACGTTAGTAAGTCCAAATGGCATGACCTTGTATTCATAATGGCCCGTCGGCGTGTTAAAGAGCCCGTCTTCCACTCATCCCCTTCTCTGATTCGGACCAGATGATAAGCATTCCTTAGATCCAGCTTAGAAAATATCTTGGCTCCCTGGATCTGATCAAAGCTGTGTTCATGAGTGGTAAGGGTTATCATTTTTAACGGTCATCTCATTAGGCCCTCTATAATCAATGCATGGTCTCACTGAACCATCCATCTTCCCACCAAAAAGAAATCAGCACCTGCAGGAGAGTAAGAAGGTTGAATTTGCCCTGCCTTTAATGCCTCATCAACATATTCTGTCCATGCCCTGTGCTCTGGACCAGACAACGAGTAAAGCCGGCTTCTGGGGGGTGAAGTGCCAGAAGCAAATCAATAGCACAATCATATGGTCTTTGGGGTGGCAGAGCTCTGGCCTTGATCTTATTAAACACTTCCTTTAGTCATGGTATTCTTGCGGTACCTTGGATAAATCCGGTATGTTTCCTCGACCTCATTCTCCACGCTGACCTCCATAGCAGCAGACAAAAGCAGGCAGTGGAACATGACTCAGACCAACCCAGAATTTCTTTCTTCTCCAGTCAATGTGAGGGTTGTGTTTTCTGCAACCGGAGGCCCCTAAGGCTACAGGAAGTTCAGGTGAATTAATGATCAGTTAAAGTTATTTTTCTTGATGATTACCCTCCACTGTTAAGGTAATCTCCTCCGTCCTGAGGTGTGAATTGTTTTCATGCTGTGACCATCCAATGCTAGCACGTTTCGTGTGTCAGCTGACGGAATGAGTTTTTATGCTGTTCTTATTTGCGAATGTTTTCGTCCATGAATTCAGTGTCTGCTCCTGAATCATAAACACGGCCCCCTGGAGAGACTGGAAGAGGTTGAAAACAAGCAGGAAACAAGAAGAGGAGGGCAGTTAGCTGACTTCGGCTCAGTAGAGACCTCCCTTCCTCTGCTGAGCCTGTCCATTTAATGGACACCTGAGTGCTAAATGGACCCTTCTCTCCACGAATAAACAGAGCTGGAATCCTCTCCGACAATCCTTCTCCTCATGGGTAATCTTGGTTTCTGCCCAACTGCATGGACTCACAATCCTCATTTTCCTCAGTGAGAGGTGACCGGCTCCTTCTTTTCATGCCGTTGTACAGGACCCTGATTTAATGAGGAGCGACCCTCCTCATATCGCTTCTCCCTCCTTCTCTCTGCCAGCCGAATATCAATGCGGGCGGCCAGGTCCTCGAGTTGTTTCAGGGAGGAGGGGTAGTCACAGGTTGCTAACTCATCCTTGATGTCTGTGTTCAGTCCTTGCATAAATGCATCCATTTGTGCTGTCCACCCCCCCCCCCCCGCCCCCCCCCCCCCCACCCCCCCCCCTCATTCCAACGGCTATCTGCGGCCAGCAAACGAAAGTCAATTATATAGGACGAGACAGGCTGATCACCCTGTTTGAGGGACAGTAAGCCTCTTGCGGCTTCACGACTTGGAAGAACACGGTTAAAAACTCGAATGAGTTCCTTGGAAAAAGTTTCATAGAAGTTACAAGATGCAGACCTGTTCTGCCCATTCAGCAGTACCCCCTGCTTCGCCCTTCTGCCAGCAGAGATATAACAAAAGCCACCTTGGAGCGCTCAGTGGGAAAGGATGACGGCTGATTTTAAAATGAATCTCACACTGAGTTAGGAAAGCTCGACACTGGTCTGGGTCTCCCCTGAACATCTCAGGCGGATATAGGCGTGGCTCCCTTACCTCTGCTGTTGTCTGTGTCACTTGGGCGTGGTTTAATTTTTGACGGTGGCGCTGGTGAGACAGGATTGGCCAGAACGTAATGTGGAAATTATTTTCTCCATGCCGAGCCCAGCCAGGAAAGGGTCTCATCAACGTGGATGCGCCACTGCTATGCTGGCGATGGTTCCATTTTTGGCCAGATTTTTCTATTACGAATTAGAAAAAGGCGGACCAAGATTCAGCCATGACACAGAACTGAAAGGATTAAAAAGTTTTATTCAGCCACAGGAAAACGTCACTCAGGTTAAAACTCCACACAGCTTCCAGGAATCACTGAAGCAGAAAGAAGGATTAGTGACTTGTAGTTTCTCCGAATCTTGCAAGGATCAGAAAAGTCATTAACCGTTCTTGTCTTGGGTTAAACTTGAAACCCAGAGGGGAAACCTCAGTGGGTAGAAGGCATGGGATCTCCACAGCACATGTGAGGGAGACAGGTGACTTTTGGCTGAATAATCCAGGGCTAGGCTGATTCAATAATCCAGGGACAGAAACAGGGTCAATGATCGGAATAGAGACGTCAGGCAAGGGGCAGGCAGAGGCATAAATCAGATGCAGGAACAGGGTCAAACCAAATCCAAACAGTCCCGACAAGGGCAGGCCAGAGCAAAAATCCAAGAGGCAAGGCAGGTCAAAACCACGATCAGTCAGGAAGGAACGCTGTGAATCTACTCACACGATGTCTTTCAAAAATCTGGCACCGTCCCCCTGCTTGTCAGAGTCAGTATATATCGAGGAAGACCCCAGGGTGCTTGGAATGCCACAGATTGCACTGCTCTGCAGCAGTCACCAGGTGCATCTCATCTGCTGATTGCAGCCAGAGAGACAGGCTAGAGCAGACGTGCCAGAATCATAACACAGACAATTTATTTGCAAAAGTAATAGGCGGCCACTCAAAAGCGAATCTGTTACCTTCTGTGACATCACTGCTGTGTTTTTAGCAAACTCAGCAGGGCAGCAGTTTCTCTACCTGCATCAAATATTTCCTCAGGTTTTGACAGAATAATTTTTTTACACAATCTGTGTGACACAAAAGCGCTGGTCTTTCAGAATCCGTAGCAAATAACGCTGGCTGTAATTTAGTTAAATACAGATAAATATGGGTGAATTTTCCCCCAAATGCATACATAATGCCTCATTTAAATGTCGGCTAACTGCATCAGTTGAGTTATTCTAGGAGCAGACGTTCTTTAGCCTTTAGTTGGGAATTATGGATGCTCTTATTTTTGTTCATTATGTGTGTTCCAATTTTTTGTGTATTTTACAAAGTGTTACAGGTCAAAAAGGTCCTACTGGGTTTTATGTTACATCCACATCTAACAAAAATATTGCTCTTTTGTATCTTCTCTGTTTTCAAAATGTGAGCATTCAGAATGTAGAAATAGTCATTTTGCATGAGATATGTTACATTTATCTTTAACAGATGATTTGTTTATCATAGAACAAATGTACCCAAAATTCACACACAGTAGATGTAAAACATGTATCTGACTGGATTCTTCTGGGATGATGTGCTGCTAACCTTTTCAGAGTGTGACTGTGCAGTAAGGAAAAAGAAAGCCCATTTAATTATGCAGTTAGTCATTTTCATCACTGAGTGTCTCAGCACTTAGAGAAGCACACATAAACACACACATACCTGTCTATAACCACCTGTGGGAACCGTTTACTAACACAATGCATTATCAGATCTTTGTGCACACCTAAGCCATCAAAACCAAAAGGACAAACTCCAGGCACTGAGTCTGATGCTACTCAAGAAGTAGTTTTTAATTTGAGGATTTAACCCTAAAAAAAAAGTCATCACTTTCAACTACCGCCAAGGATGTTGCACTAGGACGAACCTTTTGAATAGGAGGTGCTCATCAGTTGGTGTCCTGTCAAATGATATGCTCAAAAACACGTACACAGACTGATGTAAAACAGAACAAATATGTCTCGGCTCACGATCCTAACTGAAAAGTCTTAAAAATTTAAAATAGCAAATAATGCAAAACAGGACGTCACACAATGAAGTGCTGTGGACTCCTTGCTTTCCCATTTTTCTGGGACTAGAACTCAAATGTCTTTATTCCTACAAAATCTCAGCTCCTCGACTCCTTTTCCATTTCAAGCAGCTACATAACCATCCAGACAAAACTTTAAAAAAGACTCTGAGCTGCAGGCCAAGATTTGGTCACGGCTGAAGGCTTTATGGAGTGAAAATCTCTATGTGCTTAAGAAGAGATGGAATTTCCATCCTTGACCTGAAACAGACATGCAAACAAGTCTGCAACATTGAAGTTCGAGACTTTTTTAATATGAATATTTTAGGCAGACATTTTTTGCCTTTAAATTTAGAAGTACTGGGTTTCATGTTTTTTTCTGATAGCAGTGGGTAAGTTCCACAATAATAGAAGGACAAGCGGAGTGAGAAGCGGCCAGTCAGGAATCAGTCACGGGGAAAAAAACTAATCCTACTCAGCTACAAGGTCACCACAGTTCTAGGCTCATAGTGAGTCTATTTACTTTGTCCTGTGACAGTAGTGAATGCATGTTTAAAGGAAGTGACAGGTAAACCAGTTATGCTGCCTGTCAACTGCCTACCTTTAAAGCTACATTCTTTGAGGCATCAACGCTTCTGATTAAAATAACATCTGGCTGTATTCATCAACAGGGAGGATGAATATTCTGCAAGTTAATATGGAATTAGTTTAGGATAAACCTGGCACCTTCTGAGACTGGAAGAGAAAATATATTTTATTTACATTAAACCTCTCAGTGTTTTTTTTTTTATTGATCTCTACTGGACCTCTTACTTTTGATAATTGTAGCTTTAAACTAATAAAAACCCAGAAATGAGTTTATCAGAAAATCTGAATATGACATAGGACAAATAAATTTTTTTTTATATAAACATGTTAGCCTACTGAAAACTATGTACATGTACTGTGCAGTATATGCACTGAATAATTGGTTTGGGCTTTCCTTTTTTGCATGAATTACTGCATCAATGCAGTGTGTCACAGATAGGGATGGGTGCCGAATTCTGTACTTTTATAGGTACCAACCAAATTCTGCGGTACTACCGAGTACTGCTTCACGGAAAATCAAACGCATCATTGTGACACTGGGGGGGTGGAAGAGTGGGCGATTTTCCATTCTGGACATAGAGCTTGTGGGAAGCATGAAATGCCTCCAAAATTTAACTTTTTCTTTCCACTCAACATTCCATTACTAAGCTTGGATAAAACACTCTGAACAGCCAGCATCTTTAGCAAAGACTGTTTGTGCCCTATCCTTTCTCTGAAGGGTGTCAATGACTGTCTTACCTGTTTCCTCATGACATCAGTGGCCTGCATGATGCAGCGAGGGGGAAGGCCATGGTTTCGAGCCAACAGGATGGCCTGCTCCAGTGTGACACTCAGAGTGCAGCTGTTGATCAGATAAGAACATAAAGGTAGGCTTTCTGAATGAATGTCAAGAAGCTCAGTTATGCATAACCTCCAACCAGTATAATGTTAAGATTTTCTTTTTTAGTCCAAAAGGTGTAAAAACAGGAATAAAAACATAGAAAACTGCATAATGAAATGTTACACGTTCCTCCTGTTCACAGAAGACATTCAGAATTTGTCACTTTCTTAACACGCTTTCTTCCAAACAAAGGCATTTTCTTGACATCGACACAAACCAAAACTACCAGAAATCCAAAGCCTGACTAATTCTGAGCTTCATGTGCACACAATATGTTAATTGTGGGTTAAAATTCTTTTAAAGTGCATCGCATTTGCATGAGCATATTTTGATCCTTTTTGCAAGTTTTCATTACCATTTTGTTCCTCCTGCATGGTGTTTGCTCTTGCAAATCAGCCAGAAAACATGCAGCTTCAGACCATTAAAGAACCTCCTCAGCTAATATTTTAGGGTTTTATTAGAATGAGCAGAGGGAGGAGACTGAAACTAGAGGTTGACTGTCAGCACCTGAAGAGACTCCTCAAGATTGATGCTCATTGCGGTGAAGAGGAAAAGGGTCCAAGGACAAGTCAGTGTGTCTCCTTTGGCAGAGATTCCCATAAGCATGTAATGTGTTGGAAAAGAGTCTTGACATGAGCCTGTGATTCATTAGCTTAGGGTGAGCTTTAGTTTTTGTCATGTACAGAGGAGAAAATACAAAATGTATTTATTCAAATAAATTTATATCTAATTGCACGATTGACATGCAATTCACACCCGATACTGGTAAAAACCCAGCTATTCCCCACACACAAAGAAATAAAAACAAATTAGTTCATAAATGAAAATGAGTAAACTGGAATGAGACATGCATTATCTATTGAACACGGATATTGAGATTTACTAAATACTTCGCAGAAAAACCTTGTTTTGTAATGACAACTTTAAGATGGCTCCTGAATGGACAAACTAGCCACATGCATTGCTCAAATAGAATTACCCATTCTTCCACACAAACCGCCTTCAAATCTTGTGGGGAAACTTGTGGGGACCTCCTCTTCAGTTCTTTGTATAGATTTTCAATTGGATTCCGGTTGGGTGATTTATTGGGACATTCTATCAGCTTTATTTCTTTCTCTGAAACCAGTTGAGAGTTTCCTTGGCTGTGTGTTTGGGATAATTGTCTTGATAAAGAGTACGTTGAATTTTTCACTCCTGTTCTCCAATCGTCCTTATATTATTCCTATGAAGTCTGCCAGTACCATATGTTGAAATACATCGTCCCGAATCGATGGTCCCATCTCCATATCTATCTCATTAGATATGGTGTTGTTGGGGTGATGTGCCATGACATTTAAACTTTGGTGTAATCAACAGAATACATTTTCCCAGGATTTCACTGGTTTGTCCAAATCTTCTGCAGCAAACTTTACATGAGCTTTGACATTGTTTTTCTTCAGCAGTGGAGTCTTGTGTAGTACACATGCATACTGGCCATTGTATTAGTGTATTATTATTATTATTCTCATGAAAAAAACTGTACCTGATAATTCCAAGTCTTTCTGAAGCTCCTTCTAAGTAGTTCCAGTCTCTTGGATCACTCTTTATGAATATTATTTTTGTCTCATCTGTCAGAAATCATCCCAGGAGCACCTGATTCTGGTTGGTTGACTTTAAAATCATGCTTTTTCTAATTCTGGAGTACGGCCCCAAAGCATTACCAATGCCATAAGTATGTTTTGCAACAATAAAGCATTAAAATATATTATTACCTGTTGCCAAACACCACAAGTCAAATTCAGAGCTCTTTACTCTTACTCATCTTTTGATGCTCCTAGTGTGGTACCTTAATAAGAAGAAACATTTTATAGACCATCACTAACCAGTAAACCAGTTGATATGAAGCACGATTGCTTTCTAAATACAGTCGGCTATTGTCTTGGCTTTCTATACCTTTTGGCATCTCCTTTTCCTTATGTGTGTAATACACCTTATTGCACATAAATTTGTTTGACATCTTTGTATGTATACCTAACTGCGGTTATCAACTACATCGGAGGTATAATGTTTATTTTATTTTATACTAAATACTTATTTTCCACACTCTGAGTATCCACAATTTTCTCTTCTTCAACTTAGCAGACACACACACACATTGCAGCACATTGATAAATCCTTAGAGAGCCAGTGACAAGTGTCAAGGCTGCTTGATTGACCTTTCTTTGATAACAAGAAGCACCAGCGAATCGATCCAGTCTTTTCACTCCAAATTAAACTGTCCAAAGCTCCTACGCTGCAAGGTTTGCTTTCATTCAATAACAACAGCCATGGAGTTATTAAGAAATCTGAGCTGTTTGTTTATTATCTCTTACGCTCATGGTTGGAGCTAGCACTAACTGAGAAGGGGAAAAAAACAAGCTGATGTGCAACGGGGGAGTTTTCTACTGCTAGAAGCCATTACTTGAAGTAAATTAGATCAAGATTTAAAAGTCCCCTTGGGATTCAGTTGCATAACTTTATGACAGGCCTGACATGCTGTGATAAAAGTAATGAACCCAACAATCATCTAGAGAATGTGTCGAGTGATATCATAGTAAAAAGGTGCGAAAGATGTCCTCTTGCAGTTCAAACCCAAGAATATTTCAAGCACCCATTTTAGGCTTCAACACATTGACAAAGAGGAGGGGGGTGTCACTCAGAGAGGATCTTTAAATATCTCGTCAGCTGGAGTAGGATGAAGGAAACGCACAAAATCTGTGTGTGTCTGTGAATCAGTTTCCAGGTTCATTAGGGCTGGTGAGATAGTGGGAGATGATTTATATCCATTCGTTTTATGTCGTTCCAACACATCCCATTTACTCCCAGAGTGGAGTACATATTCCCCATTCGGTTAAATAAGAAGAAATATGAGAAAGACACAGAAAGGAAAAAAATAGAGGAAATGCAAAGCTCTGATGAGTTCACTAAGTGAAAAAGCCTAGTAGCCAATTTTACGATCACCAAATAATGAAAGGAAACATAGATATAGATTATTTCAATGAACTTCAATGTGTTTTATTGATATGTTATGTGAAAGACTAGGACTAGGTGGTGTATGACTGTAAAGTGTAAGGGAAATCATAAAAGGTTCTCAATTTTTTACACAAATCAAAATCTATAAAGTGTTGTGTACAGTTGTGTGCAGCTCCCTTTTGTCTGATACCCATTAATAAGACCCAGTGCAAATAATCTCCAAATGTGTTATTTCATTTCCGTGTAAAAACAGTTTTTCTGTTAAGATCATTAGTGAGCAAATAGCATCATGAAGAACAAGGAACACAGCAAACAGGTAAGGGACAAAGTTGTGAAGAAGGTAAAAGCAGGGTTAGGGTATAAAACAGAACCCCAAGCTTTGGAAAGCACACATATTGGCCAGTCCATCATCTGAAAATGGAAAAAGAGTATGGCACCACTGCAAACCTACCAGGAACTGACTAGCCAACTAAGGACAACTGTTAGTTGTGCACTTCACAATTCTGGTATTTATGGAAGAGTAGAAAGAAAGTCATAAGAAGTCCTGTTTGCAGATTGCTACAAGCCATGTCAAGGACATAGCAAACATGCAGGAAGGTGCTCTGGTGAAATTAGAACCAATTGTTTTGGCCTAGATGCAAAGCACAAGTGGGTGGCAGAAAAACCTACACTGCACATTTGGCAAACCATTGATATAGTGAAATGTGGTGGTGGCAGCATCGTGGTATGAGATGCATTTCTTCTGCAGGGACAGGGATCAGAGTTAATGGCAAGATGGATGAAAATAAACACAGGGCCATCAACAGAAGAAAACCAGTAAAACACTTGAAACTGAGGCGGACATTTACCAAAAAGGAGCATAAGCGTACAGCCAGGGCTACAATGGAATGATTTAGAACAGGGGTGTTCAGCTCCATTCCTCAAGGGCTGGTGACCTACAGGCTTTAGATGTTTTCCTGCTCCATGATAGCTGATTCAGGGCAAAATTTCAAACATTCAGGACACCAGCCCCCAAACGCTCAATTTGAAAATCACTTTATTAGATCAAAATGTATTCTGGTGTCAGAATGGTCCAGTCAAAGTCCAGACCCCAATCCTATGAAAAATCTGTGACCAAACTTGAAAACTGTGGTTCACAGATGCTGTCCTTCCAAACTGGGGTTGAGGTATTTTACAAAGAAGAATGGGCAAAAATATCTGTCTCTGGTTGTGCAAACCTAGTAGAGACATACCCCAAAGAGTTCCAGCTGTAACTGCAGCAAAGGGTATCTTTAAAAATTATCAGACACCAAGTTCTCACATTGTTTTAACTTATGTACGGATGATCATCAAATAAAGCTGGATGGGAGAGACATGTTGCAAATTGGGAACTGCTGATTCCCCCAACCCATCCTACTTATTAAAACTCATCCATCAGCCCAACTAATCCAATCAATGGTGTCTTAGATGACTGCCACATTGCTGAAGCCATTTCCACACTACTAATCAAAGGTCTTGGCACCATTGGTTTTTCAGTTTTTACAAATGTTTGCTGTTTGCTTGCTGATTACATGTTGTTTAAACTTAAAGCAGTGGGATTTATTTGTATATTAGTAGTAATCTGGTTCTATAAAAAAGCCAAGCTTTAATTCTCACTCCAACACTCGTCATTCTGCAGCCTTCGGGAGCGAAGCTGTTTTTAGGCGAAAAACCGCTTACCCAAATAACCCTAAATATGACAAGACTTGTGACCTGATGTGTTACGGTGCACATTGACCGCCTGTTGGGGTGAGTTGTGGGAAACTCGTGTAATTTACACAGAAAACAGTGATATATGCAGCTTGTGGTTTAATAAAGTGGCAGAACTTATTGCACAGGCAGAAACATTCTATTAGAGCTAAGGCGAGCGATACCTCCCTTTGCAGCAGTTTATCAAGTCATCACTCATTCGCATAGAATGCATGAACTCAACGGTGTGTGAGAAGGAGACAAAAAGGTATGGAAACTGTCACAAGGTGAGGAAAGGGGGCATCAGAGAGATTGGTGGGCAGGCAGAGGGAAAGAGTATGAGATGAAGATGAAAGCAGCAACTGGGGATCAACAGTGACAAACGATCAAGATATTTTTGTCCTTATGCATTGATGAATGGGGCCCTCAGCTGCAGGTGAACCTTATATAGAATTCATCAAGAAGGAAAGTAATTGACCTGTCACCTTCCTGTGTAAAATGCTCTGCCTGCTGAAAGTCCTTAATTTGGTTTTCGAAACAAAGAGCCTAATTAACAAGAATACCTGGTGTTAATTTAAGCAGAGAAAGGCTTTAAACTAAGATGCAAGCAGCACTGAAACTGTAGTGTAAAGTGGCAAAGGTGAGAGTGGTGTCAATGTGCTTTGTGCAGGACTGTACAGCATTTATCCCGCCCCAGAATCTAAGATCATTTATTGCATTTTAATTGGCTGAGGGGCAGCAAATAGAGGTGCTCTTAGACGGCGGCATTTTGGTAGAGATGGAAACTACACTCACCGATGAACGCCGCTGTTGCACATGACGATGTGTGTGGCTCCCAGACGCGAGCAGAGTTCTGACGCCACGGTGAGCAGCCCCACTCCAGAAGCCCCACAGGCGGTGTACTGGCAGGCAGCGGTGCGGCGACAGCTGATAAAACTCTCCATCAGACGGTAGAGCTCCTCCAGAGCATTGAGGGGTCGCATCAACTGGGCAGAAAAGAAGCACAGAGGAGAGTGCAGGATAAGCTTTCAGTGTTTTTAATTAAATTCAATAATCTTGTAAAAAATCAATCCGCACAATGAAAATGAGCAAACCTCTAACTGCTTGACTGTTCAAACTCTAATACTTGCATTATTTCCACTCTGTTTTGATGTGTTTGTAGTTACACAGAGTGCGATTTTTAATTTGTTGCGCTCAAAGACGGACTTGAACAGTTCTTTCCTCTTTAGGGGTGGAATGATCAAACAACAATTGACTTCAATTAATTTCATAAACAAGAACTGGGCACAAAAGTTTGAATTAAATGTGGATTTAACTAATCCAACCATTGTCACAATTATAAATACAAATGCATAAACTCCCACTAATATTTGACTAAATGTTGCTTAGCAAGATGCACAAAACCACATGATTTTATATCCATCAAAAAGCGTATGGCATTATTCTTGCTGGACATTTGACCACTCTTCCTGGTAGAGTTCATTTAAAATTGGTCATTCCTGGGCCCAGACTAAGCATTTATATAGTTTATACATTTTTGATGGGATGAGTCTCACGCCATTCCAGAAGCTTAAGGTTAGCCTACAGTATCCATTTTAAAACCAGTTTGGATCTGAGTTTGGGATCATTGTCAAGCTGGAAAACTCAATCGTGTCCAATTTTCAACCATCTTGATGTTCATTTGAAGATGAAGATGCAGAGTTTAGAGGTAGTCATACATCTTCCTTATTCCATTCATTTTGAGCAATGCACCAGTACCAGCGATAAAGTCTTAGCATCAGTGTTGTGCATGAACATAATCAAAAGGACGCCTTCATGAGCTGAGCTCACCTTTTTGAGATCTTTAAACTGAACGATGCATGTTTTTAAGGGTGGAACAGTATATAAGTCATTTAGGCCTATGCGTCGCCCCTCACTTCAAACTTGACTAGCCATGTTTGGCTTCGCTTTTTACGTAAGGATATTAACCCAACTGTTTGTTTTTTTTTGTTTGTTCGGATGGGAGATGGAGAGCAGAGAAGCTGTAGCTTTTAACTCCTTTCTCTGACCTATCAGTCCGCAAGTAACTGAAAGAACAGTCATCTAATGTACTTAAACAGAATCAGGACTAAAGAGGAACATCGTGGTGGGTTAACCCAGTTAAGACCAAAAAATTATTTTATGGTTTTTAGAATTATAAAACAATGTGCGATGAGTGGGCACTTTTGTCCAAGACATCTTACTATGGGTTTTTGACTGTGCGGTAACAGTTTAAATGTATATAAACACATGGCAAATCCCATCTGCTGGGACATGATGGTAATAAGAGGTTTAAAAGTGGCCGCAGTTACAAATGATGCTTTCTATTCAAACTTTTGATGAAACTATTAAAATATGTCATTAAGAGCAGCAGATTTTAAAATTAAGTCCCTGTAAAATACAGTTTATCTGAGCAAAGACAGACGAAACAGGAGAAAACAGAAGAAAATGAAATGGCAAGTGCATGATCCACTCTAATTTGTGAATGATGTCATGACCTATATAGATGTTTTACTTTATTCCAAATTACGATAAATGAACTAGAACTAATTCAAATAGGACCTGTGAACTAAGTTCAAAATATTTAGCTGGTGAACTATGAACATGAATCAATTCATTTTGGCTGAACCGAGTTAAGGACTACACATTGTATTGAGGTTTACCAATAGTAATAAGAAGGGTTTTTGAAATATGCAGCCAGAATAATGCCAGGCCCTTGCTCATGGCTACAAAATGTGGTTTTCTGCAACCTGGTAAGGAACACCTCTACAAATATTAGTAGAGGTGTACTTATATATGTGAGCTTGTATCTACACTTCAGTCTAAAATAAATCCATACCCCTGTGTGAATTAGCAAACATCCAAAGTAAATTGTGCCACATTTAACTTTTCCTTCCCATAGAAAGGACTCCTGGATCAGTGCTTCTTTGTTCTCTTTGTGTCTCTGCTCTGTTCTCTCTAACCCCCAGTCGGTCGTGGCAGATGGCCGCTCACACTGAGCCTGGTTCTGCTAGAGGTTTCTTCCTGTTAAAAGGGAGTTTTTCCTCTCCACTGTCGCTACATGCATGCTCAGTATGAGGGATTGCTGCAAAGTCAACGCCAGTGACTCTCCACTGTCTCTACATGCTCATCCAGGAGGAGTGAATGCTGCAAGTCACTGACTGGATGCAATCTGCTGGGTTTCCTTAGATAGAAAAACTTTTTATCCAATTTGAATAAATAACAGAATCTGACTGCACTGTTCAATGATTTGGATTAATTGTAATGCATGTACCTGACTTTTGTGAAGTGCCTTGAGACGACATGTGTTTGTGAATTGGCGCTATATAAATAAACTGAATTGAATTGATTGAATTGAATTGAATTGAATTGAATTGAATTGAATTGAATTTTACTTTTCAACTCTGAAGTTGTGAGTTGCATCAACATTCCACCTTGAACAAAGAAAGATTCAAATACATGCTCAAAAGCCCATAATTAATAAAACATTTATGCATATGATGAGTGTATGTGAACCTCTGGATGGAAGTGTCTGCATGTAAAAGGCTACTGTGGCCCAAAATTCTAGTGTTAAATTTGTAAAAACTGTATCACTAATGCAAAATGATGCTATGTCTTACCTTATCTATGAGGGCAGCTTTGGGTGCAGTGCTGGGCGCTATGTTGGACTGATCAAGGAAAAAAGCCCTGAGGGAAAAAGAATGTATTTTTAAATAGAGTAATCAAAATGCCTGTGTGTGGAACATTGATGTGCCAGAATACTGATGTTAGGTTTAAGTCAAATTTTTTTTCTTTAATTATTCACTGTTTCTGTGAAATTTAAAATGTTTCTCTGCATCATTAGATCACCAGGATCACTATCCTCCTCGCTGGAAAAAGTAGGCCAGCTGCTTTTTATGGAGAACCAGCATCTCACTATCAATCATGAGAGTAATGTAGGCACGGCAAAGCAGAAACACAGACTAAGCATCTCTTGTCCTGGGAATCGATCCAAATGCCATTGCTTCACTCATTCATGGAGCACAGAACAAATTGTGCTGTTTCTCTCTACGTCCACTGGGGGCAGAACTGTACTGGGGTCTGTATACGCTGCGACGTCTGCCGCAATGAGTCCATCTGAGGTTGATTGCTACTGGTGCACACTCAGCAGTCTGTATCTCCTCAGTATTCCGACAGTGTGCTAAATATAGCCATACTACACCCTATTAAAGCTTTGTAATAAAACCATCTATCTACTCCATTACTCCTTGCTGTAAAGGATAACATACAGCTTTCTGCAACACATGCATATAAAAAAGGAAAGAAAATCAGTTTTCAAAGACGAGACTGCAACAGACACTGAGAAATGGAGATTGTTTACAGGATTGAGTGAAGCAGATCACATTCATCTGCACTGATTATGCTGTAAAGTGATTAAAAGAGCAGTGAGGCATTTTCAATCCAAAGATGTATTTCTTCCAGACATAATAATAATTATAATAATGAAATGTATTGACTAAAAACACATTTAGGATTGTCTTACTGTTATAATTAATGTATCTTGACATAACAGTGAATTCAGATATGTTCATAAAATAACTCTTCAAAAGAAGGTTTAACAGTTGGAAATAAGAGTACCGCAGGTGTGACTGCATTAAAGAACCTACAGAATCATTTATCTGACTAATCAGAGATGAGTCCCAGGTGTGAGTAAATTTATCTCAGCATCCCTGCATGTTTAGTCCTGAGCTGCTGATGAGTAAAGTAACACATGCACGTATGGCAGCTTTGCAGGTGTTTAGTCCCTAACTTCCAAATTATGCATTAACCTTGCAACATGCAGCAAAACCGACAACTAGCAGAGCTTGGTTTTGGTTTAGCTAATAGCCCTTGTAATTGGTTTAAGATTGGCTTATCACTCAAAATATGCATTGGAGTGGAGGTTAAAAAGGTGTACAATATGCAGCCATAATATGAGCGGATCCACTAAATAGCTCTAAAGGCTAAAAAAGTGTTTTTGTTGTTTTTGTTTTCTTGTGTATAAATCAGTGCAGATACGATTTAATTCTACTTTCTTATCTGTCTTAAACGTGTTCTTAAAATATTGCTGCATTTATGAAAGTCCTTCCTGCACTTTTATTTTCTGCAGTAGACGAATTTTGTGCAGCTAGTGGCCTTTATTCATCAGATAGGAGATGGGCACATAGAGAAGGGGGGAAGACGTACAGAAAAGGTCCCAATTTCTGGAAGCGAACCCCGGACACAAAAAACACTACCTGCCTCTGCATGGGTGCATATACTTGCTTGTATGACACAATAGGTTTGGTGGAAAAGGAGCAAGAAAAAGACCATTAACTAGTAAACTAAATCTAATCTGTTACAACCTTAAACGTCAACTTTAGATAGTACATGACAAAGTAGTGCATAACTTTGAGGTGGAATTTGAAGGATCGATGGCTTTTGTAACTAGGCGTCTACAACCTGGATACAGCTGGTTTAGGTTGTAGCATGTGGCTTAGAGCTTTAACTAACCTTTTTTTTGCTAACGGATTAATCTGTGAAGTAATTTTTCAATTAATCAATTAATAATCGGATAGCAGAAGGTGCTTAATAGAGGATTTTTTTTACAGTTTTTGAACCAGGTGAAGTTAAAGCTATGCTACTTGAGAAGTTCTGGACAGAGCATATTTACATACAAAGAAGTTTTTTTTATCTTAAATGCAAAATGTATATCATTTTTGTACACTTTTGCCTAATTATTGATTCTATATTAATTTCCATAAATATAGAACATTTCATTTGAGAAGTTTTTAGTATTTTCTTTTAAAAATCTAATGTTTTTCTAAGTTCTAAAACTTAAGATTAGACATAAAATTTTTATTTTTGAATTTAACCATAGACTAATGCATTCTATATCTATAGAGGAGGTGTTCAAATGCCTGATTTTTTTCAAAGGGTCGTGTAGGTTTTGGTGCTCTAGGAAAAAATGGCTCTTGGGTTTTAAAAGGTTGCTGCGACTATGACCTTAACTGACAGGCTTGGCAAATAGCAGGGAAGAAGCCAAGAGTCTCATGGTAACTCTGGGGGAGCTGCAGAGATCAGCAGCTCAGGTTGAATCTGTTGACAAAACAACTTTTAGTCATACACTCACAATCTGACCTCTATTAAAGGAGTGGGAAGAACAAAGCCGTCTGTCAGACATGTCCGCACAGAGCACAATTTTTATGACCGCGTATGCAGTGTCACACAATAAACTGCTCAGCGGGAAAGAGTCTTCACACCGAACTGTTTGAAATGTGATACACTGCTCTGAGCAACCGCAGTGCCACTGCCGTTCTCTGGACCGCACTGACAGGTGCATTCAACTTCTTCGTCCCAAGTGTGGTTTAATGTCCTTTAATACCACCTTCTTTTCTTTTTGCTTTTCCAAAGCTAAACTGCAATTTAGCTCTACCTCCCAGTCCAATGATATCATAGCAGAAAGCGTGGGAAATATAGGAATTTGTCACCAGAAATGTAGGAAATTGGTATGGCCGACAATGAAAGATCAAACGCACGTGGACAGTCAGTGCGGAATCTGCGCTGCTCACAGTACGCCCAGCTATGATCTGCTCTTTAGAAGTCCTGCTTGCAGTTTGCCATTAGCCATGTGGGGAACACAACAAGCATGGGGAAGCCACTGTATGACAAAAATACATGAACTCCTTGTGATCTGGTTCTCAAGGTCCATGCTGTTATGTGAGCAACTCCTTTTGCTATTTTTGCTTTTAGAGGAAATCAAGACAGGTAAAGGCTGCCTGTAGCTCATTCAGCAATAAGTGAAACATCTCTGACCACACACACATACAAGGAGCCAAAGGGTTTCCAAGAGGCTCTAATGGAAACTTTGGCTGCAAGCCAAAGATGACCTGCTCTGCGTGTAGCTAGCTTATTTTATTGGAGAAATGAGAACTGATTTCACTTTGTTTCTTCTTGCTTCGTGACAATGGGAGACTGGAGGCCCTTCAAAGCAAGGGAGCAAACGCAGTCAGCTGCTGTGCAGAAAGAAGAAAAGGCACAGATGTGTTTAAAGGAGTGACGTGGGAATGGATAGATTCCCAGCACACCGTCGATTCAAGAAGTGAAGGAAAAAAATGAAATGATCCTTGACATCCCATGAGAACCACAGTAAAATTGTTTAGAATTAGCATATTTTGAGGGGTCTCAGTCTCACTTGAACATTGGGAAAGAGGTAAATTTATGATATTTTTGTAAATTTATGACCCTGCAGAGGTATGAAGAAAGTCCACGTAAATCACTCACAAGGCCACGATGAATGGCACTCACTGTTATTAAATTCCCCCACAAATCCCCTGACATGTGTGGGAACGCAGCCTAGGAGCTAATGAGGACTTCCATGAGGCCCTAGATGCCCCACAGTGATGCTGCTGCACTGACACCAGGAGGAGGAAAGGCATCCTTCCCATTAATGGAGACACATGTTTATAACCATGTGTCGGTACGCTTTAGCTCAGAAAATCTAAATCTTCCAACTGGAATATACTGGTATATGTTACTCTAATGTGAAAGGCTATATAGTGATACAGATATGTTATCAAAGTCATTGTTAATTAGGGTCAGGAAGGAAGTGTTTAGCCTGTGACACCCACAGAGGATTTGTAGTAATGGTCTCTAGTGTCAAAGGAAGTTAAAGTTATTATCACTAAATCATTACAGCTTAGGACACACACGCATCTTCCATACACACACACAAGGTCAGTAACTGACTTAAAATGGTGAAAAAATGTATTAAATTCTTGAACCCACACTTTAGCTTGTGGGTAGCATTGTCTGGTACTGTGCTGGGTTGGTTAAGAGTGTATTTGGCATGCTGCTACTTACATACATACATTTTATTTGACCATGTCAAAAGGTTTGGGATAACGCTGAATCACCAAATCCTTTCCTTCTCTTCAATCAGTCAATAATTAATCAGTAAATCTACCACTTTGTGTCATTTGGCCATTTTCAATCTGAACGAACAAAGATCCTATGTGGGGTTCCTCAAGGCTACAGTCTCGGCCCACTTTTATTTGATTTTTATTTTTGTGCTTCCCCTAGCTTGGATTCTTCAGTACCGCAACATCTCTTAACATACTGATTATTTACAGCTTCTGTGTCACCACATGGCTACAGTCCATTACAATCACAAATTCAGTGAATCTGTTAAATTCAGTGCTGATTGGTGCAGACATATTTGTTTTTGGTTCCAAAAATGCCTGGCTAGAAATAAGCACTGAACTAGACCCAGTAAGGCTTAAAACCACAGACCATGCAAGAAACCTAGATGTTGTCATGGACTCAGATCTAAATTTTAATAACAAGGTACAGCGTACTACTGAAACAGCCAACTACATCTTAAAACAATTGCCAGAATAACAGGTTTACTGTCAAATTAGGACACACCGAAAAACTGATGCATGATTTTATTTTCAGTAGCTTAGATTATTGTACTGGTTTCTTTACAAGTCTCTGAAAATAAAATCGATCAGGCAGCTGTAGCTTATCCCGACTGCTGCTACCAGAGTCCTGATTAACACCAGGAAAGTGGATCATGTCATATCTATCCTAAAATCATGACCTGGCGCTCTGATTGTTTAAAGACTGGTTTTAAAACCTTGTTGTTGGAGTTAAAGAGTTTCTTGTCCGATAACAACCATCCAGACGTCTGAGGTCATTAGAAACCTAGGATGGGAACTAAAAAACAGGAGGCAGCATTTAGTTTTCACATTCCTCAGCTCAGGCTCCTTGAAAAACCTGGAGAAATTGTTAATTTATTTAAATTAGGACTAAAAACATTACTATTTACTGCAGCTTTCTCATGAAGATCAAAGACGATTTCATCGTTATCATACCTTAGCTATTTATTTCTCTCGCAATGTGAATTTACACTTTTTTCCCTACATGTGAAGTAAAATGTTACTACTTTCCTTGTAATGTATGTCTTGTTTCAAAGTATATGTATTTTTGACTGTTATCATCCTGTAAAGCACTTGAGAGTACATTACATTGCCTTTACAGAGATGATTTGTAATCAGATGAAACTAGGTCTTTCATTAGAGTATAAAGCATTGCAAAGTACAGAGCTTTAATCATTACAGGCATGCAAAGATAGAACCAAAATGAAGTGATAAATGGAAGCAGTTCAGCCCTCTGGGCTTCATACAAAGAGCTTCAGTGCAGACTAGCTGTAGCAGAACAAAGCCTCACCACCTTCCTCCAAAATCAAGTGAACTGGGACACTCTTTGCCAGCCAAACACTGCTGCCTTTTCAAAAGGGAGAAAGACCTCAGCTCTGTTTTGTTTTGTCCAACAGAAGACATTTAGCTAAACTATTTTTTAAAACAATTTCAATAAATATTAAAATTCAACAAACCATAGTGTGAGTGTTGCCTCAAATAAGAACAGCTAGAGTCACGTCACACTCAACAAACTTTGCAGATTTTTTATATTCTCAGAAATAACTCTTAACGTTTCTTAAAACACCCCGTTCATCTGTTGTTCTATCAGTTTTTGCAGCAAAGTGTTGCTCCAGGGAGGAGGAGAGATACCACTGCTTCTGCTCATTTGAAGTAACAGTTCAATTTGAACACAGCTATGCAGCGTACCTGTTCAGCTCTACAGTGTCAAGGAGACTTGTGTTTTGAGTTGTGAGTCTGACAATGTTTGTCTGCATTTTTACAAAGATGTGTATAAATGTGTATATTGTAAAGACAGAGGGGAAGGGAAAAAGGATGTTTACTCAGCTGCTGCATCGAGTGTATTTTTTAAAGAGCATAAAGAACTAAATTAAGCAGATCCATTTTATGTCAGAATATCAATATAATTAAACTCAAGAATGTAAATAATAGAATTTGAGAGTGAAGAAAGATAATATTACAAGACAAAAATATTACTGAAGATTTAATATTGATTTGAAAGTCTTCCCATTGTAGCTCTGGATGGATGTTTAATGTAGTTTTTATAAATTAACCCAAAACAACATTTAAAGCCCTGTATTCCTCACTTTAGTCAGTTTAAGATAGTGTTCATTATTTAACAATAAGAAACACAGAAACTGTGGACTGACAATGCAAAAGGTGATTTTTTTGGAAGGTGTGTGCACTGTTACATCTGGCGTAAAAGTAACAGCATTTCTGAAAAAGAACATTGTACTGAAATATATGGTGGTGGTAGTGTGATGGTCTGGGTCTTATTTGCTCCTTCAAGACTCAGACGATTTGCCATAATTAATGTAACGAGAATCCTGAAGGAGAATATCTGGCCATCAATTTGTGACCTCAAGCTCAAAAACAAAATGAAGGTTTACCAGTAGTCTAGTCAAAGTCTAAACCTAAATCTGAATGAGATCCTGTGGCCTGATCTTACACAGTCTTTTCATGTTTTATAACGATGTATTTGTCAATTAGGGAAAACACTTGACGGCAATCATCATTGCCACCCAGGACAGTTCAACAAGTTATTAGGTTTAGGGAGCAATTATACTTTCACATAGAGCCAGACTGATTTGGACAGGTTTTCCCTTAATAAACGAAATCATAATTTGAAAATTGTACACCCCCCCCCCCATCCCCAACAGAAATATCCACAGAAATTTGTTTCATCTGCATTTAGCATTCAGTACTTGCTTAATCCTAAAGTACAACACAGCAGCACATGGAAAGGCTGAGAGCACAAATGACCTACAGGCTGTGTTGTGTGTTGGGGAAATAAGACAAAGCATAAAATTAAACAGCCTGTAGTAATAATAATATATATTACCAGCTGGACAGAGCTCTGAGTTTATTGCTCATTTTTCAGCCACCATCTCATCATTTCACATATTTATCAGGCTGTGTGGTATTTTATTGTCCAATATATTTCAGGGATTTTTATCTATTTAATATATATGGGGGGGGGGTTCAAAACAGCCTAGAGAGCCACTGAAAAATATTTCATCCCTACCACCAACAGAATAATGAGTAGTGACTGCAGGGCCGGCTTTAAGTTTCTTTAGAGAGGCACAAAGTGTCAGCCAACACTCACTGCTTCACCGCCATTATTGCACGGTGCATATACAGTTTACCAATATACAATACACAGTGATCTTCATCTTCCATTCTGTCCTGACATTGATAAGAACTGAGCATTAAAGATGAAAACCTAATGTCCTCCTGAAAAGTCCTGTCAATAAAAGCAAAATTTGATGAAATAACAAGCCTGTAAATATCCATCTCCTCCTCTCTGACAAATGTATTCAAAGTTAGTACGGTTGTTCCATTTTTTGCTGTAAACCCTCCATGATCCTCTTTTCAACGAAAATTGCTCTTTTATTTAAAAGGGTAAAACATCCCAAAAAGCTAGCTTTTTTTTTTAGATTACCCATATTAAAACCGACAGTGGGGGGTTAGGAAAAGGTTTGTACTCTTATTATTTTTGGAGGTTTCCCAGTTAAATGTTTTTAGAAAAAAATGTATGCATTAGTAGTTACTTCTTGTTTACTTGACATAATTAAAACCTCAATGCAGCTTCCAAACAATTGTCCCTCAAGAGTCTCAAATGCACATGTGGACTTGAGGCGTGACTGCATTTAGTACAACAGCGTGAATACTTTAAACATGGCCCTGCAGTTGGTTCAGTTCAGCTGTGCATCTGTCTGTCAGTCAACTTCTGGCACCGGCCCAGAGTCTTGGTTTAGCCCAACACTGCAGTGGCTCGCCTCCAAGGATAACGAGGTGCCTGAGGTCGGAGGGCTGACTGAGATCATGGCCAAGGCTTGTGGTCAGCCGTAAGACGGATGGCGGCCGACATAAGAAAACTACTTAGGATGTTACATACAGAGAAACCACAGACTGCTGGGAACTAAGGGAACATATTGATTTTACCACATTTAAAACAAATACACTCCCAGAGTGGGAGTGCAACATTTTGCCTGTTGGTTTTTTATGAAATCTTTGTGACATCACTTATGTCACAGATATCACCAGTAAAACAGATGCAAAACTTAAAGTATAGTATAGAGATTGCCAGGTGGAACTCTGTAAAATGCATTTAAAATGCAATAAAGCAATTAATACAACAATTACCAAAGGAATAATTTTGTCTTGGAAACATGTTGAGAACCTTGAACTTTTTCAGCAACTTCAAAACAGAGATTAAGCCAGTCTTGAACTCGGGCCCTCTTGGTCCTTGTCCAAGCACCTTATTTGTTTATTTTTTTCAAAGTTCACAGCAATTTTTATTTGGCAACCTAATAAAGCACAGTCAAATGTTTAACTAACACTATTTTGTTTAGTAGTGGCACTAGTGGAACCAGACTTGGTTGGCTGATGGCAAGATGATGAGGTTTCTGGGGCCATTTGTTCATCTCCCCTCGGCACTTTGCCTAAGTAGAATCTGCGATGGGGAGTTTTTGTTGAATGGGTGCTCTGTAAGGGATTTTTGGGAACCTGGGGAGGGTAGCCATGATGCTGCTTTGGGATATTGGGCTACTGCAGTGGGTAGCTGGAATATTGGGCATTCAGTTTGGGCACCTCAGGTTCTTGGCCCACATGAGTCACATAGTCAAGATACTGCTGCTGCTTCAGTACATTTGGCTCCTGGGGTGAAACGCCATAATGGTGGGACTGCTGTTTGTGATCTTGGGGAAGGAGGCCATGATGTTGTCGGAATATTTTGATTGGATAACCATGCTACTGCAGTACAGTTGGGGCCTTAGGCAGTATATCAAATTACTGTTCCTCTTGGGGTCCCTGGGGCAAGCGGTCACCACGTTTTTGCTGATGTTGGGTAAACCATGGGCCCTGAGGTGGGTAGCTATCACGGTGTTGCTGAAGTTGGGGCATGGCAGGGCCATTATGCTGCTGTTGTTGCTGACATTGGGGCACCAAAGGGCCTTAGGACAGAATGCCATGATGCTGTTGCTGATGGCGGGGCAACAAAATGCAAGCAACCATGTTGCTGCTGATGTGAGGAGACCTTGGGGTGGGTAGCCATGATACCATCTATGTTTTGGCAGTTCCAGACCCTGGGGTGGGTTCATGAGGCCTGTTTGGCTGGTACTCAGGGCTCACTGGACCACCTATTGGGTATTCAGGCTTAACAGGAAATTGAGGCTCATCAAAAACTGAGAACCAGCCCGGAGTCTTTCCATATCTTCGTGTTTTTTGGCAAAGCCAGTTGGATCACCATTTACTTGAAGTCTTTGAATAGTATTGACAACAGCAGCCCAAAGAAATATCCCATAACTTCAGGCACACCAAGCAGTAAATTCAGCAATTTCTCTCCAGAAAACAGTTAGTGAGTGATGTAACACCAGCGTTTTTTAAGAACGTGTCCAAGCACTTAAATCAGGAAAGCTAGAGAACCGCTTTTAATGATTTAGGCAAATAATATATTAGTACAGGAAATGTGTTGTGTATCGATCCTAGTTTTATACCTGTCATGAGTGAAGCAATATCTTTCAGCTCGAATATCTAACGACACTTTAGGTTAAAATTTAAGCTGTGTCCAGCCACCAGTGCAGTGCAAATAATATCTTGTTAGATTTAGCACTATTTTCTCAGTTGATGGCTCTCAAACAGAAGTACAGATTGTTTTACAATGTGATATTATTGCAATATCCCAAGTAAAAAGAAATGCTGAAATTCATCCTTGCTGAATCCATGCTGTCCTTTAGTTCTGGTTGATGCTCTCTGGTATTTTGTATAGTTTAGATGACTTTTAGTCTAGGCAGTTTTGCTTGGTCTATATATTAGTCTAAACCACAGCTTTGAATTGATGTATTATTAACTGATGTCTAAATGAAGTCCAAGTTTAGCATTCTAATCAGGTCTAGTGCTTGCTGGGTAAATCCTCTTACTTAATAAAATCTTTTGAAAGAAGTGGAACCTGAAAGAGGCCATGGAGCCCAGAGAACCTCCACAATTCAGACTGTGTTCTTCAGCAATGCTGCAGCAGATTTAGTTGAAACTTGTTCCTCAGTAGCATGCAGCCTGCCTACCTCCTTACCTAGCACCCTCTGGGCTCCCCTACAAGACGTGCCTGTGTCTTGTTAGACACATCTGCTCTGTGTTACTGCTAAACCTGGGGGTGCTTGAGAGCTAAGGCCAGACGTGAGGCTTCAATGCCAAAGAGACTAACTAAACTAAACAAGCAATGAATGATAAACGTCTAGATGAAACTTCGTTGTGCATCAAATGTTACGTTTAAACTTCTTATACCTTTTTCTCTTATACCATGGCTGGTAGCCTTCTTGTAGGTGGAGCATCTCAGAAGTCCACACAAAGACTGATGTTTACAGTCAGCAACCCTAACCACACTAACCGGACTTTGATTAGTCTTTGATTTAAAATACTGAAATCTAATTAGTCCATATCTAGATAATATACAAAGATGCTTGATACAGGATCACCAGCTATAAAATGCAAAATAAGTCCCAGCGAACTAAGAGAAAAAAATATATATTAAAAAAGACAAAACTCCTGTTAAAAATAGAGATATTCTTCATTGTCCCTCAGTGGGGAAATTCAAAGAATATATATAAAAAAACTCAGGGCTGAGTGGGAGCTGCTGAAAAAATTATTAATGCACGAAAATATTCTATGTCCTAGCTTTATTTACTTTCCACAACTATGCTTTGGGAAATCAATTTCTCACCCCTAACCATTACAAATAAATTAAAAACTCTATGAAGAAGTCAGTCATTATGAATTAATATTTAGCTATACTGAGATGGAACAACTGCCAGGAATATAAATCTTTTAAAAGCCCCAAAACCAAATGCACTGAATACGACAGCGATCTACTATAAGTGGGACTGTGGTTTTAGTTTTAATTACCTGCACAGGCTGCAGCAAATGTTAAACTGAAGACCACTGGTCACCCTCTTAGGTGCTCATTAAGGGAAAAAAGCTTAAAAGGAAAGTCACATTCAATAACAGTTAGATAACACTCTGACATTCGTCTCTCGCCTCAGAGTGCAATTTCCTCTCTCACACAGCCCAGGAAGTTAAACAAATTAAAGTTCTTCACGTTTTTCTCCTTCATCACATTCTCCACACCTGGCCAATCACAGGGAGTCTCGAGTGTGCAGAAAAGCAATGGGGTGTAAAGTGACTGAGTGCAGCAGCTGCACAGAGACACCGGAGCAGTCCTGGTGGCATGCTGCGCGTTCTCATCCAGCTACTGCCGCCCCTGCTGTGTGTGTGTTTACGGCCAATCGCAAAACATTTCCAACTGTGCTCCTCTCAGCCAATCACCTTCAGGTGCTGCTGCTGCTGAGCGTTGAGAGTCAAGCCCGTCGAAAAGGAAGGAGATCTTGATTTTTATCAAATATGAAAAACTGCTGCATTACACAACACGAGCGAAGCAATATCAATGTGTGTGTCTGTTATACTGTACCCGAGTCTCTTGTTGTACTGTTTGACCTTATCCAACGAAGCAGCATTGATTTGGGCCTGATATTCCTCCACCGACACGTTGTCTCTGTAGTAATATCCCTCCATGCTCTCCAGAGCTAAACAGGAAAATAGGCACAGGGTGTTATTCAGTGTTCATGATCATTTGTCAAGCATCCTTTGTCCTTTTCCTGAATCCGGCTCCTTTTACCTTGTGTAAAGAGCACAGGGTAGATTTTGACACCTCCTCCGTTTTTAAGCCTGAAAGGCAAATGTGCGAAGTAGTAACTCTCCAGGTAGAAACAGACCCTCAGGGCCTGGCGAGTGCCCTCCACCTGGTAGGAAATGGGCATATCTGCCAGAAGACAGAAAAGAAGGTAGATGGTACGGGTTAATAGGAACAGCACCTACCACATGTATTGGCTCCCCTGGTAAAGATATATGAAAAGCTTTAAAATGAATGTGTCTGTTATTTCAGTAGCAAAATCTCACATTGAAAAGATGTTTTGAAATCCAACCTTTAATTTTAATACATTTATTCTGAAGGGGATAAAATCCCACGTTAGGAAATTATTGTTTCGTTTATACAATCATTGGCACCTCCAACAGTTTCTATAAAATGAATGCACAGTTTGTCCAGTAAACATTTGAAAACTCTTTCCATGTATAATATGAGATATAGCTTGCAAGAAAAAAATATAGAAAATAAAAAGCTGCCATAACCTGGTTGAAATGTGTTTAACTGTGCACACTCTTTGCTGAAGCAACTGGGGACTGTTTCTCTTAGTCACTGTTCAAAATGGGAAAGACAAGAGAACATGCTACGTGATATTATTGTGAGATTATGCTGCAGCAATTTTCTACACATTCTTTAACGGAAGTGCTAATAATTGTGAAGACGCCCAGTAACATGAAGTTCTATAACATAAAAGTGGGAGTGATGGGTCTGTAAAATGACTAAAACAATGCAGCTATCAATAAATATCAATGCTTAAAAAGCAATTCATCTGAAAAAGAAATACGTCTGAGTTAAGACCTACTTGCAACCATTGGCTCTCCTTCAAATTGTTGGAAGTAGAAGGTAACCTTCTCCAGATCAATCAGGGCCACCTGAGTGTCCTCCAGCATGGCCTGCTCATCAGTCTGGAGAGGACAAACAGTGGACATATTCACCATTTGTTTATTCTTCTTACAGTAGTCCCTCTAATCAGACAGACATTGCTATAATCTTTTAGGACTTTTCATTTATATTTCATAAGGCTTTTCACATAACGTTCAACCTGAGAAAGGCATAACAATGCTTCAGTTCTTTTCGTTGAATGTATAACAAAATACCAAGGACACTGTTGCACAAAAGAAGTGATTCCCAAAATAGCTGTCACTGAAATGTTAAAGTGTGGCTTATAAACTGAGTAATGGTACATTTTTCAGGTCCGGTTTCAGGTCTTGGCTGTTTTAATCACATCTAGATTAGGTTCGTCTGGTGTAGATAGTTTTAAGGCCGGACATCTTTTTTTCCCCCCAATTTGTCTAATTTTTACAATTTTAAAGCACTAAAAGGCACAATATGGCTTTGTGATTCGGTACAAGGACTAGACCAAAAAACATTAAAAAAAGCAGCCAAATTCTAAAGAAAGGTTCAGATTTATTTTCTGAAAGTCTGAGTTGAGCAGGAGTAAAATATTTGAAGAACTTGATTGAAGGCGACAATAAAGAAATTGGGATAGCTTAGGGGAGGAAATAGCTGTTTACACATATGTCTTTGTCTGCATGTTGGCTTTAGCCTGTTTTTATTTGTTTACATCTCCAAATGAGTGGGAGTTTGTGTTTCCTCTTCAGCGTCAGACAAAAACAAGCACACATCTGCTTATGGTCACAGCAACTCAAATATTTCTGATTAGGAGTTTTGGTCAACCTCCCTTCTTCTTCCTGTCTCTTCCTGTCCCTGTCAACCACATCCTACTGGCCAGCAGTGGAGGAAGATTAGGGGCACATCTAGGGGCGAAAATACCATTTTACTTTTGGGGGGGGGGGCACTAAACAGAAACATTTCAGAGAGTAATTCTTGGGGGGGACATGAAAAAAAAAGCTCCCTCCTTCTCTCTTTCCTGCTCCTTGGCAATTTTTAAGCATGTTAAAATTATCTTATTGAAAGTAATATTTGTAGTTATAGCATTGCTCTTTATTAGTCCATATTTTACCCTTATAGAGGTTTTTGTGTGTTCGACCAGCAATGTCAACAATGGTATTAGGTGAAAGGTAGCAATGATCCATCTTTATGATTACATCTAACAGAATTTATTTGCATCATGCTCCAATTTACACTTTAGTCCATTAAAAAACGTGAATTAGGTTTATATCTGACAATAACATCCTGACAGAGGTTTTTGAAAAATCTGCCCTCTCAGTCCTAAGTGATCTCTGTTCCCTCCTCGCTCTCTTCTCATGTATCCCGTCAGTGCTGCTACTAACATACTCGTTTCAGCTTAACCATCATAAGCTAGGCTATTAGCTTAGCTAGCAGCTGATAGGGGAGGCTGGTTTTGGACAAAGCGGGATAAATATTACTTTTAATGTTATAATCTTGCACTCTTTGAACAAGTGATGTGATAAATGACTAACTGGCTTTTACACATTGGTGCAGTTTCCTCATTAAGCGTGTCTGACCCGCTCTGAAAACGGAGCTGCCGAGAGCAGCAGCCGGTAGCCCCTCCCTTGGAAACAGCGTGTGGACCAAACCACTTTGTGGGACAGGGGTACTGTGATCTTTTAATAATTAGGAAACTTTTAACGTACTATCTAACTTGGATCACTTTAGCTGTGCTTTTATTAAATATTACTATATTATCAATTAAAAAGTGTTTTTGTATTTACAATGATTATTGGGGGCACCTCTTTATGGAAGGGGGGGGACACATCCCCTCCGTCCCCCCCAGGATTTCCGCCTATGGGCACATCTCACAAAGAAAGGCACAGATGGAAGCGTAACCTGGCAAGTGATGCTGTCTCTTGGTGCAAAATCCATGTATCGTCTGGTTTTAACTGCATATGCTATGTGCTGTCATGTGATTGGTTACATTATATTAGTGTATTATATTTGCCATTTTTGAACATGTTTTAAATTTCAAATCCACATTAACTGAAACTGACAGGTCAGAACAGGGGTGTCAAACTCCAGTCCTCGTGAGGGCTGATGTATTGCAACTTTTAGATGTGCCCCCCTGGGCAACTCACCTGCATCAGAAGGCTGAACTACCTCCTCAGGAGCAGTTAAGTTCTACAGAGACCTGATAATGGCTGGATTGTTTGTATCAGGTCTGTTGGAGTAGAGACACATCTAAAAGTAGCAAGACACTGGCCCCTAAAGACTGAAGTTTGACACCCCCTGGGTTAGAAACTCTCAATATGACTAATGTCTCAGAAATCCTTCAGATAAGGGTGAGGCTTACTAAGAATCAAAGCAGCAATGATCCGGATGTATTATAATATCTTTCAGGGGTTTTTTCCAGGTGGTTGTTTTTGTAGCTTGCAGTGGTTATGACTAATAAGTCAAACTGTTGAAAATGCAAACATAAATTGCAGTTCCAGTTTTATTTGGTTGGGCATAAAAAACTCTTTTACCAGGATATGTACAACTGGTGTGTGATACACATCTACATTATGTACAGTATTATGATAGGTGCAATGATGGCAAATAACAGAAACCACCATTTTCACACAATGTGACTCCTGAGTTTCTGTTTTTGGCTGCTTACCAGATTGGGAGACAGGAGGGACTGGAAGTGAAAGAGCAGGCCAGCACTGGCGATCTGTTCCAGCCACCGTCGGCTGGTTTCCTGGGCTTCCTGAGGATCTGAAAAGTCCTGGTCCAGTTCTACTCCTACGCTGTGGAACTGACAAAAAAGGTAAAAAAAATAAGAAAGCAATGGCAGCCTGAGTAAGTGAAATGTTTTTTCCCTGTAAATAATATTAAAACAAGATTTATTTATAGGATAGCCCACCTGGTTTAGGACAGCCAGCAGGTGCTCTGAGAACGCGCACACTGCTGCAACTAAAGATTGACAGAACACCATGTCTCGACGCAACTGGATCTCAGAGTCTAGAGAGAGGGAAACAGTACAGGGAAATAAATGAGCTGTATTGACAGGGAGACGAACGAGGAACAAAACTAACAGAAAGGAAATAGGAAGTGAAGGGGGCAAGGACTGACAGAGACATCTTAAGCAGTTTGAGGTCATTAAACATACTTATTCTACTGAAAGGTATCCTGGAAAAATTGGAAACAAATTTTATTTTTAATAAGTTAAACTCTGAACAGAGCAAAAAAATTGTTCTTTAGTCCCTCAGAAATAATTTAATTGTGTTATAGGGAAGATGAAAACTTTCTGACACTGCTTGCTAGGACGCTTGATTGCAGTTTGTCGATGTTTTAATGGGAAGAAACACAGCAGTTTTATTAGCAAATTTATTCAGTACGAAACGTTTTAATGCTTGCTGCCCCCTTAATGGGGTTAAGTAGAATCTAATGTTTAAATCTCATTAGTATTAGAGCTTGTTTATTGCAGCAGTTTGCAACAGAAAACAACACCAAGATCAATAGGAAGCCAGAGGCGTCGTGATGCATTGAATGAGCAAATGCTTTGGCCACCACAGGTAACAATGATAAAATAAGACAACATTTAAATCAAATGTTTTTTTTTTTAAGATTTATTTGCTTTTGTATTAAAACACCCTAAACGAGCAAAATGTTAATGTTTATTTCACATTAAGTTTTGTTTTCTGCTTAGTATTGACAAATATTAAGTATTTTCAAAGCTAACCAACAGTTCAACTAAAACAATATTTTCACTGCATCTACATTATTATAAAATGAAACGATCAACAGAGCAGTACCATTCATACTTATTGGCATCTGTCTTAAAGCTATGTAAAAATCCTTGTAGCTTAAACTAATACTTAAAAATGTGAAAAAAACAACCTTTAAATGCCACAAAAATTCCAGCTAAAGAAATATTTTCGAGTTGTTTTCTACAATTAACTGACCCATTGTTACCCCTGCTGTTTATACTTTAACAACCCCTTTATGCTAACAGGACAGTACTTAGTCTTCTCCTGCAGGTTTCACACGGTTGGACCAAACAGAGTAAAGCCTCGGACCATTCTTCTGACCCAAAATCTCTAACTCATCCAGAATCTTGGGTCTTCTCTCCTCTTCACCTAACCCAGCTGGTTTCTGCTAAGTTTTAGGTCTAGGACTGAGATGGAAGGTTGATTTTGTGTCTTGTGAATGAAGTGTGACTGTATCGCTTTGGCCATATATGTATTGGATCATTATTTAGCTGAAAGACCAAATGAAGACCCATTTACAGTTTTCTGGTAGAGGTCACAAGAGTTTTATTTAAAAATATTCTGGTATTTCAGAAATGGGCCCAGAACGTTACATATGCTCCACCATGCTTAACAACGGACATTAGGTGCTTCTCCACATATTCATCTTTTTTGTCAGACAACAAATATTTAAACTTAACATCCATTCATCACAAAGTTACCTTCTCATCCTTGTTTATTTGAACTGAGCGAATAGTTAGCTCAGGCTGAAATATCTGGGAGGTCTATTTTATTATTTTGTTGGCTTTCTGTGCAAAAAGGATAGCTGAAAGATTTAAAAGGCAGCTAATGTCCAGCATTTGCAAGGTTGGCAATACAAACCTTTATATTGCAGGAGAACCAGGAGCAGTCGTGTCTTCACCTCTGAAAACAAGAAATAAAGGCAAATCAGTGAGAACTTAAAGAAATTTAAACAGTTTACATGTAAAGTCTGCAACACCATGACCTCAGTGAGAAGCCCCACTAGAACCCCTTGATCTTATGAACTAACAAATGCTGAACAACATTATTCTGTTTATGTTACATATGGATAGCCAGACGAAAACACTGACAGAAATAAAGGTAAAAGAAACCCATATTCGTTTATAGTAATGGCTCTGAGTTATAAAACTGGAAGCCACTCTGATGGAAATTTCAGCCTTGTGAGATGTATTAATAATGCCTCTGTCTGTTTGTATTTTCTCAGTTGTGACCACCAGCTCACCTTTCCCAGGAGTGTCGAGTGGCAGGCTGTTAGTGTTTGGTACTGTGCCTGTGTGTGCTTGTACCATTTCTGTATGTGTGTTCAGTCAGTGAATCAACAAAAACAAAACCACACACTCCCGCTGGCAATAAAAATGCCCTCTCTAGGCAAAGAAGGATGTCACAGAATGCAGCTCTGCAATTCTCCGCTAGTTTTCAGCTCCGGCTTAGCGCTCTAATTTATGAGTCCCAGGATGGGTTTAGGTTTAGGTTTTAAAGTAAGTGAAATAGTCTGGTATTTCATTTAGCAAACAGGAGGCAGTGCATTGAAGAATTGGCTAGTTTGAAGTACATTTATTTTAAAGCTGGGTCTGCTTTTTTTCCCTTTAAAACGCTAAGTGTGACTGTGTGACCAGCTTTAGGGCTTAAATATTGTGGATTTATAATTGGCTTTGTGCACTTTCCATGCATTTGGAGCATTCTCGGGCGAAAACTGACCTTCTACATATTTGGAAATGGTTTGTGTGAGTGCCTGAACACTGTTGGGAAGGTTCCACGGATCCTGCTTGATGTGAAGGCGCAGCTTTTTGGCGCAGTTTACTATGGGCTCCATCTCCTGCTGAAACTCTGGTGGTAAAAAAAAACACACAAATAACTACACTGAACCAACTCGATGTGGATTTTTCAATGTTATTAGGTCGAAGCGACATTTTAAATAGAAAGAAAAACTACTAAGCATTATTGATAAGCCAAGAAAAGTGAGACAAAATTAAAACTTCCTCAGAGCAAACCAAGAGTGGAAAACTAACACGATAAAATCTTGATCATTCAGCAAAACCAGACAGTCTCAGGAAGGGATGCTAGATCAGTTTGTATGAAGAGCTTTTGTGAACATTAATTTTCAAGTCTTGTCACAGATTCTTAGATCTATATATCTGTACGCTGACAGGGCCACATGAATAAGCTTTGATCTATAAGCCATGACATTGTAGCTCTGGCTACGTGTTTAGGGTCATTGGAAGGTGAACCTCTAGTCTAATATCAAAGCATCCTCTATCAGGTTTTCATCCAGGATTGTCCTGTGTTGTGCTCCATCTGTTTTCCTATCAACTCTGACCAGCCTTTCTGTCCCTGTTGAAGAAAAGCATCCCCACAGCATGATGCTGCCATCACCATGCTTCACAGTGTAAATAGTGTGTTCAGGGCAGGGACTCTTTAGGTCCTCTACAGTGGATCTTCATTTTGGTAATTTAGGTTAGCTGGACAGCCACGACTTTGTAGGTTTGCAGTTGTACCATGATCTTTTCATTTTCAGATAATGTTTTTTTTTTTCCAAGGGGTATCAAAGTAAAGTGGGTTAAAATCAAATAAATGCCACACTTTCAGATTTTAAAACCATGTATCATTTTCCTCCTATGTTTCAATTATGGACTACCTTGTGTTGGCCTATCAAGTATAATCTAAGGAAAATATACTAAAGATTGTGGTTGTAACAAAATGTGGAAAAGTTTAAGGGGTGTAAATACTTTTGCAAGACTCTATAGACTTGGTGACAGATTGATAAAAATGTGTGACCCTTAAGTTTCTGTTTCATGCGACAACCTATTAAAAGAAAATAAACACAACAAATAATGGAAAACTTTAAATATTAAATAGATTGTCCATTTGTTTTCTTGTTGCCATCTTGTTCCATTTTCCTCTCATGGTGGTCCCAAAGCTTGTAGCTTTAGCAGATTACTAACTATAAATCAGGTACACTCAACTGTTGCCTACCACTTTTTTACTGATTATACATCAGTGGAAAAACCTTTCAATCTCAAGGAATCCATCTCAAAGGATCTGAAAAGACCTGCAATAAAGTTTATATTAAAGAAAAACAGTAAGATCTAACAATGAATGTGTGTGTCTCAGAGTGAGAAGAGTGTGAGAACAGATGCAGCAATGCTCCACTTCTAAGATAATCATATTTGCTCTATTATCAATTACGGACATTAGTAACGTTGGGATGGATTAGCAATGATCAAGCCCTTACGTGCCTCCTGAAGGCACACAAACACGAGCAGCTCTATTTTCAGTTCAAGCGTTTCTGCACTCACTTGAGGAGAGCTGGAGATGAGAGGGAAGTCGGTGTGCCAAATGGGCCGGTGTGTCTGGAGGCTTGAAATTTCCAAAACATACAAACTAACTGAGTAATGTGCTGTTTTGCATAAAATACACACCACTGTGCATTAAAGTCGCACGAAGACACAAAGACTTTGTCATGAGTTTAGCGCAGTGGGATGGAGACAAACGCAAGACAAGACAGTCTTTGTTGCTTTTTGAAGATAAATTACTCTCTGAGAAGTATGTTTGCACTCTACACAAACACACAAACACACACACACACACACAACACTTTCTTCTGGTGTCTTATCTGAGAAATGGGTCGAGCCATCTGAAGAAAGTTCCAGGGTTGATGAAAGAACGCTGTCAGCTGGTTCGTATTTATGGAAGGAAATGATAAGCATAAATTTAGCCCTTTCCTTCCACATTTCCTACATTTCCCTGTAAGAGATATGACCTTATAATAGAGATCAAGGTTAAACCATGAGGCTAAAATGGGGTCAGGTGGCAAAATGAGCGGCTAAATACAGTGTCTTACAAAAGTATTCAAAGCAACTGAGCTTTTCCAGCATTTTGTCACATAACAACCACAAATTTCTTTGATGATGGACTCAAATGCAGAGACAACTGAGGGGAAACTGAGAACATTAATAATAAAATAATGAGAACTTACACTATGGTCTTGTACCCAGAGAACAGACATGAAGCACAATAAATAGAACAGCATAGAACGAGCAGTCAAACAGAGGAATTCAGTGGGGGAAAATGAAAAACAGAAGCTAATATACTATATATGTATATATATATATATATATATATATATATACATATATATATATATATAATATAATATATAATATACAGGGATGGAAGATGACCAATAAACCAGAAGAGCTAACCAGAGGAGCATCTGAAGAGCGTGAAGGCAGAGCAGCTCGAGGAGGGGGACTAATTAGCCAGGATAGAGCTTGAACAGAAATACAAAGAAACCCAAAGAAGTATCTGACAGAAATCTAAAAGGAAATGAAAAAATGTAAATGTCTAAAACTAGAAGGAAGAAAACACAAAAGAATGAACTAATAAGGAAAACAACTAACAACAATGAGCACAGAGAAATAAACCTACGATTGCAAGATATGAGGAACAAAACAAACAGCAAAGAAATAGTCAAAATACACACAACAAAAAATCAAAACCCCAAAAATCTCAGACAGATAGACCAATACCAAGTACTACATTATTCTGAAATTGAAAAAAATGACACATGGCTTTTACAAATGAAAATCTTAAAACAAGTGGCGTGCATTTGTATTCACAACCCTTTTCTCTGCTACCTCTAAATAAACCCCAATGCTAACAGTTACCTTCAGAGATCATTCAATAAGTAAATAGATTACAAAAGTGTCTAATTAAGTTTCAGAATAAAAACTGTTGTTCTGTAAAGGACATTAGGGAACAAACAGGCATCATGCAGACCAAGGATCATAGCAGGCAGGTGAGGGATAAAGTTGTGGAGAAGGTAAATGCAGGGTTAGGGTAAAAAAAAACATCTCACACAGCTCTCCAAAAAGAGCTCTCCAAAAATCTAAAGAATGTGGAACAAGTGCAAACCTGCCAAGACAATTAGAGCAAGTAGAGCGTTGTCGGAGAAGGAACCAAGAAGCCCATGGTAACTCTGGGGGAGCTGCAAATATATCCATAGCTCAGGTGGGACAATCTGCAACTAGGACATATTGGGGACACAGCAAACGTAGGAGATGGTGCTCATGTCAAATGACACCAAAATGTAACCTTTTGGCCTACATTTAAGGTGCTGTGTGGCAACAAACTAGATCTGCACATCACCCCGAGCACACACCATCCCTATGCTGAAACATGGTGGTGGCAGCATCATGCTGTAGAGTTGTATTTCTTCAATCCATCCAATCTAACTGATTTCAGTTCTTTTGCAAAGATGAATGGACAAGAATTTTAGTGTCATTATTAAAAAAACTGGTAAAGGCATATTTAAAACGATATACAGCATTGAAGGGCGGTTCTACAAAGCATTGACTAATGGATCCCGTTTCTTCCACGTTATAATCAGGCACTACTTTGTGTTGGTCTATCACATAAAATTCCAATAAAGTACATGGAAGGTGGTTAATGACTGTAATGTGATCAAAATGTGTAAAAACTTTAATAGATATAAATAGTTTTGCAATGTAAGTGGTGCTGTGTTTACACTATAAACAGAAGGAAATATGAACAGAGATGAAATGTCTGGCAATAATTTTTTTCTAATTGTTTGGAATCCACCTACAACACTTCCTCCCATGTGTCTAGCTAGCATCACAGTACCCAACAGGAAGTCTGAAGCCCCTGTGTATTCAGCCCCTCCTCTGTTTTAAGTCAATATTGGCCCCGAGAGCCTTTTATATAATCTCCCTCCTCTCAGACCCACATTGAGGGGGGGAGACTCTCCCAGGACCTGCTGACATTGCAGTTGGAAATTTAGAAACTGACAGAGAGAAAAGGGGGTTGCAAGTGCATTATGAAACAAAAGCTAAAAGATCAAAAAGTGTTCCAATAATGATCGGAAAAACAATAATACAATCCCTGAATACATTTCTCTTGTTTTACCTTGCAGTCCTCTTGCAGGCGTGAAGCACTTTGTCTGCTCAAATACCCGAGCCACCCCCACTCCTCTCAGCATGCTAGTGATTGAGTCCACCTGAAGAAAGCACTCGGGTCAAACATAGAACACCTGATACAGTCTCCCACTGCGCCCCGATGGGAAAGTTTGCACAGGGAAGCAAAAAAAAAAAACCCAAAGAAAAACAGCTTCCCACACATAGCTAACACCTGCATCTGACACAATCCCCCCCCAAACCTAAGTGAATAATCAGTTTGTGATGCAGTGTGTAAACAAAGCTGGGGACACTGGCCTATATCACAACAAATTACAGGAAGCAGCCAAAAAGAGCAGCACAGCTTTGTTCCCTTTCTTTTTCCACCACTGATAGAAATATCTTCATGTAGCATTGTTGCTAAGGTTTCAGAAAAAAAATCAAGGCTGTCGTATTTATCCTTCTTGGGGCTACAAGAACACAACCCACTTAAGGTTTCAATAAACAGTTGACCTTTACAAGAGGAGAAATGTTCACCACAGATGTTAATTCCTTGAGCTGGCCGGTTAATATTTAAACATTATGCAACTTTGGTCCCTCTAGGTTTGCAAACATGATTTCACATTTTAAGATGTTGAATTGATTTACCTGGCTAAACAGATGCTCTAGGAAGCTGTGTAGTTTCTTCTGCTTTTCATGGGACAGCCACACACTAGCTGGCATCTCATCGCCTGCAGAAATGCAAACACAAAAAGCCATTTGGATCACATCAGTGCCTTTCCTTTATAGACACTATATGCTTAGAACACAGAAAAATAGATGTCCATGTTTTGCCACTAATTTGACATTTTCCAAACAAAATTGTGGAAAAACCATGACGGAACAAGAATTTAAACCTATCAAAAGTCTGATACTAGACTCCCAATCAGGCAGACGGTCATAACTTCCTTTACACCCTTTGTAATGTGAGATGTATGAGGAAGAGAACAATATTTCTGTTGATTCTGTGGTTTGTGCACCTGAGTCCAGGTCATCACTGTGAACGTAGGAGCTACAGTGACTGCTGCAGATGCTGCTGAAGGAGGCAATGGAGTTCCTGTTGCTGTTACAGTCACTGATGAAAAATTAGAACACAATTTAAGAGAAAAACATTACTAAATGTTGTGTAAAACTGCATTTTATTTAAAACTTAAGATAGTTTGCTTAATTTGGATGAAGTCTAAATAAGCTAATATCTTAGGTCATCTGACTGTATCTGATCTACAGTTGGATTTTGTTTTGTTTTGTTTCTATTTTCTGTATGAGAGATAATCTGTTTAGAATTGATCTGAGATCAAATTATTAGGTTTTTAGCTTCAGCCTACTCATTTTGTAACTCTTTCCGAGTGTTAGTGTCTAGTGACTGTTTCAAATTCTTATTTTTGTGAAGCACCAACATAAAACCGGTCATTAATGCAATTTAGCTTAGCTTAGTGTGTTTTAATTTATTTCAACTTAATTTAGGTTACTAAAATTAGCTACGTTTTACAGACAGTTCTCTGATTGTTATGCCTGCTATGAATCTTCAGTTTATCTTAACCTGTCTTCATTTATTTTAGCTTAATTTAGCTGAACTTTAACCATAACTCGTTAAACTTAACTGAGCTAACCTAAACTAAGTTTGATTTAGCTAAATTTTGCTAACCTGAAATAAATTGGGATACATTTAGGTAGGCTATGATAAAATAAATTGAGTTGTTAAGATAAGTAAAGCTAAACTGAACAAAGTAAAATGTATTTCGGTTTACCTAAACTGAGCTAAAACTAATTACGTCAGGATAAGTTGAACTGAATGTAACTTATCTTACCTTACCTTAATTTATCTTGGCCCAAATTTGCTCCACTAAGTTAACTTATCTTAACTTTGTACAGCTTAGGTCAGTTAAAAACCACCTTATTGTAAATGATCAGAATTTGATTTAGTTATGGTCAGTTTACTTTAATTTAATTCAGCTTATCTTAGCTCACTTATCTTATGAGCTAATTTAACTTGGCCCAACTTAGCTGACATTAGTTTAACATTAATTTACCTAATCTTAATTTAAAACATCCTTAGTTTTTAAGATGCTCAACTCAGTTTAATGTATCTTAACTTAACTGAACTTTCCTTATTTGAAATTATGCCAATTTGGTTTACCTCAATTTATCTAACCCTAATTCAGTTTAGCTCAACCTACCTTAACATATCCTAAACCTGTTTAGCTTAGCGCAATTAGGCTAAATTTATCCTAGTTTGAATAAGATCAGTTTAGCCAAGATTAACTCATACTAATTTATTTTAGCTTTGCTCTATTTAGCTCAACATCTTAATTTACAATGGTTTAGCTTGACTCATCAAAGTTTAGCCTAACTGAGTTAAACTCATCTCAGCTTAGCTAGCTTAATCTAATTTATCTTAGCTAAGTTTAGCTTAACTTAACTTTGTTACGTATAGATAAATTTTGTTAAACCTGCTTAACATATATCTATATGAGCAGTCATATACATCTTTAATAGATTTAAACCAATTTAAGGAACAAACCACTGCATATAAATGTAATGTTTAAAACACTGGAAATCAGCGAGCATTATTGTACATTACATTATTGTTATACTATGAACTGAATACATTCGTTACAATGATAAGAACAAGTTACAGTAAGCACTACTTGTCATGTGACCATCTCTCACTCAGGTTTTACCTATACGAGTCTCTGTTGCTGATGGTGTCATGTCCAGAGTCCTCCTGCTCATCTCCTGTCACATTGAAACACACCTTCTTCCCATTCCTCTCCCCCTTCTCCCCCTCACTCTCTGCAGATATGTAGCTCTCTGGGTGCCTCACCTCTGATGCTGCAGGATATGTGATGGAGGATAGAAGGCTGAAGAAGACAGAGAGGAAAGAATAAGAAAAAAAGAACGACAGAAGACAAAGTAAATAAAACACAACCAAGAAAGTGTGATTAAAATGATAAAACTAATACAATGGTCTGGCAGGTTTCCGATCACCGTTAATACAGTATGTACTGTGTGCGGTACAACTCATACTTTAATAACCAACTGTGTGGGCCAAACAAAACCCTGGATTGTTTCAATTTGGCATCGGCACAAAAACTTCAGATGGTCAGAGGTCCTAAACGTATTTAAAGATTCAAATATCTAGGAAGGTGCAGCTGTATCAACATGGTGTGACGTGGCTGCAGAGATCAGTTCCCCTCTATATACTACCACTGACTTTAAGTCTGTTCTGTTAGATGTCTATCAGAGGGACAGGAAGAGGATGGACAGGATATGTTCACAGTTGCAACAACACATGGTGGTGTTTAAAATCATATCCCAATAAATGCTACGCTTGTACTTTTTTGATCTCCCCCCACGCATTTGCTTTGACACGCGATGTCTGTTTATATTTCAGACTCGTTTTGGTTTGAGCCTGCTTACATTTTCCATTACATCATTCCTTCGGCCTCTAAGACATTTCAAAGTGGAAGCTTTGGAGAGGGTCTGCATTAGTCTGTTCTTCATCAAAGTGAACATAGCTTCCTCACGCCAGCCAAACATGCCTGAACTTCACACCTCAACTATACCCTATTTCTCTCTCCCAGCTGACCTTCTTTCTATTAATTTGCATGCCGACGAGGCAGCAAAGGTGCCCTCATTACAGTTCGGTCCAGGATCGACCACAATACCCCCAAAAAAGTGGGGTATTGTGGCATTCCATCACCATAGAGAGGCTCCCCCTAGATCTGTGATTGGCTGCTCATTACTAAAGCAGTGAAGCCAGTATGGGGCCTGCTGGGCATGGACTTGGAAGCAGGATGGCAGAATAACAATAAATGGATTAGGGGAAGTTCCCACTGGAAGTTAAAGAAATTCCAGTGATTATTTCATGGTACTGCAGCACATTGTGATTTTTTTTTTACCTGTCAACTATCAAAGTCAGTAGATTGGGCTTGAAGTGGACTTCCTGTGAGGGTTAACCACTCAGATTTTAGGGTCGGATGTCAGGGCACAGAGACAGTTTTAACTAGTTAATTGTGCAGTGCAGTGCAGCATATTGAAAATTATAAAATTACATACTGAAAATCTTATATATGACTTAAATCAACATTTAATAAAATGTTACTTTAAACGAAGTATCATTTAAGTAATTGTGCATAAACTTCCATACATCTTTAATGTACTTGTTTCCAAGTTGACATATATAAACAAGTGTTGAATTACTTATTAATATATTGTATTATGGCACTTTTGCTCCTCCATAACATCCATTTTTAAGCCCCTTTTTAAGATTTAAAAAATCTTATAGAAAGAAACAAACAGAAGAGAAGCAAGAAATGCAGCCCAAAGTTACTGCTGAAGAGTGAAAATGTCACATTGGAAACACCAAACCTGGGCATCAACAAAGACAAAATTAATAATACCAGTCTGCAGGTTAAATTTCAGTTCCTGAAGTGAAGATTTAACTTTCTGTGGGGAATTACAGTTTCTGACAAAAACTGTAATTTGAAACACTAAAGCTGTGGTAGCGACCAGGTTGGACCCTGGCTCTGACCAGCACGGTTACTGTGATGCTCAGAGGCATCCCCCCTGAACTTTCCTCTAACTGCTGTGTCACCATAATACCTTATATTTGGGGGCGATGCAGTCTCTCTTTTCTCCACATTACCGGACTAGACTGTATTTAACTAATGAGAGCCTAGCTCTCATTAGTTAAAACATCATACAGAGGACACGTCTGCCACACCTATCAGTCCATATGCAAAAGTTTACTCACAAGATGTTGCTTGTCCTTAAAACGTTACTTTATTGTAATGCTACATATGTGGTGGTTGAAAGGGATCTGTAAAATGCTCAGAGGAGAGAAAAATGATGCTGCTAGAGCTAATTATCAACAAAATCATTTATTTATCTCACAAACTTTATGCTCATAAACCACAGCTCCAAACACCCCTTGGTCTGGCTGTTTACTTCCTGCTTCAGCTATCTGTTTCAGCGGCGGCATGTACTGTTCTGCATTCTCTTCCTCCAGCATAATTCTGTGGCAAAAAGGGTTGACTGTTATTGGTAGGTGAGTAAAATGTGCCTTGCCTACCGGTGTTTGCTGCCATGGAGTTCACCCACAATTCCTGCATAGACAGTTTCCATAGCTAAAGTCAAAAGGGGCCACAAATCCATTCAACATATTTCTCAAAAAAATATCATTTTTAATGAAGAAAACAATCCATTATGCATCCACAGCTATTGTAGGTGTCAGGCTTCATGACGGAGCAGTTATGGATGCAACGTCTGACAGGGTTTGACTAAAAGAATCTTCTTGTTACAGGAAAGTGTTTTATAATTGCGTATCCACTTCAAAAACAAAAGGAAAACTGACAATAAAGTAGTTATGTTTCATATTTTCCAGATTTTTAGGTTTTCTTTCCGTAAAATCTGAATATATATGCCCTTTAATTTAGATTGAGGTGAATCATTTCAAGAACCCTGCGGCTTTGAATCACTGCCAGGTGCTATCCAATGTGCAACATAAGGACAAAGTTAGATAAATGGGAGGGCAAGGTGAGGAGATTTTGTATTCAAACCAGGTCAGGAGGAAGTCCTGATAAGAAGAACGTCACCCAGTATGTCCTCTTGCAGCTGTGACCCCATGTCTGAGGCATAAAAACAAAATGTCACAGGTCTCCGCCTAAATTTGGATTCCTCAAAGTCTGCCAAGACGTTATGTAAGATCAAACCATGTCCAATGTTTTATCTTCCCTTAATTTATATGGCTATTTATGCTCTGCTGTGAATGTACAGCAGACTTCCTTTCTTGCTGTTCAGAATGAAACAAGAATACATTCAACATGACACATAAAATAGCCACTCAGCTTCTCAGTATATCCATAAAACAGAAGCTCTTAGAGATTTTCCCACCAAGCCTATAAAATGAAGAAGGCTAAAAAAGTGAACAAAATCCAAGTTTGTGTGTACAGATGCCTTTGGAGAAAAACAAAGGATTGGAGATTTAAAAAACAAAACAGGAGACCAGTGAGGGGGAACCAGAGCATGTGCAGTATTAGTAATGATCCTTGGCCTGCCAGTGAACGGTCTATTAGACAAACCAATATAATGAAGTGCTAAGGAATGTTCAGCTGTCCCGTAGTGGTCAAAACAATGCATCCAGACTGCAACTAGCAACAGGCCAAATTAGCTCCTGAGCTGAAAACCCTCGCGCCCATCCTCACATCCTTCTACCCTTAACAAGCTCCTTCTCTGTAGTCTGCATGTCGAACAGACAGTTCACGGTAAAGGTCATTATCGCTTCGCTAGATGTTTCCTGGACTGTTCGGAGCGTGCGAGGATGCCAGCGAGCTAATTGGCAGTGACAGAAGCATGACAGATTTTATTTTGACTCAAACATTAAAACCCTGCTGAGGACGCTGCTCATCATTTATGAGGTAAGCTGACAGCTCCGCTTCATCAGGCAACTTTTAATCTCATTCAGCAAATTAAGAAGAGACTATTAATGATTAAATCAATGAAATGATTATCTGAAGATTCATAGCAGGCATAACAATCAGAGAACTGTCTGCACGTTTCTCTGAACTGCTGTACAGGTATTTATTAGTGATGCTCTGCTGGTGAGCAGCTTTTACAGAGGGGACCTGGCTCTAAACAACACCAAGGTGGACTGGAGCTTTCTGCTGCAGAACAATGAGCTCTGCAGCCATACCAAACATAGACAACCATATACGAATACGAAGAAGGAAAATGTAAAATACAGGCACACCCCACACCTAGTTCAAAATCCTTTTTGAAAACATGGTGTAGTAATATAGAGAAGAAAATCCTCCATGTGAGTCAGAGTGCAGCCAGGCTGCTTTCGTTAAAGTTGGTTTTATGGAGCAAACTGCTTTTGGAAAGAGTTCTTAGTCATTTTCTTTACATAATTAACAAGATCAGAACAGTTTAAAGGAAGTTTAACTGGTCTTTATGTTGACTGAGCATAGGTTTTAGCTTATTTTAATGAAACTCGTCCTTCTGTGGCCTTAAATAACTCGAGCCTTGCCCCAAAGGGTGAGTCAGCCATCATAATAAAATACTTTGCAACAGAAAAGCATCTCAGTGGCCTGCTAAAAAATCAGCTGAATTTTCTAGAGTGATTTTCTCACCTCATGAAATGTAAGCTGAACTTTAATAAGCCTCCAAATGTATTTTATTATGACCTAAAATGTACTAATATTAAAGGTTGAGTGTTTAATAATTAGTGGCATCTAGTAGTGAAGTTGGATATAGCAACAGATTCAAAACTCATCATCGCTCAATGAGGCAAGCAAATATTAATAATATTGCTGGGTTAGGGAATGAAACAAGCTAATTTGGAGTTAGCTGAAGAACTTTGTATTATTCTACCCTTTCAAATAGCTCATTTAAATTACGCAACTTGTTCTTGCAATGCATCCTAATCCATATATAACTCATTCTACCAGTACTTTCTTAGTTCTTTAACGTTCCATCTACCTGGAAGGCTTCTTAGGTAAAAAGCAAATAGGTAAAATAAGTAATAAATAAGATGTTTTAGAGACTAGAATTCAATAAAATGGTTTGATGTAAGACTCTTAACTGAAATCAATGTATGACTAAAGATATAAATATACGGTGTATTCATACTGCTTGAACTTTTCCACATTTTCTAATGTTACAATCACAAATTTCAGAAAAGTGTGCATTTGTATTCTGCCTCATGAGTCAACACACTGTAAACACCCTTTTGTAGAAAATTACAACCACAGGACTTTTGGGTATCTATCTGCCAGCTTTACTCATCTGAAAACTAAACCTTTTCCCTCATTCTTCTCAGCTAAATAGCTCAAGCCTTCCCACATGAAAGGTAGAGCGTCTGTCAACACCAATTTTCAAGTCTTGCCAAAGATTGTCAATTGAATTTAGGTTTAGAATTTGACTAGGCCATTCACAAAGATGACTATGGTTTGATTGCAGCTTTGCCTGTATATTTAGGGTCATAGTCTCGTTCGAAGGTGAACCTCTGCCCCAGTCTTTATTTTTGCAGCCTCTAAAGGAGAGGATCTATTTGTATCTTTAGAACACATTAGACGAGTCAATGAAGTGTGCAGACACAGGACTGATTATAGGACTCCAGCCTTGGACGTCAACAACAACTTTCTTTCAGGACTGCCCATTATTTAGCTACATTCTTCTTTCCTATCGACTCTGAACAGCTTCCCTCTCCCCACTGATGGAAAAAATTCCCACAGCAAAATACTGCCCCCGCCATGTCTGACTATAGCTATGATGTGTTAAAGGTGAGCTTTTGCATATAGGCCAAAAAGTTTGAAATTAGGTCTGATCTGACTAGAGCACATTCTTCCATGGCTGCTGTGTATCTGAAATGGCTTGTGACAAACTGCAAATGATACTCACTTTGGCTTTCTTCTTGCCACTCTCCCATAAAGGCCAGATTTGTGGAGTACATGACTAATAGTTATCATTTTGACAGATTATCCGAAGTGAGCTTTAGATCTCTGCAGCTCCTGCAGAATTTCCAGGGGCAGCTTTTCTGATTGCTGCTTTCCTTGCTCAGCCTGTCAGCTTAACTTGTCGGCCAAATCTGGGTTCGGTTTGAAGTTGCACCATACTCTTTCCATTTTTATATGGTGGCTTGAAAACTTTTCTGTGAGTTATTAAAAGCTTGGGGTATTGTTATATTAAACAAATCTGAATGTAAACATCTCCACAACTTTATCCCTGACCCGTGTGCTGTGTTCCTTGTTCTTTATGATGCTTTTTGTTCTTTTTTCTTTTCAAACAAATCGATGAGGCCTTTGTGGAACAGTTCATGTTGTGGATAAACTGCACACGTGAATTTTATTTAGTTCTGAATGCAGTTGGCTGCATTGGATTTTAGGGGTATGCTTTTCCTTCTACATCACAAATATGCAGTACTTGTTCAATGATTTAAAATAGTAGTCGCAAAATGGCCAAAAGCACTAATTGTTATGATTTGGGGTTGTTTGGTTTTTGGTTGCGGGTTTTTCCTCATATGTTTTTCAGAGTTAAAGTTTTGAATCATGCTTCTGTTTATTATTTTCCTGGTCATGCTTTAGTTTTTGTCTTGTAGTTCACGTTTTGTCAAGTTAGGTTTTTGGATGTAGTTATGCTTTAGTTTCATGTTTTTCTAGTTATGTTTCTATTAGTTTGTATCCCTGAATTTCTGTTTAGCTCCTGTCACATTTTGTTCTGTCTGTCAATTTGCTTTATTCGGTTCACCTGCACTAAGCAAATCAGTTTCCTCGTTTCACCGTGTTCTTGCTCCATATATACACCTCCGTTCTGTTTATTCCTCGCGGAAACATTTCAGATCATGTCACCTTGTTTCGGATCATGCCATGCCTGTCTCCCCTGCCTGTTACTGTTTTGTTCCTGCCTCTTCTTTGAGTGACTTTTTGTTTTTTCACGATTAAATCTTTTCACCTACCGTCATGTGCCCTGCTTGTCTGCATTCCGGGGTCCTCCGTTGCACTAATCCTGACACTAATAGCCACTTACTCGTGAATATGGGCACCGTGCGTCTCCATCTCCCTGACGGCAGCAGTGAGTTTATAAAGTAGTTTCTGATATGCGTCCAGGGTGACCAGGTCTTCCTCTCGGAGCAGGAAACGAAGTCCGTGACCCTCTGTTCGACCCAAACTGTGACCAGATGGTGCAGCCATAGTTGTGATGGTGTACTGGGCATTCAACATAGGGTTCAGCTTACCTACACACAAACTCATCTCATCAGTAAAAGCTCTCAACTAGCTAAATAATGACATAAAATGGCTGTGCAGGTGCAGGTGCTTCCACTGTCCTCACCACTCTCTCCAGTGCTGCGCGCACTCTTCTCCAAAGAGTTCTTCCTGCTGTCCAGCTGCACACCAAAGGCACTGCCCAGAGAGGTCGTGGTCTTGGGGTACGAGACCTCCATCACATTGATATGGCAGTTTGTGGGACAGAAGTCGCTGCTGTGGAGAGGTGAAACTTTGGTTTTGGCTTGCTTAAAGGTGGGCCACGCTCTGTTCTTTAGTACCCGAGAAAACTGCAACGAAGAAGAGAGATCCAGTTAACCTTGGAAGATAATGAGTTTAAAATCTCTTCATAAGGAATTTCACATAATTTCTTGGTGGATTGCTTTATAATCAATACTTTAAAAGACTGGAAACTATTTAAGAAGATTCAAGCTTGCATCATTTAGCCGATATATTGAGAGGGTCCATGTAAAACACAGAGCAGAGCATCTTTCAAAAAATGCTGCATTTCCCTTATCTGACAGCTGGCTATGGGAGAAAAATCATAAACCCACATTTCAGTACACTTTCAGCATTCCTCTGTTTCATGTGGCAGCTCAAATATTTAAAGCAAATCAAAGATTTAAAACAGGCTCCTAAGATTATCATTGCTCATACATGTGGAAAAAATTCCAGACCCCGACACAACCCTTCATTGTTTAAACCAATATAAACTGAGCTGAAATGGTGTGCAGCAGCTCATATCTTTGTGTTGTAACTGTGACTTTTCATGATTGACTTCAACAAGCTACGGAATGTAAGTTCATGTTTCTGATTTGACGCTGAGGATCTGCAGATTTCTGTTTTCCAGAGTAAATGTGAAACATATTTTCTACTGAAAGACATGTCTTTACAACTAAAACTCAGATCAATCTTCCACACGTGGATCCCGGGTACGCAGCTTATAATGGGCCAAAAATCCTCCAGAGTGGATTAACAACAAAGGACATGTGCAGGGACATCTGACAACAGCCAACCCTGTTATTAAAGAAAACGTCCTTAATATGCTACAAGATTGAATATCCATGAAAAATACAGTACACAGGGAGTTGGAAGGTCATCCTGGATCCAGTCAGATTTGTTTGTACTTTCCTTGAACTCCATCGTAGCGCCATCATGCCGCCCCGTGTATTTTTAGCAGATGTTTAGAAACACTGGAACATTTTTTAGCATTCTTTGGAGATCGAGATACACAATCATATCATACTACACTATATATTTTAAGGGAGGGACAAAACAAAGTGTTTTTCTTTACTTATTTTGGTTAGTTTGATTGTAACGCATGGAGGAATGGAGTTGCTATAATATCTATCACTTTTAAGCTCTTATTTTCACAACACAAGTCAAAAATCTCTCCTTCTGACCACTTTCCGCTCCATCTTCCTGTTTATCTCGGCTTTAATTGTTCCCCCATGCCACACGTCCCACTACTTCTCTCTCCAGAGGTCTGAGCAGAAACGCTCTGCAACAAAAGGGGATCTTACACAACTGGATGTCCTGGCCGTGACTTTGCAGGGATATTTATAAGAGGTAATTAATCCAAGACCCTTGTCTGATGTCGAGTCAGTCAGTTCCTTTTTCTCACGCACACTTGCATGCATTGCCTATGTAGGGATGTGAATAAGAAGTGATAAAAAAAAATGTCATCCCTTCATCTCAATTTATAAAGTTCTGGTTCTGGTAAATGCCATGTTCTGGAAAAAGTTTACCGCTTTCTTGTCATTTTCTGGCAATTTACAATATTCATTTTGCCATGTTAAAACACAAACTGTAATGTATTCTACTGGAATTTTATCTGATATACCAACTAAAGTAGTTAGTCATTAAGTGAAAAAAGGAAACAGGAATTTTCAGAATTTTGTACAAATAAAAATTAAGTTTATGCTTCCTTGCAAGTATTTTATTTTTTTTTGTCATTTCTTTACAAAATAGCTCAAGCTCAGTCGTATTGGATAAAGAGAAACTGTGAACAGCAATTTTCACTGGGATGTAGGTGTGGACTTTGACTGGGCCATTATAATTTATGTATATGCTTTGATCTAAACTATTCCGTTATACCACTGACTGTTCAGTGTCGTTATCCTGCTGAAAGATGAACCTCCACCCCAATCCCAAGTTTTTTGCAACCTGTTACAGGTTTTCTTCCAGGATTGTCCTATTAGCTCCACCTGTCTTCCAATCACCTCTGACCAACTTCCATTTGACCTTTACAGAAAAGCATCTTTACAGCTAAATGCTGACACCTCCATTTTGCATGGTGGGGATAGCATGTTCAGAGTGATGTGGAGGGTTCATTTTCACTACACAGTGTTTTGTATTAATGCTATAGAAAGTTGGATTGGTCTCATCTGACAAGAGCACCTGCTTCCACATGTTTCCTGTGCCCCACATGAGCTGTCAATATGCCTGAATCGTAGGGAATTATTTTATTGAAAACATTTTTTAAATCCATTTTTTTAAATCCCAGCTTATTTTACACTGCTCTCACTGTTTTACTTCTGTTTTTACACAAAAATGTGTGTATTCAAAGTGTACACTGCTGTTCTAAGCCTGTCTTCTGTACCTTTCTGTAGTTGGTGATGCGGCGGTTGATGTGCTCCGCCCTCTCGCCGCACATTGCGTTGAAGCGGACCTGCAAGTCCTCGGGTATCACGTCACAGCTGGAGCTCATCCTGCTGCACATCTGCAGCAGTATGTCGTCATTCCGTGCCAGTGCCTCCAGGATCTGCTCGCAGAAGAGAACAAACAGAGACAGGGATGATGAACTGATATGAAAGTGCCTCCAAAATCCTACAAATGGGGCATAAATGGAAACCAAGTCTTATTCCTATGCACAATTTCAAGAGCAGCTGAATAGATAAAATGGCCATGTTCCCTAAATTCACGGAGAGACACCCAGATTGTTCAGAAGACTAGATATAAAAGAAACAGGAGAAATACTACATGAAGAAAATGCAAGCGGAGAAAAAACTTTTGATGCACGAGGAGACTGAAGCAGAGTTACCCGCATTAAAATACAGCTACAAAATCTCCAAGGATGATACAGGATGCTGAAGCAGATGTTTGCCACAATACTAAAATTACTTTTACTTTGCAGCAATGGCAAAAGGTCTATACAGAGATAGATATTTTGTTTTAGTGGGTCTTAGTGGATCTTAATAGGTTTCTTATTTAGAAACATGCTTTAATTTAAAGATTTTTACCGACTATAACTGTAAACCTAGATTCAGTCATTCACCCCCATCTGATCTGAACTAATTAGCTACAAGAAAGGAGAAATGCCATTCATTAGATCTGGCAGAAACATGTTGCAAGGGACTCTTTTTCACTTCAGCAAGCATTGCATCTCCATGTTTGAGTGGATTTTCTATCCTCCGCAAGCCTTAAATCAATAATGATCATTCTGTGAACATCACTGCTGGGATGTGAAAAGCATGCTCTTAAACCAGGCGGGTAATGGAAAAAACTAAAATACAGCTGTCAGTTCTGACTAGCTTTAAACTCATCAGCCCATACAGAAAAAAGCTTGTGCTTTTAACTGTGCAGAAGTAACTTACAGATGGATTTTTTTCATTTCAAATCGGAGGCTCTGCAAGGCTCCCTTTAACTATCAGAGCATTACAGATTAAAAACCTTGGTAATGTTTACTTTAAATCAAAATTGCCTGTGTCCATTGTATTCACAAAGAATTAGAGGTTTTCATGTTCCTGTTTGAGTTTATGTATTTTCCCTAAATTTTGTTGATTCATTTGAATTTTTTAAGATTTTCTAAACATGAGTGTTCAGCATCCAAAAAGGTCAACACTGTTTTCCCCGCTGCTTGTTTCTTTCGTTGCCAAAAAGCCAATAAGGATTTACACTGGACAGTTAGTATTACACCCAATGTGTTCGCAGCTGAGGACAATTTATCCTAACTTCACGGAGTCCCAATAACAAACATCGAGAACAAAAGGGGCAAAATGAGCTGCAAGTGCCTCTGTTTCCCAAAAGAAGGTTCAGAAAATTCAACTTTCTTGTATTTCCCACATAATTATCTTATTCACTGTGTTTTAGAAACTATTATAAAGAAAAATGAGCAGAACTGAAACTAGCAGCAGTAACTTGAGCTATAGTAGCTATTTATCCTATAATACTTTAACTGCTTTACAACATAGCTTCAGTTCATTCAGCTTTGCAAATATTGTTTATGCACAGCTGTCTTAAGGTTGAGATCTGGACTTTGACTGGACCACTGAAACAGTGTAATTCTTGTCTTTTTAAAGTTTTTTAGGTCAGATTTGGGGCTGTTCCTGTGATCACAGTCCTGCTGTATGAGTTCCTGATCAGCTTGGCCGCAAACGAAGCCCACATCATCACCCCTCCACCACTTTGCTCAACAGACACTACGATATTTTTTGTGGTAACGTGTTTTCTCCAAATGTGATGTTGTGCATTGAGACAACAACCTCCAGTGAGGAAGTTGTTACTGAAGAAAGACTCTTAGCTGTTTCCAGTATCAGAGGAATGTTTAAAATTCAAGCTAGAAAATGCACAAAAGCTTTAAGAGGCTGGTTGCTTCACTCTTTCGCCACTTCATACTTCTCCTGTTTCGGTCACTCTGTACCTGACTTTTTTGTGTACAAAACTGAACTATTTACCACAGGAAGTCAGTTTGCAGATTTGCTATTGACAGTGTAAAACATTAACTCATACATCATTTTCTCTCCTTTTTTTTAAATAGTCTAACCTGTTTTACAAGGACTGCTCCCTCACACACAGTGTGACATTATCTATCATCCTAATATGGATAACTAATAACCAATCATAGCAGAACAAGAGAAAGTAATAATTTTAATGCAGCTAATTAAATTTGCATTGCCATCAACGTTTTACAAGCATTGGAGATCAATAATCGGTGCATCTTTAATATTCTGTTCTTTACTTCTTTACTTTTTATTGTTTTGTGAATGTGTTGTTTGACTTCCCTATATTTGTTTTTAAATACAGATTTACGCTTTACATCCATCTTAGAAGGCTTCTCAACCTCCTTAAAAATATTATTTGTATTGTGCTATGAGGTTTAAATGATTTGTAAACATTGCTGACTTCTTTGCAAAATGCCTTATGATCATCTTAAAGTAAAGTAAGTAAATACCTTTGCAGTAAGGCTGAAGAACCCCTTGGGTTCAACCATCTTCTCTAACACGTGGCACTTGATGCCAGCTGTGCTGTCATACTCATACACCACGCCATACTCCAGGTGGACGTTGTCTACAGTGAGACTCACATGGTCCTTCTTCCCGTCAATGATGGCAATCGTGTTGAATTTGTCCATTACTTCTAAAATAAGAAGATTACACAGAAAAACAGGATTTAATCTGTTTTTATTACACAAGACAGTACAAATTCATAAATTTTGGGATGCACTTTTGTAATGTTGAAAGCATGGATTTCATCATCATATTCATCAATAAAGCAGGGCTCAGACCACCAAGTCAGACCATAATTTCCAAAAAAAGATTCAGTGCTCATGATTTTCTTCCATCTATCCCCACAGAAGAAATGATGAACAGTTCCACTAAATTAACCAGCCCTATGCTAATGCAATGACTTAATATGGCAATAAATTGTGCTCTGCAGCAATTTGCTGTGAGGGGAATAGCTTTCCTTGTTTTACTCTCTCTTTGGGATCTATAAATTGTTGAGGGAAATTAACACTTGATGAGCCAGAGGAACCGGCTGTTCTCACACTAATACAATCCAGATGAGTCGGCTCGGAGCTGCGTCTCACTCCTTAAGTATGAGTAAGTGTAAGTGAGTTCCTGTGAACAGGTCTGTGTTACATCTGCAAACACCCAGGACCACAAAGAGTTCTCCCAAATGGGTGATTGTGGTATGCTTTGTGAATATGCTTGTATGTTTGTGTGTGGTCACCTTCTACTTTGCCCTCAAAGCCGTCTCCGTTCTCCTCCAGGGCGGGTTTCTGGTTGGTTTTCTGGTTCTCTTCCAGAGCACTCTCGCTGTTGTTGTAAATCCACTTAATGGTGTCTTGCTGCAAAAATAATATAACTGCTCATCAAAGAAATTTCTAAGAGAAGCATTTTTGTATTTGAAGGAAGTCGTAGTTTTGAATCTAATAGTAAATGAAGGAGCTACAAGATTATTCCCATTTAGGTATCAAAGCATTTCATTAAAATTAAAAACAGAGAATCAAAGTACACACTGTTGGTTGATGTGTTTACAGACCAAAACAGGTGACAGTTCTTAGTTTTAATGCATTTAATGGAAAGGATAAAAGGAAAAGAAAATCAGATTTTGCTGTATTTGGCTGATCAGAGCCATTCTAGGGAAATTTGGTAATGAATTTGGTGTATCTCAAAGTTGTCTCAAAGTTGTAAGACCTAATAACTGCTTATGCGGAGTTCGAAACTCCACGTATTCTTTTTTAAACATCTCTATAAATCCAGTCCACATGGATTCACCACATATAGATATTTAAAATACCTCCTCTTTTCAGACTGTAATTACAAAATCTTTTTTGTCACCAAGCCAGAAGTGCAAATGCACCACAGTTTCATTTTTTTAAAAGTGTACTAGTATTAGTCAGGTGTCTGATATTAGGTCAGAGGAAGCACAGAAATATAAAATGCTTTTTCATGGGAAACTGTATTTTTCTATTACATGTTTGCTGTTCATTAAGGTTGCGAGTGAGGGCAAGAAACTCAGTGAATAACAGGAAGGCCAAAAGAAGAACAGAAATGTCTTTTTGAGCTTTCAATATCTGTCACTGCACATGCTGAATTTGGAAATGTTGGCAACCTTTTGAAAGTCTCGGAGTTAAGGCAAGGATGTCCTGATCCTTAGCTGTTTTATTTTCCTTCTTGTCTGTTTCTCTTAACTTCCCTGTTGTTTATTTTCTCCAGTTGCTGACATTTTAGTTAACTCATTTTAGATTAGGTTCTTAGTTCATTCTTGTGTCTTGCTTAATTTAGATATTTCTGTTGGATTTCTTCCTGTATTTTCTCTCTGCTCAGATTCTATCCATTAGTCTTCTCTCCCTTAGCTCCTCTGCCTTCATTGATCTCAGATCTTCCTTATTTCCACCTGATTGCTCTCACCTGCTTGCCATGCCTTTCCTGTCACGTTTTCCCCTGTGTATAAGCTCTATGGTTGTTAACATACATTGCTGGATTCTACTGTTTGCCTGCCGTTCCATGTCTGCTACTCTGTTCAATGCCATATGCTTCGTGTCATCGCCTGGTCCTCTGCCTATGCTCCGTGTCCTGGATTCCCTGTAAGTTACTTTTATTATTAAATACTTTTATTATACTACGCTCTGCACTTGGGTCCTTCCTCAACCTAACCATGACAAAGGATGTACATTCTCTGGAATTACCGACAGCAGCTGCAGCTGTAATTATGCTAACAATGCTAACAGGCTAATCGCTAATAAAAGATGCTAAAAACTGCTTAAAATATCAACTCCATAATCACTTTGTCTAAGTTTTAAATTTGTGTTACCCTGGTTTACAGCAACTGCTCTTAAAACACAGCAATGTGAACAAGCTTCTGTTCCTAATATAAAAAAAAATTGATTGCTCACAGCAGGAAGGCCAGACAAAAAAACATTTCAAATGCTTTTCTCAAATCCTAGTAGTAATGTGGTACTCAGAAATGAGGAATTGTCAAATAAAAAAGATCAGCGCATCTCCATTGACAAGAGATCTGCGACCTTCTCTTGCATCACTTTTATCAAAGTATTACAACTTGCCCTTAAAAAGTGTTGGATTTATTGCCAAAAATCTCTTCTGTGTCTACACAGGCCGGAGGCAGTAGCATGTTCAGTTGATTCTGCATTGCTATGTTGTTCACATTCACAGTTGGATTGGCAGAGCAAACAACAGAAAGCCTTTACAAACATATGGAAACACGGCGCTCGGCGAGGACACAAAAACAAACCCAGGCCAATCTAATCAAGCCATTCTAGCGTGCCTTGCAAGCGTGTGTCTCTGTCTGTGTAGGTTTTCCACACCCAAACCTACACCATGTTTTCTGCCAAGGCTACACACTGTGGCTGCTCTCCGGTCTTTATGTGTATAACCCCAACACCACACACAGAAAAATGCAGAGGTCGAGAAAGAGAAGGCGGTTCCTCGGTGTCCACATAAGATATAAACCAGATCTCCTGCTGTGGAGCATCGTTAAGCTCAAAATCCCAACAGAGTTTTATTGTAATAATCCATTATGCTAACTGACAAAATACACACACCCTAGGGGTTACTGTTTTCACCATTTCCCACCTTTAACTGGTGGTCTCTCCTTCTACACTGGTCTGCTTTCAACCATTCTCCCAGAATAAATAAAAGACCCTTTTATTTATAAATAATACCCTGTTCCATGTGCAACCCCCCTGCTTTCTCCAGTCATCTCCCGATCTTTTACCGGTTCACTCGGTAGTCTAACAGTCTTCTTTTACTTTGAGCCAGAGGTCAGAACCACAGGAGCAAAAAACTAGTATTTCCATGTAATGACCCCTGAGAAATAGAAAAGCAGTAACAGGAAAGGGTAAAACGGGAGCTAAGAGGGGCTGTCTGCTGTGTTTATAACCCCTGCTTGTTTCCATGTTCTTTGGTTCTCTGTCGCCATTTTTCTCCTGCTACCAAACCATTACATAACAAACAGATCAATCAGCTTATAGTTCGAAATGTCACCAGCAGCAAGCAATCATTCAAAGGTAGAAAACTGTAAGTAAAACAAGAGCATAAATATCAAATCCATCAACACAAAGTTACAGAGAATTCCACACTTATTCACATAAAAGCCTTAAAATAAATTTATATTCTATTGATGTAGCACAATCTCACTGAAAATGTAAGAAACCCTTTACCCAACCTTTAATTTAAGGACAACAATTATATTGTAGAAATAAATCCATTTTAGGAATTGTTCTTAACAAATTCGTTCTACTGCTTTGTATTATTTTAAATACCCTAGTATTTCAAAAGCTTTATGATGACATGCACTTAACCAAGGGTCTTAGAACCTTTGGTAGTGAAAAAGGCCCACAGCATTACAGGTCATCTACCATATTTAACATAGCTGTAGTTAACAATAGGCATAAGATGGTTTTATGCATGGTTTGTTCATGCTAAACCCATGTGGAGTGTTTCAGTTTGCAAACTCCACACATTTATGTTCGTGATAGTAGGAACAAAAAGGTTGCCATAGAGACTTGCCGAAGCTAAGATGTCCCTCTTTGATGCGATTATTTAAAAGTGAGCTTTAATAAACGTGGGTTCTCGCTCAGCCTCGCAGTTGTTTTCAGCTTTTTATTGAACGTAAACAATCGCCAATTTGGGCAAGTACCTATTTTCTTGTACGCATTTCCTGACCATTGAAGATCTAACTCTTAAGATCAGATGAGCTCTGACACTGATTCATGTAAAAAAAAATAAAATGTAAATTACAAAAATTGTTTCAGAAACATTTTATAGGAATGTTTAGTAGTACCAATAATTGTGGTAAACGATTATTTTAATTTATTTTAAGGCTTTTTAACACATCCTCACCAGGAGTGCCAATGAGAGCAGAAAGTGCAGTATTGTGTTTTTCTTGAGTTTATCTTTTATTTTGTTTTACTTACTTCATCTGACACATATTATGAATGCTGGCCACTGAAACAGAGTAAAACTATGCCAAAAGGAGAAGCTTTTGATAAATGTAAGTGTCGAGATGGATTTAATCTGCACTCTATCCCCTGTCACCTGAACTGTCTTTTCCTCCTGCCTCACCTGCGATGGTCGTCGGTACTTCCTGCAAGCGGTGACATGAGCGATGACACTGGCATGGCTTTCCTTGCTCACGTTGATGCCGTTTACCTTGATGATGCATTGGCCAGGGTGGAGGCCGGCTGTGGCCGCCACCGTTCCTGTTGGCAAAAGAGAACAGAAAAGAGTAAAGGCCATGAACGTCGTCTACATCCTGAACACAAAACTGTTGCGGTCAACCTTTTTTGGCTCTGTATTTACGTCTTTCTTTCCTGTTTTAAGCATTTAAGGAGGAGTGTGAAGGAAAGTTTAGTGTCCAGAGGAGGGAAGTTATTTATCTACAAAAGATGTAGGCCTCTCTAAGGGACATCATTCAGATCACAGGAGAACTTCCAAGGTTAAAAGCAATCAGAGGAAGCACATGAGAAGCTAAACATTCAATATAATTGCTTTCGTTGCCTCCAGAGTGCCTCCAGAAAGTTCTCAAAAAGGTGGCCAGATAGTGGACACTAATATTTCTGGGGTGGCACCTATACCAAAAACTACACGTGAATTTTATTATGAAGTCATCGTAAATAGGTGGGTGGAGGCAGAGCTAACAAACAAAAAAAACCCTCAGGTGTAAAGGTTGTGACTTTCAGACGAAGACTTGAAGTTAGAAATTTCCTGTAGCAGCAAGATGTTTAAAAATGAAGTCAGAAGAAGTTCAAAAGGAGAAAGAAGCTATTTGAAAGGAATCTGTATTATCTACACGTCAAAACAAAGAAGGCTGCTCTGTTTCATCTTTTTGAGCTGTCTGCAACAGAACATGGCAGACAGTGGCTGAAGTTGTTCATCTTGGTGGCCTTAGAGGAATCTTGAAGTTACAGTAAGGTTTTACATGCTTTAGGAGTACAACTGGGGACTGCTGTTTTAGTAGTGCTAGTCATGCTAACTGCATGAAATTGAATTCTTATATTTTGGAAAGTTGTTGTGTGTGTTTATTCTGTATATGTGTGAAGGCTTGCTGTTTAAGAACGCCAGTGCCCAATTTCACTCCTTCACGGATTGTTCCATAATACCACCGCATTGGGCTGGTATTCCCTGATGATGGTAGCCCTGATAGAACTAAAGTTAGATTTAAACTACTGAATGTCACTGATGTCCTGAAGTAGCCTATTCTATAACTTGTAAATTGTTCTGTGTTGTTTTTCTTGTTTGTTTTTAGGGCATGTGTTTGTATTTGTGTGGCTTTGACTGCAGAGACATGCGATCACAGCCACACAATCTATTGCACAAAAAGACTTCAATGGATTTTTTTAAACCTCATGTGAATCTTACATTGTAATGTAAACAATTTGTAATCCTTGCTCTCATTATCTGATGCATTTTATTACATGACTATAATGTATTACATCAGCTTTCACTTGCCACTGTGATATTGCAAACATCAAAAATGTAACTGTGATTCCATATATTGAATAACTGTAATTCAATTGAAGCAAATAGTCAACAGATAAATGAAAGTATCTTTAACTGGGGGCGTTTTGATGCAGATGCAGATACCTATTCCTTAGTTCCTCTCTTTTTGCTACAGATTCTCCGGCATCCTCTTAGTTTGTAGTGTCAGCTAAGATGCACACCGGTTCCCGTGTGACACCCCTAAAAGCATCAGCAAGTAAAGCTCATGGATGATACAACGCAATAATCAATAGTTCTCTGCACACCCAGAATCAGGCCGCTCTGCTAATTGGTATTACCTGTTCCTGCTGACCCTGAACACCAGGGGACAGGGGCTATAGTGAAAAGCTACGGGATTAGACTCCTCCTACACTTTGAGCTCAGTGCTTCTACTTAAACACACAGCAGGTTCTCAGGAAACACCATCAAGTCAACACTTACAATCCACATGCAAGCGCACACCTTGCACTTTTCAACCTTCCTGTCCCATTTAGATTGCTTCAGGAAAAAAAAAACAAGATTCAATTCCCCCAAGGAGAAACAGACAAGACAATGGATTGTTTTTTGATTAGAGCCCATTTTGTTCCATCCCTGATAACAGCACTTCTATACAAGCTCTATTAGGAGAGAGCACTGGGAGAGCAGGATTCTGATGAATGCAGACCCTCTGTAAACCCTACAGAGAAAATGACCCAGTGAGAAAAAACATGACAAGGTGGATGGAAATCATTGTGGCGTTTCATACAACAGCCAAGTCATGCATTTCCTCAAACACTCAGGCAGCAGCTGCCTGCCAGCTGTGCCACTGGTAACAAATGCAACCCTTTTGCTGATGCAGCCAGACACATATCTTCTACCTCTTCCAACCGCATGGACCACAGAGGGGCCAAATCCTCGGATCTGGAAGCCTAGACCGTCTGCAGAGTCTGGGATCTTTATAGTCCTACAGAGAGAATCAAAAAACAAGCAAAGCTGAGATGTGCAGTCACAAAGACTATTTTCACAGTTCAGCGCACACACAGATATGCCTTACTCTCTTGGCTTAGTGCTGACCAGCACCCGGAGGGGTCCCTTGCTGTTGAAACACTGCCTGAGGAGAACTTCCACTTCAGAGTAAGGCCTCAGGAACACCAGGTCTCCATTGATGGCAAACAACTTCTTCCCCACTTCCAGGCCAGCCATCTTAAAATAGAACACAATACAAAAGAAGGGAATATTTAAAGTTTTAGGTTTTCAGGTTGCGTAAGAAAAAATTGCAGCCACATACTTTAGAATGTGGCTGGGTCCTCCTATGTATTTTATTGTCGTAGACTAAAGATTTAAAAGTATGTACACATAGTTCTGTATAACAGCTAAACCTTCCAGGAACGTCTCAGTGCTTCTTTGAAACAATCAAATAATGCCAGGGCCCTATGAGTCAAAATGTGGATCTGAACAAATGTTCCCCAATACTGTGCAATTTTTAAAAGCAGACAATTAGGTAGCTACTCCATGGATTTAGTGTGCATAGTTTCATTTTATTTCTACTTAAAACGTTTGGACTTTCAACTTATTGCGTTTACCTTGTAACTCATGGCTGTCACCAGAACAGCACAGCAGCTACAGCTCAGGTAGGAAGAATACATACAAGCATCGTGGGAATGAATCCCATTAACTTTTTTTAGACTTTTGTCTATTTATTGAACTTATTCTTCTTCCAGGGGAAATCTTTAAAACTTCAGTTCAGTTTAAATGCAAGAATTGGGATCTTGGGCCAAACACTTTTTGTAGCCATCAAAAGGCTTCTGGCATAATCCTAGTGGACTCATTTTTCAATTTAAATTGTTGGGCTTCCTGGCAAAGACCCAGCTTTTAAGCATAGTCCATAAACAATCAGTAAGGTTGAGGTGGGGGAAATGTTAAAGGCCTAACGTTATCCTGTTTTGTCCATTACCATTGATGTGTGTTTGTGATCACTGACCTGTTGGAACACCCAGTTTTCATCGAAGTATCGACCGTCAAGCTGTTGATTTGAGGTAGAGTTGAAAAACGTGAAGGTACTCAGGTTTCTACACTAAGTGCAACGTGCTAGTAAACATGGCCCCACAGCATGATGCCGCTACCACCATGTTTGACAGTTGATAAGGTATTCTTTGGTTTGAAAGGCTTTTTTTGGACAGCTACAAACTTCAGTAAACCATAAAAATGCTATTTTGGAGCAGATGCTTTTTTCTTGGTCGGCACCCTTTCAGTCCATGCTTATGTAAAGTGTGCTTAGCCATGAACAGTGCATTCAGGCTTCCAGGTTATGATAGTCTTACTGTTTCCACGGTTGTTCCTTAACCTTTTCTTTTATTTAGGGACAACAGTTTGGGTCAGATGTTCAAAACTTAGGGTGTTCCTACAGGACATGGATCCCAAACACACACCAAAGTTGTTTTTGGAATAGATAAAGCATTCTTACTTATAACTTCAGGAATGGCCTTCCGGAAGTCCCGAATTGAACCCTAATGGAAAGTTGAGAACTATACCTCTTTTGGTTAAACAGCTTTTCTGTATGAGCCAATAATACCTGGGATGTTTTACTGTATTTAAAACTGTTTTTAATGTTTTTAAAGGCCCATTTGGGGAAATGCATTGCAAATTAGTGAAGGCTATAAATGTTATAGTGTTCATTATTTGTTTATACTTAATGCTGATCCCCATGCAAGTAAACAAGAAAGAAAGGAAAACAAACATATTTAAATTAACAGATTCTGCAAAGAAGACAGTGTAAATATCACAGCAGTGTTAATTCAGAAGCTTGCTGATGGCTACAAAAATGTGTGGATTATCTGCATCTTTCAAAGGAACATTAGCTGTTTGTTGTATAATTATTCCCCCCTGGAAAAATAGTGATTAACATAAATAAGTAAAAGCCCAAAACAAACAAAATATAATTCCTGTGATGTGTGCACAAAAACCTCTCACAAGAATTGAATTTAGGCATCTTAGCTACTTTTAAAAGCACACAATGTAAGCTATTATAATACCAGTCCTATCTCTGGTTCTTCATAACTTATGATGGTAAAATAATAATCTAAAATTGTATTACAAGTTCAAACAACTAAATGCTACATTAAAATACAGAGAAATAGGGGCGATTTTACTCATGCAGCATTTCTCTCTCTGTGTCTGTTTTATTTCCCTCTTAAGTTTATGCTGGTCCAGCCAAGCATGCATGTTTCTGGAAATGCATCTCACTGGAAAGGAGCAAAGTGTTACACTGAATAAAACACACTCTTTACTTAAAAAGATGTCTGTTTTATGTAAGACAGAGAAATCTGCTTGTTGCTACATTTTCGGTTCTGGCTTTGTTGTTCTTTTTCTTTATTTGTAGTGCTCACTCAGTTCTTTCCTTTAACTAACTTTCACTGAAAGGCGAACCCTGAAAAATAAGGAGATTTTATCAGTGCAATAAAATCTTCTTTTGAAAAGCAAACCTCTTTGACTCCAGCCAACTGACGACCCGGTTAGGAATCTTCTGGACAAAGCTCCATATCTGATGCCCCAGTTAGCCCGCCTGCCTTTTGTTCCTCTGTGTGTGGTGGTGTCTTTGTTTCAGCCAGTGAAATTCACTCTACAGAGACTGCTTTATCAAATGTTACCTCCTCTACTGGCAGTAAACACTGACCTCTCAGTTCAGTTGCTAACTCAGCTGGCCCATCCATGTGCTATCCGACAAAAAGACAGCACTGCATCCACAACATGCATTGCCCCAAAAACTCTTCTGCATTGCTCCAGCTACAGATCCTGGCCCTTCAAACTTTGCAGGTCCTAACACTGCAGTACGTGATGCAGGACTTCGACAAAATTACATCAACCAGACTACATGGCTATTCCATGCGACACAAAATGTTTACAAGGAGTGGGTGTGTGTGGAATGCAGTCTTCTCTTGTCTGCATGTCTCACCTCAGCCGCAGAGCCCTTCTCCACACATTTGATGATTGGGACTCGGTTTCTTTCTTCCAGGGTAAAGCCATAGCTTCCATCACTTGGCCTTATCTGGAAAAAAACAACATGTGGTGTATCAGCAAAACACTCTCACAGAGCTCAAACATCCACACACACACCAGAAGGAGAAGATACTGCTCCAGATGGATAGCAGATTTTGTAGTGTTTTGCTCATTCTTCTAAAAAGAAGGGTTAGTCTTGCTGACTGAGTATAAAATGTTTTTTGAGCCTTTCATAATAATTCACTGGGCTTTAGTTTAGACCATGTTGTGGGCAAAATGTAGCAAATCTCAGCATATGAAACAACAAGAAGTTATTTAATCAAGAAAAAATCACCAGGAGAGACTTGGCAATGACATTTTCAACTATTTTCAGGTCGTGCTTCATGGGTTTGTGTTTGGTGTTGGATCCCTCCATCTCCTCATCAGCAAAGAAGCGAAACAGCAGAGGTTCGTCCTTAAAGTCGCTCTTCTCCAACACTGAAAGATGTGACAGTGCTATAAATAAATATCAGCACATAAAACCCAAACAGTACATATGTTAACTGAAACAGTTCTCACATTTATACTAAAATAAAAGTTGTAGTCAATCTAATAGATTGGCGGACTCTTTTTTTTTTTAAATAAGGAACATTTAACAAAACAGTAATCACATTCACAGTTTCTATCAACTGTCTTTGGTCATGGTAAACAGTAGGGAAGACAGTATAGTGAAGTAGGTAAATACAGTGAGTAGGTAAGTAAGCTATTAAATCAGTAAGCTAATATATAAGTAACTGAGAAAGTAAGTTGGTAAATTAGTAAGTCAGGCCGGAAGTAAGTTAGTTAAGTAAGTAATCAAGTCAGTAAATGAGTAAGTGGATAAGTAAGTAAAAAAGTTGGAAAGTAAGTAAGATGGTGAGTAAATGGATAGCTAGGTGATCAGTATGTAAGAAAGTAAGTAGGTATGTAAGCAAAGAGGTAAGTAACCACAGTAAGTCAGTTTGTAAATAGGTGAGTAATGCTGTGTTTAAACAGTCTCTGAAGTCAAATCTCGGAGCCGGGAAGAAGGTCAGACCAGAGTTGGGAGCGCTCTAGTTGCAAGTCGGAAATGCTATTTGCTGTGGTGCTTACTGCTAATGCACTTTGCATGAACGTGTTCACGAATAACTTTTCTTACAACATAATGTATGTCACTGGTTTAAAGAGAAACAAACCTTCAGAAGAGCAAATAAATAGTTTACATCGGCCTACATCATTTATCTGCAGTGGCCATATTGGATGCCTACCTAGTTTCTTGGTGAGCTCCAACTTTCCCTGTAAATGTGACCGCAGCCGAGTCTCAAATGGAGCGTATCCAAGTACAGCATTAACCAAATTTCAGACCACGTAAATTACAAAACAATCAGAGAGAAAGGAAATCCCTGGCTTGGTCAGCTATCACCTTAAGCTCTACATAAAAATCTCCATCAAAACTAAGGTTCTGTAATAAAAAAATGAAAAAAGACCTTCACTTTGACATTCCTTCATTAATTTCCTTTAAAAATCAAATGTACCGTATGTAGTTTTAATAGCTACTTTGTCAGGCCAAATAACTTGTAGGTGCGAATGGTGAAATTACCCTGGAGGCTTTGATGGCTGGGGTTCATTAGATGTGCTGATAATTTGTACTGTGTGGCTAGAACTGGGGGCATTTAGAATAGGTTACATCATAGGGTTACATGGAGACTCAATGTGATTCATGCTGCATCCTGTATGATGTAAACCTTGGCATAAAGGAAGTGTGGACTGGAAAACAAACTTGAGTCTTAAAAACATAGTGTAACCATAGCGACTGTCCATTTTGCATTCAAAAGTTCCCAGAGCTACACTTAACCATGCATGACCCCAGAACTTGAGCTACATGCATGTATGAATACATGATGGTATCCATGAACAGTCACACAAACACAAATTCATTCACTGGAAAATGATTCTATTTCTAACTGTGTCAAAGGGATTAATTGGAAAGAGAACAAGAATGGTTGTGTTCTTAGGCAGCATGCTAAATGCCAGGCGCCCTGTGAGTAGCTCCTCTAAATTTAACATTCAGCTTCCATGGAGTTGATGATGGAGAGGTTTGCCTGAACAGGACTGCTTCTGGTCAGATAGACAGACCACCATACCATGATGCATGAAGCCGTTGTCGCACAGCTCTACCCCCAAGATCAGCGCTTCCTCTCTTGTTCTGCAGTCCCCCTACATCAGATGACAAAAGAAAACAAATAGTGAAGAAGCAGGATGTTGGACAAGAAAACAAGCAAGAGATGCAACAAAAAGAAAGCAAGACAGAACAAAGAAGGTTGTGTGCTTTTCCTGGAGCAGTTAAAATGGCACACTTACAATCCTGCTTTGTTCCTCTGTCCAAATACCCTGAGGCCATCAGAGCCACTCAGCACTCTACCTTTAACACATCCAAAGTCATGTAAAGACAGTGCAGGGTGACAGCTCCTGAAGTCCCACTGCAGGAAGTGTGTAACTCCACTGGCCCAGGTCACACAAATCCAACCCGCCCCCCCAAAAACAGAAACAGAATTGCACTGGAAGACAGATGAAATCATGCAATATCTGTATTTAATTCTGCTGCGGTTACCATGTTCATTTTATTCCTTTGTTGTCATCCTGTACAGAGCTATCAATCTGTCTGCCTAAGAACTTCCTGTCAGGGTCAATAACGCTTAGCCGTACAATCAAGTCTGCTTTTCTTCCTTTGTTTCCTCTTTGCTCCGCTGAGAGCCTCAAATTTCGTGGCTTCTCTTGTCTCTGCAGCACTTATGAAGTGAACAACCTGTTATGACAACAGTCACTTCCATCTTTGCTTTTTTGGAACAAATCTGCTTCCAATCAGCTCAGAAGAAGCAGAGAAGATGACTATAAACAACATGATGTAGATCTGTATTTGGCAACAAGCATCGGATCATCGGGATCATAACAGTAAATCTTTACCCATAAATCAATTTAGCCTGATTGCAGTTTCTGACATAGTTTTGAGTTTTTACTGTAGAAAACTCAAAACTATGTTAGTATAAAAAGTGTAAAAAGCCTTGCAAGTGATCACTGCTTCAAAGTTTGTCGTTTTGTCTTCCATTAAAATTTAACCCCTCTTATTCTGATACCCCTAAAGAAAATTCAGGGGAACCAGTTAAAGTGTGTAGTAAGCAAAGACCATCTTTGTGTTGATTTAATCTCAGTATAAATCTAACTGTTCTGTGTTAGGCCTCTAAGAACATTAGAGAACGAACAGCATCATGAAGACCAAAGAACACAGCTTAATTACTCACTTACTTTTTGTGTTGCCCTGTCACATAAAATACATTAAGGTTTGTAGTCGTAATGTAACCAAAAAAACCCTGTTAAAACGTTTAAGGGGTGTGGACACTATTGCAGAGCACTGTAGATGATGCAGCTTACCTGTGCTATGAGCCAGTCTATGAGCTTGTTAGCCATGACCACAGATTTGTAGGTCCGTAAATGATAGTCCTTATCCCTGGATAAGAACAAAAGCAGACATTTTTAATGGCAGGATTATAAAGAGAATCTCAGGATATTTATTGTTACTGTTTGCTTTCACTATAATAATCTGAGGGAGTGAACGTGCGGAGGAGTAATTGCTTGGTCTATTTAAACACAATGCCAAAACTCATAATTCCTGCTGTCAGCAAGGTGCGGCTACTTTTTAAGTACTTGCAGTTGTGTCATTAATCTAAGTGAGTTCTTTGGGTTTGTTGACAGCAAAACAGCATTCCTCGGTTAGAAGCTGGCATGGTGTTGCTGTTCTCGACTTTATGCACTGGGCTGCACTCTGCCAGACCCCGAGAATGCTGTTTGAAGCAGAGCCGTGACTTTCCCATGAATGCTGCCGCGTCCCGGGGGGAACACGCAATATGGGGGCAGAGCTGCAGGGCCGGTAAAGTCCTGAACTGCTGTGGCTTACTCCACCACCTCCACCACAAGCAAACCGTCACCTCAACACACTCACAATACCACACAAAGACACAAGTTTCTATCTCAGCCAGTGCTACTCAAATTGCAAGGCGGGGAAGAGGGTGTAAGAGGTAGCACCCCCTCCCCCATCCAACCCCATCAACAGCAAAATGTTCTGCTATGTAAACTTATCTGGCAGCATGCGCTTGTCTCTAACAAGCAGAAAATGGCCAAAACAACCTTCTGCATTTCTCTTGAAAGGGAAACCAAAACTGGAAGACTGGGAATTTCAATGGTTGGAGAGAAATGTGGCTGCCGAAGTAAAAAAATGGAAGGGTGGGAGGCGGGGGGGTTGGTGGGATGAAGATGGCGTCCAGTGGGTAGCCATGCGTCCGGGTCAAGTAAACCACTGTTTTAAGTCAAGTCAAGTTTATTTATACAACGCTTTTCAGCAACAAGACACTCAAGGCGCTGTACATAAAGAAAAACATTACAATGATAAAGAAAATCAAACAACAGAAAAACAAATCAAAGGACATTAATAATCCCTGGAGGTTTACTGGTAAGAGCTGGTTCTAATCCAATCTTTCTAATAATCTAAAAATCTATGAATCCTTCTAAGCTGGATCACTGGTATGAAACAGTTTTAGTCCAAACTTTGAAATACTAATAATGTTTGGCTTTTACTGGTATGAAATAGTTGTAATACAATCCTTCTAAGAAATCTAAAAATCTATGAATCCTCCTAAGCAATCTAAAAGTCTATTGGGGAAAAAGAGGATAAGAATAAAGACCACATTAGGTAAGAGGAGGGAAAAAAAATCATATTTCACACTTTATCCTTAGCAGGATACAGTTTGAGATATAAAAAACCTCAGCACAAGTAAGCAACACATATACGAGACAACATATTGCAGGGATACGGTGAAGGATGCATGTCAGGGGTGCGTATGTTTAAATGAGCATGTGGGTGTGTGCAAAGTAAGTTCATGAAGCACTGTCACAGACGCCATTGTCCTTGATGGTACGATGGAATGTACCATCAAGGGGTGAAAGAGGTACAGGTCAAAAGAGATGGTTTTACCTTGCTGTCTTAAGACTGGAAAAGTTTGCTCTGACAGTTTGTGAGTGGGGATGTATGTAGCTGTCTTCTCAAAGCAAGCTTTGTAATAAATCATACTTAGGAGGCTACAAGTTCAAGCTTTAATCAACTGCTCAGCACTGATAAATCACATCAGTACAATATACCAGGTCATTTTTTATTCTGGAACCTGTCAAAAGTTTAACATACACTGTCACACTTAATGGGTCTCCTTATTTTCACGACTATTTACATTGTAGATTCTCACCAAATGCATCAAAACTGTGAATGAACACATGGAATTATGTAGCATACAAAAGCTGTGAAATAGCTGCCCTTTGCTTTGATTACTGCTTTGCTCTCTTGGCATTCTATCCATGATCATCATGAGGTCGTCACCTGAAACGGTTTTCCATAGAGTCTTGAAAGAACTTCCCAGAGGTTCATTGAGAGATGGTCAAAGGTTAATATTTCAGTCATCACAGAAAAAGATGACTACTTTAAGGAATCTAAAAAATAAAACATAAATAAAGTTATTTTACAATTTTTAGTTTGCTACATAATTTCATATGTGTTAATTTACTGTTTTGATGCCTTTGGTGAGAATCTATGTACTTTTGACCGGTAGTGTACATATATAGTTATTAAGCTTCTGGATGATTCATCAGCACAATGAAAGAAACTGCACATCCTTTTTTGGACACAATGTGAAGATAATTTATGATGGACTTTTGATGCATTTGCCTAAGTTTAGACCCCCCCATAGTGTGTAGATTAAAAAGTTATTCCAATCATCTCTTTAGTGTTTAACTGTGTACACTGTATAGGTCTAGAGAGGACATTTAAAACTGCTGATAAGACGAGAGGACAAAGGACAAAGTAGAGGTGAAAGGAGGGGTAACGGGAGCTGCATATGTTGGGGGCTGCTGAGTAGTTTATCCTCTCCCCTGATTTGACTCGTCTCTCTCTTGCTCTGCCAGGAAATTCCACGTAATTAAGCAGAGGCTGGATCATCCAATTAAGCTCTGGCGTTCTCAGGCCCTGTGATGTATTGTCCTGAACTTTCAGTGGGAGCGCACAGCACAGATCATCTGGGTAGCAGCACAAACACCTCGAATGCCCCAAAAAGAGTTGTTACACCAACAAAACTGGTACGCAAACATAAGGTTCTTGAGCGTTCGGGTCACAAAGAATGGTGCCAAAGCTTTGAGCATGCATGTGGAATAAGCACAGCCCCTCTGGCTGTGGTGCCGTTTTACAGCCGTTAAATGAAAGCTTTTATTCAGGCCCCATTAAAATCCAGCATAAACAACGAACTAGGCTGTGGTTGGTGAGCAGAGGTCTTGAAAAGAGGCCCTATGTTGTATTGTGGTTAAGCTACTTGACTGGATATTCCTGTTCCTGCGAAGGCTAACTAATTGCAATATACTTTCATAAGTTTCCTAATTGTCAAAACAGAAGGTTGAAAAATCAGCAATATTATCTGTAAATCTCATCCAACCAAAATTTTATTTTTGCATCATGCTTTATGTTGAAAATTGGTGATCAGTTTGTATTTACTCATATCCTCCAGAGATATGAGTAATTACTCATATCTCTGGTGTATAACAAAAATGCCAAAATATTTACTTGAACAGGTTGCGAAGTGTTTCAGTTTGGCTGCCAACTAAACCATACAAGACAACAGAACTTGGCCAAGCAGAAAGGAGAAGTAGCCTTGGCCGACATTCAGAGATGAAAGAGCATCCAGAATAGGTCTATTTTAGCTAGGCCTATACTTCCTATATACCGCCTTACAAAGGTATTCATACCTCTTGAACCTTTTCACACTTTGTCACATCACAACCACATAGTGTGTGATTGTAAAGTGGAAGGGAAAGGATACATGATTGTTAAATTTTTTCCCAAATAAAAGTCCGAAAAAGTGTTCTGTGCAACTGCCTTAAGCCCTCCCTGACTTACGGCATGTCTTATTGTGTGTCATTCCTCTTTGCAACACAGCTCAAGTTCAGACAGACTGGATGGAGAGAATTCGTGACCATCAGAGACTCGTTTGGAGTTAGGTCTGGGCTTTGACTGGGCCATTCTAACACATGAATATGCTGTAATTTAATTCACTGTGGCTATGGCTCTATGTTTAGTGCCGGATGGTAAACCTCCAGCCCAGTCAAGTCTTTTGTAGCCTTTAACTGGATTTCTGACAGTGATGTCCTGTATTCAGCTCCACCAATCTTCCCATCCACTCTGACCAGCTTCCCTGACTCTAGTGAAGGAAGCTTTCACCCTGAATTATTCCTCCACCACCAGGTTTCTCCTTGTGGATAGTGTGTTCAGACTGACGTGCTGACTAGGTTTTCTGCCACACATAGTGTTTTGCAAGTAGACCAAAAGTGCCATTTTGATCTCATCTGACCAGAGCACCTTTTTCCATAAGTTTGTTGTGTCGCCTACATGGTTTGGGGCAAACTGCAAAAAGTGACTTCTTATGGCTTTCTTCTTGGCTTCCTTCCATACAGGCCAGATTTGTCTCTCTGCTGCTCCTTCAGAGTTTCCCTGGGTCTTTTAATTCTCTCCTTGCCTGGCCCACCAGTTTAGGTGTGCAGCCATATTTTGCTAGGTTTTCAGTTATTTATACTCTTTCCATTTTGAGATGACTGTTTGAACAGTGCACTGTAAAATGTCCAAAGTTGTGGATATTGTTAAATAACCTAAAGTAGCTTTATAACTTTCCACTACTTTACTCATGACCTTTGTCTTCATGATTCTTTTTGTTCACCAAGGCTCTCCAACAAACCTCTGAGGCTCTCAGAGAGCAGCTGGATTTATATTAACATTAAATTACACACAGGGAACTTCTGTTAGCTGTTAGATTATAGACGGCACGCCACACTTTTCAGATCTTATTTGTAAAACATTTTAAACACTATGTAGCATTTTCCTGTACCTGCACAACAACGTGGTACTTTTACATCAGCCTATCACATGAAATCACAGTAAAATACATGGGGTTTGTGGCTGTATTGTAACAAAATGTAAAGAAAAACGTTTTAAGAGTATGAATGCTTTTGCAAGTCACTGTACATTCAACAGACATCAAGCTGATAATCAGTTAGGTAATGTCCAACTCTCTGGTTTTTATGATGTCTAATTAAACACTGTGAGAACAATTGTCAATTCAAAGTGCAAAATCAGCTTAACGTCCATTAAATAAGAACGATTATTCTGATTGGCTTCACGGTGCAGCTAAAATGTGAAGTCCAGTCATTTCAGCCATTTACCAGGAAGTTTTAGAGCACTTCATGCTTCTGTCTGCTGAAAGCTGTATGGAGATGCTGATTTCAGCAGGACTTGGCACCTGCTCACACTCCCAAAATGTACCAAAAGCTGACTCAATGATCATGGTGTTACTGTCGTGGCCAGCAAGCTCACCTCACCTGAACCCCATAGACAATCTATGTGATATTGTCAAGAGGAAGATGAGGGACACCAGAGCAAACAATGCTGATCACCTGGAGGCCACTATGAAAGCAGGGCTTCCATTACTCCTCAGCAGAGCCACAGGCTGATCGCCCCCATGCCACACCACATTGATGCAGTAATTCATGCAAAAGAAGGCCCAACCGAGTGCGTAGAAATGGACAGAAGCCTGACAGATCTGTTCAAAATAATCTTTTTTTATTGATCTTATGTAATAATCTAATTTTCTGAGATTTGGGTTTTCATTGCCTGTAAGCCATAATCATCAAAATTACAAGAAATAAGAATTTGAAATATTTCACTCTATGTGTAAAGAACCTGTATAATATGAGTTTCACTTTCTGAAATGAGTGACAAAAAACAGAGAATTTTTTATAGGCTCAATCAGATAAAAATGCTATGAAATCACTGTCAGGAATCTCCAGTTTATCAGTAGCATTACTGATAACACATCTACCCTTCATTTCTGTTGCTCTGTGAAAGAGAAATCAATCATTCTACTTTTGCCACACTTTCCTCTGTAAGAATGTAAAAATAAACGGACGTATACCTGATGACAGGGCTGAAGAGGCTGTGAAGACGGCAGAACAGCCGGACACCCTGAAGAAAACAAAAAAGATAGGGTTTCTTATGTCAGAGATGTTTTGGTAAAATATAATTTAGTCTTTCTCTGTGATGCAGGACCTTTACCTTGGCTATAACATCATGCATGTCACACCTGGGGTGGTAGGTGCCGTCGTCATATCGGAAACGGTACAGCACAGGCTCGGGCTTGAACTGGTGCTTGTCTGTGACTGGGAAACAAAATTCAGATGGGAAAATAAAAAGAAATCCTGACAAGTGATGTCCTAGAGAGGAAACAAGTAAGAAAGTCAAGCCCTTAGGTAGTGTTTTTTTTTTTTACTTATGTCTGGCTTTAAACTCTAAGCTATAAGAGGTTTATAAACACAGTCAAGCTGAGCAGGGCAGCATAAAGAAACACGTTTTCCACACAAGAAGAAAAATCCAACCTCGTGCAAAGCTGTCACAGATAACCCAGCTGCTCAGAGAGTGCCGTGCCTCGCTCGCTTTAGGCTGCTTTTATGTGGACCCCCCAGCAGTAATAACACTTGGGTTCGTATTCCTGGCTGCGGCCGAGCAGGTTCCATTAAAGGTTCTTATGAAAGGATATTCTGATACTCGGGGATGCCGACTGCACAGAGTGAGCTCGGTGATTCCTCTCAAACCCCATTTCATTTCTGAGAGTGGAAGTGATACTGAGCCACCGAGAGATTTAGTTAGTCTTTGAAGGTAAAACATGCATTATACACCATTTGCTCTGAATGTAACGCAAAAAAAACAATTTAGGGCTCATCCTACAAATGAATGTCACACTAATTTTGGTTCTGTCAAATTTTAAAAATTGTTTCTTATATTCAGGGTGAAATGATCGTATGACAACTTTGGCATATTTGAAAAACAAGAATGCGATGCACAATTTAAAATTTGCAAGGAATTTTCACAGCTCCGTACATGGTCAAAATATAAACATACACATTCATAAATATTTTATTGGATGTTCTTTGGCAAAATTCATAGTGACCACGTGCTGTTTAGCCTTTAGGAATTTTCTGGCATATTTCTGGGTGGATATTTGACTCTTCTTCTCAGCACAATCGGCAGAGTTTGTTAAAATTGATTGGTTTCACTATGAAACCAACCCTGTGAAAGGAAACTCCATGAATTCTGAAAATTGTTCCAGTTGTTTGGGACTGATTCTTGTTTCAGATCATTTTTCTTGCTTTTGGAACACCCAATGGTGTCCACGTTTTGACCCTCTAACTCATAGCCGCCCCCCCCCAAAACAAAAACTACATGAGATTGTCAATTTTTATAACATGTACCATATAAAAAAGTTAGCTTGTTTTATGGTGATAGTAGACAACCTAAATTTGGTTTTATTTTTTTAGGATTTAGAACAAAGGACACAGTATTTCAAAACAAGGAATCAAAACTGTAGAACGAGACAGACTGAGTCTTCACCATATGTAAAAATAAAAATGCATTAAATACAGCTACTACATTTTAAATAGATAAATAAATCCCAAAACTTGTAGTCTAATAATTGAACTATTCAGTTCTGTTGTGGAAATTTGATAGAGATTTATTTATTGCTAAAAACGTGGCTCATCCTGTATCATCAGGTTTTTAGAGCCGGTGTGGAGGGCCTGAGAAACCACATGTGGCTCTGGAGCTGCAGGTTCCAAATCTCTAGTTTAGGTGTTGACTTGAGGAGAAGTTGAGGATTTCTGTCCTCTTTTTCTACAATACAGTTCAGTTTTTGCAACACACCAGTACCACTGGAAGCAAAGTAGCTTCACAATAACCCCATATACACATGAAAACTGCTTTTGCAATGAAAAATGTAGGCTAACATTAAACACGTTGCTGTTTAAGACTTATGGACTGTGCAAAAGGCTGTGTCCATCTCAGAAAACCAACCAAGCTAAATGAACTCTACCAAGTCTGCCAGGAATGGTGGTCAAATGTCCAGCCAGAATCTTACCAGAAGCCTGTTGATGGCCATGGGAAGCATGTGCTTAAAGTGCAGATCTCTACGGAATATTATACCAAATGTTAGTTTGGGTGAATGCACTTTGTACATGAGCCTGTATGTACAACTTTGACCAAGTGTACACTAAAGAAAATCCCCAAAAATTCTAACTCATGCATTAAATTCTTGATATGGGATTCAAATAGGTTGCCTGTCATATGTTCCTTTCACCTTGAAATACATATAGTTAAAATACATCATTAAAGGCCCAACATCACCATGACATTTATGTCAACGGTAATGTAAATAAGAAAATCAGCCAATGGGTTAAAACAGTGGGAATCTTTGCTTATCAGAACATTTGTTCAACAAGACAAGAAGTTAGAAAAGGAGTGGCAGTATGTTAAAACAAAAGGTCCACTGGGCTTCAGCAGATTATGTTGGAGATCTTAGACGGCAAAGATTTCGAAGGAAGGAATGAAATGAGAAAAGGAAGAAACTAACCATGGTGGATGATACCGTTCTCCAGCAGAGCTTGACCCAGGTGAACCCCTTCCTCTGGGTTGCCCGTCTCTCCAATTTCCATCAGCCAAGAAACGAACTCACTAGGGAAAACAAGCAACAAAACACGGACATAACTACACACCAGTTCACTCAAAGACCAAACAACAATAATACACAAAAATACAGGAGGAAAAAAGGTGATGAGAGCGATCCAAGGAGAAGAAGTTTTCCGGACCAGAGATATCCCGAAGGAATTATTTACTGTCCAGTGTCAGACTTGTCTATAAAATAAACCATCAGGTTTTACCTCCTTCTGTTTTGTCTTGTTTTAATTCATTTATTTTAGATCCCCAGTGTAACACTACTAAACACAGAGTTTAATTGGATGTCAGGATTTTTTTTGTTGAAAAACTCAAGAAAGAGAAAACAAACCAACAGCATAAAGCCACAAACAGCATCTGATGCTTTGATGGTCCAAATGAGCTAAATGGGATAATTTTCCCTCATTCAATTTCTCAGTTACTAAAACTGACTGACAGAAAGAATGGATACAAAGGAAACAGAGTAAAGTAAGAAGGCTAAACAAAGACAACTTGTGAATGTACCATTCCTCTCCCTGAATATATCCACAAACTCCTTTCTCCCCACAAAAGCCAAACAAACACAGCCAGGAGCTGCACCACTGGAATTCTCTACAGGCGACATCCAGACCACGATGAAGCTGATCCGTAGTCAATGTTCAGCCAAAAAGAAAATTTTACAAAGATCTTGGAATGACAAAAAGCCTAAACTCCCCAGTCCTGACATCTTACACTGTTTAAACATTGATCATGGATGTTTTCTGTCACCACAAGTAACCACAGGGAAAAACACAATCCTATTAATACACTGTAAATTATTCTGTTTTGCATTTTTGTCACACTGAAATGTTTCAGATTATCCAACAAATTTTAATTTCAGACAAAGATAACATTAGTAAATACAAAATGCAGTTTTAAAATTATGATTTCATTTATTCCTGGTAAAAGGCTATCTGGTCGTTCCACCCTTGGCAGGAACAAGTGCCATCAACTGTTTAAACCTGATGACAAAATATTATCCAAAATTCCTTGGTTTTATGGGGAAAGTATCAGATGGGCCTTTATGTTCTTTTTGCTCAGCGGTGGTTTTCCAATTGGAACTTTACCATAGACCCAGTTTTTGCCCAGTCTCTTGTCATTGAATCATGAACTCTGACCTTAGCTAAAGGCAAGTGAGGTCTGCAGCACTTGAGATGTTGGTCTGGCTTCTTTTGTGACCTCCTTGATGAGTTGTTAATGACTAATATAACTTTTGTATGACAGATACTCATGGGAAGGTTCATCACTGTCAGTGTTTTATATATTTGTGGTTAATGTCTCTCAGTGTGGTTCACTCTTCCAGACGGACAGATGCTAATGACTTTGTTTCTCATCTGTTCTTAAATCTTTACATCGGGCCATGATTTGTTGAGATTTTTCACCTTACTTTATATTGTCAGACACATTATAACTAATTGATTTCTTGCTTTTACATGTTTACAGTTTTGCTGTAATCAGGTCTGGGACTGGCTGGTGAAACTGAACTCTCTTTTTAAATATGTGGTTAATCACCCTTAATTTATTATTTAACAAAATTGTTTAACAAAAAAAGTTCTGTATTAAATCATAATTTAAAAACTGTATTTAGTATTTACTCTGGTTATCAGGTTACTCCACTTGAAGACTGTTTTTAAGGGGAATGGCGATTTAAAATGATTTAAATACCTCATTAAATCTCTGAGCAGACTTTTACAATCTTCTTTCTGAAGGCCTCAGGCAGCTCTTTAGATCTTACCATTGTTGGACCATGTGTTGCAAAATATTGGACCATTTTGTAAGTTTCTGGACGCCAGTATGCCTTCCGGCGTCATCGGCCATTTTGTACCCCAGGATAGTCCGCTACTACAAATCCCAGCAGGCACCGCGGCTGATAGGACGGGGGTGTCCCAGTTCTGACGTCACAGTGGGCTATATAGTAAGGTGAGCCCTTTAAAAAAGCCCTAGCTTTTCATGCTGGAAACCGAGACGCCGTTACCACGCAACTGGAGCATCACTCAGGAGAAGAAATCCCACGTGGACTTTCATTCATGGCCAACGAGAAGAAAAATTCATGAAAGAAGTTTCTGGAATAGGAAGGCCAGAAATTTCGCTTTACCGATCGAAGGCGTGAGTTTAACACGTAACAGAAGAGAAAAACCCCACAGAGGGTTCAAGGAGACGGAATCGCCATTCTTGCTCCTGTCGACTGTTGACGGTCCGTCATATCGTTCTTTTTCGCCAAGTAGGCCAGAGGACGAAATTGACCGCTCTCCTGAGTTATCCACGGATGTGTGGACACTCCCCCCCCTTTTCTCTCCTCTCCTCTGATCCAGAGAAGACACCACCAAGTCATTTCGTTCCTTTTTTACATTTTTTTATTAGAAATAGCTTGGGCAGGATAGAGTAGGATTTTAGGGCGATTTAGAATCGCCACTTATAGTCCAATGTATTCTAAATTGTATGTGCATGCCTTACGTTATGGAAACTTGATTGCTGTTGATTTCTGAGGCCGCCGAGTCTCGTAAGTTGTGTTTTTACTGTGTGAACACTTGAGCGCAGGTGCGCCGTAAAACTGAACTGCTATAATAACCTTATGGTGAAAATTAACCATTTTCTTTGTCTTCAACTTCATGTTTTATTAGTTGCCGGCAAAAGTTTTATTACTCTTTGTGTGCACGGACTTCCCAGCGTTGGGGGATGTTTTATGACTTAGTGTTAAATAAGCTACACTGGGGTGGCCTCCCGGAGCTTCGTTCGACCATATTCCTTTTGTATTTTGCCATAACTGCTGGTTTGATTTCATAGACACTCAATGCTGTTTTATTTTGTTTAGTTAGATATTTTACCCTTTTTGTGTAGAACTTTGTATGTTTGATTAGGTGAAGATTATGGAATAGGAAGAGCGAGTTGTATCAGGGCTGTTGATTAAATAAATATTCACGTAGATAAAGAGAAGGCGTTTGTGTTTATTTTGTGCAAGAGTGATTCGTCAGTCAAAATAAGTTTAAGGTTCCCCACGTTTCGGCAGAAACGGTTGATTAAACAGTGACATCTAGTAATAGTTATCAACTATTACTGAGAATTTAATAATTGTAATTATCAAGGGCTATGAGCCACAATTACAACCCCAGAGGACATCTCTGATTTCGATTCATAAATAAGGATTTTTGGTGAAGAAATTAATTTAGTCAAATAATGATTTTCAATTATAATTATTGATAAATATTAATTAATCAATAATCATAATCCCAACACCATGTTGTTCACTTCCACTTCTACAGTCAGGAGCAATTTATTCTTCACCAGAAATTGAATCCTATGTCACAGAAAAGTGTAATCAGTTTTCCTTGTCTTTCTATAATATTTTAATTTATTAGATACTGCAGTTAAAAATCATATTAAATAATTGTATATCCAAATATTTCAGAATAGTGGCTGTTGTAGGGTGTCCTAATTTTGTCATATCACTTTAAATAAAACAAACCTGCAACATTAGGACTGTCTTTATTTAAATAAAATAACTGTGCACAGTTGGTTTTAGTTTCATGTAGTCACGGCAGAATGAACTCCAAATCAACATCTACTTTTTATGATAATATCCTATTCCTGGCAGAGCATCCCGATAAATTCCAGCGAATCCTTTAACTTTTTCATGAATACCTGTCATGAGAAGCTGACAGTGGTGTGTCTCATGCATCAACAATCGAATTACATTTTTGTTTTGCTGCCTATTTCAAGTTTAAAATGCAATGAGTAGTGTCTAGCTGGACGGCTGTCACACACATTTTATTTAATGAATTGCTCACATGAAGAGTATGAATCACAAATAGGATTGTGCTATTTAAAGGGGAGGAGTTGAAGACCTGCCCTCAGCTTTAAATAGAAAAGTGAAAAACAAAAAAAAATGTTGTGGTGGGAGAATAAAAGATGTAGAGTTTCACAATGGAAGAAGTGGGCAGAGACGAAGCCATGGGCAATGTGGTTCTCATCAGAGATATGTAAAACTGTTTCTCACTCAACAATTACGCCTCCATATAGCCTTCTCTGAAATCATCAGCTGTGGGAGTATGGATGGGCTGGAGATGTCTTTTTTGACACAACTGGTCATCCAGGTGTTGCATGATCCCACGGGGAGCTTCTCTGTGCTACTTTCTCACAACTTGATCTCTTCAGACTCATGGAGATGACCGCATATGACTAGCTTTTGATCCTTTTAATCCTTTCAGCTGACAGATTCATTCCTTGCCTAAACCACAAGGGATTGAGTTGTCTGTACAGCCCAAAGGAGAAATCCGTACCGATTTCTAAAACCACCATGTCATGTAACTTGGCAACAACTATGTCCAAATGGACTTTTAAAGCGTTTCTTTTTATTCCTAAGGCTTTCAAAAACATGTCTGATCGACAGCTTTTCAGCCTGATTATAAGTCAAAATAATCTTATTACACGAAAAGAGACTAAAGCTGTGTTATGGAAAATAAAGGCTGTGCCAAAACATTATCTGGTTTGCAGTTTATTCCATCTTCAGTCTAACGTCTAGAATCAGAATCAGCTTTATTTGCCAAGTTTGTGCACACAAACAAGGAATTTGGGTTTGATTCCACTTTCCCTAAATTAGGTCATTTTAATATAAATGGGGAAAAAATGTTGTAAATACATGTATATACAGTGTTTTTACAAAAAAGGAAAAAAACATGGTTGAAAAGTAGAAATATGCATGGTAGATTTGAGCACTCTGTTAATGTCATGATCCTTGAGTGTTAGTGTTTCGGTTATCTATTGTGTTTTGATATTTTGATTTTTTTTTTTTGGTTTTTCTGTATTCATTATTGTTACGATGATCTTGTCACACTAGTTTACTCTTGTGTTGTGTTCTTTATACATTTGTTAATAGTTTCTGTTTTAATACTCCCTATGTCTCTTTGTGTTTCTGCTCTGCTGTTTTTAACTGCCTCAGCTGCTCCACATATCCACTGATTGCTCTGCCTTCTCTCTGCCTCAGCTTCCCTCTAATTAGCTCATCTGGTTTGCTTCTCATTTCTCTACCCCAGCCTTTTCGTTGTTCCTCACTGGTTCCTTCCATTGACTTTCATGTTCAAGTTCTTTATTTTTATCATTAAACAAACATTCAGACCGATTATTGCCTCCTCTGGCTCCGAGTCCTCAAACCAAATCATGACAGTTAGGTGTTCATCAGGGGGACAGCCTGTCACATTTTGGGTTTGCGGAGGACCAAAGCAGCAACAGGACATCAGCAGGCGCATGGTGGATGGATATATTTTAATGAGCAAAGTGAAAACTTACAAAAACATGGCAACACAGAAACCAGGGACACAACAACAGAGAACCCAACAATCAAGAGACAGAAAACAGGAACTTAAATACAACTGAGGTGAAAAGAACTGCATGGAAAACATATGGGTGCAATTAACAAAACACAAACATGTGCAAATCATGACACAACCTGGGGAAAGAAAGTGTCTCTGTGGTTTTTGCAAATAGCACACTGTGTTGCCGATCAGAAGGTAAAAGTTTGAACAGTTTACTTGCAGGACGCACCATTGCACCAGCCGATCCACTTCCTGTCTGTATGTAGACTTATGACTATCCTGGATCGGACCAATAACAGTGGTGTCATCTGCAAACTTCAGGAGTTTCACAGACGGGTCCACTGAAATACATTCATTTGTGTATAGGAAGAAGACTAGTGGGGAGCGCCGGTGCTGATGGTTTGTGTGAGGGAGAAGATGCTCCCCAAACTCCACCCCTGCTACTGGTCGGTCAGGGCTGGGTAAGCTTCTGGTGGAGGATATCTGGGTTGATGGTGTTGAAGGCAGAGCTGTCCACAAACAGAATCCTGGCATATGTCCCTGGGTGGTGGAGGTGGTACAGGATGAACTGTAGTCCAAGATTGACTGAATTATCTGTCAACCTGTTTGCCCAGTTATCAAACTGCAGGGGGTCCAGCAGGGGGGGCATGTGATGTCCTCCAGATACTTCAACAGGCGTTCAAAGGATTTCAAGACCACAGACATCAGGGTGACAGGTCTCTCGTCATTAAACCCCATGATGGTGTGTTTCTTGGGGACCGGGCTGATGATGGAGCATTTGAAGCACGTGGGAACCTCACACAACTCCATACTCTTGCTGAAGATATGAGTGGAGATGGGAGCCAGTTGGTCATGCCAAGCACTCAGGCATGAGAGCGCTTTCTTTATGTTTTGACGCTGAAAGAGCCTATTACATCTTCCTCAGAGGTCTTAAATTCAGGCAGGGGGGTCTGTATTTGAATGCGATGTGGAAGAGCTAGTGGAAGGTGTGAACGGCTGGTTTTCAAACCTGCAGTAGAAGTTGTTAAGGTTATCTACCAGACTAGAATTTTGTTCAGGGTGGGGGGTCGAGCTCCTCTAGGAAGTGTGGGTGCAGTAATATCTAAACTGTAAAATTCTGCAAAGCTATGCGGTGATGCCCAGTTTGAAGCTGAAAATATTTCCTGGTCTGGCTGTAATGAGGCAATAACCCATTTAGCAGAGGAGGGCTGTCTTAAATTACAGAAGCTTCAAAAGGAGCTTGTGATAGCGCCTCCAAAATAGTTGGGAGATCCCATGAACGGGATATCTGTTTAGACACTGGCCAGAGAATGTGAGCATCCTTCATAAAACGATAGATGATGGGATGTTATCCCACCAGCATATTGCCAAACTCAACATGACAGGCAGAAAAGGCTGCCAAATGAACTTTTGCAGTAGAAAACTCCTTTCCTTTGTCCAGCAGTTTCAGAAGGAGTGTCAGGATGACTTGCATGGAACATGTAAATGGCAGGGTCGGATTTTGAAAGCACCACCCCTAAAATACCCTCCAGTTGCATATGTATAGAGACCTTGCTGAGAGCACCCTAGAGCTTAGAATGGTCAGAATAACATTAGACAGAAAATCTACTGAATATACGCCCTGCTCTCCAAAGAGCTAGATGTTGTTGGTGTAAATGAAAAATCTGCCTGTGTGCTTATGAAAGCAGATTCCTGCGTATTAGTAGCTGCAACAGTTTGTCGCACAGGAACTGAACAACCTCTGCCAGCCAGTTTTTGTGGGGCCAGTAAGAAGCCACTAGGTGTAATGACACTCCCTGGTCCCTTACTCTGGCCAGAGTTGGGGCTGCTATTGGTTAGAAGACATATAGAGGACTAAAGGCCATTCGTATGTGAGTGCATTTACCCCAGTGGTAGATCCTGGTCTGTCAGTGAAAAAACTGTGTGTGTTCTCCTATGAAGTGTACAGGTCGACTTGGGGTTGCCCATATTGGTCCCAAATCTGTTGTACCATTACTGGGTGTAACCTCCATTCCCCATAGTGGGGGTTCCCCCCTGAAAAGCAGATCTGCTCCTCAATTCTGGGCCCCTGACACATGAGTTGCTCTCAGGGAGGAGATCCACATTTCTCCACATAATCAGTCTATGTTCCTGCTTGTGCAACCGAAGGGACCTTAGTTCTCCCTGTTTGTTGAGATATGCCACAACCATAGACTTGTCTGTCCTGATCAAAATATGGTGGTACCTTATGAAAGGGAGAAAATGTTTTCATGACAGAAACGTAGCCATGACATCCAGGCAGTTTATGTGATAAAACCAAGTGTGAAAAGTGTTCGCATGAGCCCAATGTTGTAAGCAGAAGAAGGAGTAAACCGAGAAGAGTTTTTTAGACTGACTGTGTGATACAATGCCTCGCTTATATATGTGGAGAGGATGTCTTTTCTCTAGGCAGATGATAGCCAATCATGGCTGGCGTAATGAAATAGGAGGTTCTGAGGGCTATACGTGAGAGCATACCTATAGTGAGATACCAAGTGAATGCTTGTTTCCTTGACCTTTATTTACCCTTTGCTCTAACTTATCCAGCACACATTCAAAGTTTAATAGAAACGAAGTGAAACAGATATTGAAATCTCCATGAAATGTCACCATCGTTGTTGTGGTTTCTAGCACAAAAAGCAATTGACCTTTGGGACTCTGGTTTTGTGTTTGTTTGCATGGCTTGATTTTTTTGTTTTCTTTAAGTTGGCTGTGCAAAAGACGATCCAGATCTGATCCCTCGGATCGGATTAAGAGTTCCCCCAATAAAGCTGTGAACTTAGCTGACGGAGTAACTGCAGACACATGCACTCATGTTATCTATTCATATGTGGTTAAAAAAGAAAATTACTAAAACTATGATCAATAATAATCACTTTAAGAGTAATCTGTGATTCTATTTTAGCCGCTACAGCCACATTCCTGTTTTAAAATTGTTGTATACCCATGAAACCATGAAACCTTTACTCATTGTCATCACACCATCAGAATCTAGAAGAAACATCTTCAGACTCTTCTGGACTAAATATGGAAAGAGCAACAAAGGATAAAGGAAGATGCCAGGATGTGTAAAAATGATGAGCCCAACATTTAAAATGAGATGAAAACAGACACTAAATCCTTAAAAAAGAGGTATTCAGTGAGATGGATAATAGGCAGTCAGCTGAACCACACAAAAGTACCTTCCTCTGATTTATGACTGATTTATGTCATTCAACCACATGCTCCTCCCCAGACTGTACATCAATAATCCCTAAATAAAATTCATGGGCTAAATCGGACTAAAATCACATGACTTATAAGGAATTTCCCCAAAACGTGTGTTCTTTTTCCTTCCCATCTGCTGCTGTTTTAAGAAGTCCTTGCCAAATTAACAGTGAAAGCTCAGAAAATATACTAAAGAGCTCAGTGTAACATACTCCTTACACTGTAAAAGGCCTCAATGGACAAAAATAAAAACACCAAACATAGCCAAGAGTTATTTTCTAATCCAACTTCAGGAGTTGTTAAAATAGCCATCCAGTTGCCTTACAGTTACACTGATGCAACAAAAAGGAAACCACAAGATTGTTTTTTGCATCTCTTGAGAGTTATTTCCAAGCCAAAGCATAAAGATTAGAAGTAGAAGCCTTACCTTCCCAGGAAGCACTTGGGAAAAGTGGTAAGCTTGCGTTTCCGGTCCTTGATTAGGTTCCCTTTGGTCATTAGCTGGTATAGCTTCTCTCCTTTCTCTGAGACCATGACCCATGTGTCTTGCTCCATGCCAAGCCTCAGGCCTGTGCGGAGGAGGAAGGTATTGCAGAATGAAAGTCACAGTTACTAATGTTTGTACTCTGCTCCTGGGCTACGCATCAATTACAAGCAGGAGAACGTTAATGCCCTCTAATTTGGCCGGGTAAGTAGCACCGTGTGCATTAATAGTCTTTGAGTGGGGATAATGTCTTACATTATGGAACATTTATCTAGTGCAAAACTAAATATGAGCTAAATGGACTGAAAATATACGTTATTGGAGTCAGATTATAGCGTATAACTCAATATGATCCAAGGCTGGTTAACTAAAGCAGCTTCATACTTTTCCTCCGCTCCCTTTCTCTCATGATGGCCTCCAGCCACTCTTGTTTCTCCTCTGGGGTCTTGGCCATGCAGACGAACCACTTGTTCTTGGCCGTGTTGTGGATCTTCCAGCCATTATTAACAATATTCCCGCTGCTGTGGTAGTCAGCTGTGTAGCAAAGAGCGATAGAACACTGTCAGAAACAATAACTACAAGTTTTACAAAGCCATCTTGTTGTAACACAAATCCACTTTATGAGGTCAAGTCCAGAGAGGACACACGTCAGTTGTTGCTTACATTGATCATGACACCATAAAACAAACTAATGGTACAAATCTTTTTGCATAAATTACACGAAAGACAAACTAAATAAACCTCTTTAGAAGAATTTGAAAAAAGCCAAATACAATTCTGAAAGAGCTGTCAAAATGCATGTCAAATGCCTGCCAGGGGCCAGAACAGGCGACATCAAATCCTAGCTGAAACTGCTGGCTAAGGATAAGCGTAAATACAGTAAGATTGTTATTCACGCTGGCGGTAATGACACCCAGTTACGTCAATCGGAGGTCACCAAAGTTAGTGTTGCTTCGGTGTGTAAGTTTGCCAAAACAATGTCGGACTCCGTAATTTTCTCTGGTCCCCTCCCCGATTTAACCAGTGACGACATGTTTAGCCACATGCTGTCATTCAACCGCTGGCTGTCTAGGTGGTGTCCAGAAAACGATGTGGGCTACATTGATAACTGGCGAACATTTTGGGGAAAACCTGGTCTGATCCGGAGAGACGGCATCCATCCCACTTTGAATGGAGCAGCTCTTCTTTCTAGGAATCTGGCCGAATTTATAAGTTCTCCAAAACTCTGACAACCCAGGGTTCGGACCAGGAAGCAGGGTCGTAGTTTAACAATCCTCTCTGCAGCTTCTGTACTGCTACCCACCCATTACCCTATTAAGACAGTGTCTCGCCCATGGCCAAAATTGAATAGATTAAAAAATAATCTAAAAAGAGGAAATCAGGAAAATCTAATAAAAATAAACACAACTCAGACTAAAAATAAAAATAAAACAATTAAATGTGGCCTACTGAACATAAGATCTCTCTCTTCAAAGACTTTGCTAGTTAATGACCTTAATTGTGACAATTAGATTGATTTATTTTGCCTCACAGAAACCTGGCTGCAGCAAGAGGATTATGTTACTATAAGTGAGTCAACTGCTACTAATTATTTAAATTTTCACATTCCTCGAAATACTGGGCGAGGAGGAGGAGTAGCAACCATCTTTCAGTCCGATTTATTGACTAGTCCCAGACCAATCAATAGCTACAACTCTTTTGAATATTTAATCCTTAGTTTTCCTCATTCAAATTGCAAAGCACTAAAACCACTTCTGTTTGTTGTTTTGTACCGTCCACCAGGCCCCCTACTCTCAAGTTTTAGATCAGTTTTCAGACGTTTTATCTGATTTAGTGTTAAATACAGATAAAGTTATTATAGTGGGGGATTTTAACATTCATGTTGACACTGAAAGTGATAGCCTAAATATAGCCTTTAATGCTATCTTAGACTCAATTGGCTTTGCTCAAAACATTAACAAACCTACCCACGTTTGTCTTCATTCTCTGGACCTTGTGCTGACATATGGCATTCAGTGTAAAGACATAACAATATTTTCTCATAACCCTGTCCTGTCTGACCATTTCTTAATAACCTTTGAGTTTAATTTAACAGAGTACTCCACACCTGAAAGAAGATTTCACTATAGTAGATCATTATCAGACGATGCTGTAACAACCTTCAAAGAATCTGTTCCACTTTTAATCTCCTCATTATCACTGAAAAGCACAGTGGAGGGCAATAATTCTGTTTCTGCCCCTTCACAAATTGATTCTCTTGTTGATAGTGTTACTTCATCATTGCGTGATGCATTAGACAATGCAGCCCCCTTGAAAAAGAAGGTAATCATTCATAGGAGTCAGGCTCCTTGGTTTAATTTAGATCTGCGTACTTTAAAGCACAATGTAAGAAAATTGGAGAGAAAATGGCGCTTTACACACCTAGGAGATTCCTACTTAATCTGGAAAAATAGCCTACTGTTGTATAAAAAGACACTTCGCCAAGCCAGAACAGCTTATTTCTCATCCTTAATAGAAGAGAACAAGAATAATCCTAGGTGTCTCTTTAGTACAGTTGCTAAACTTACACAGAGTCATAGCTCTGTTGAGCCATCTATTCCCTTAGCTCTCAGCAGTCATGACTTTATGGGATTCTTCCTAAATAAAATTGATTCTATTAAAAAGAAAATCTTTGACATACTCCCGAAGATGATTACTTCATCATCAGCAAGTGAGACAACATTGGAAGTAACTGTAGAACCTGATCTGTGCTTGGACTGCTTTGATCCTGTGGAGCTTCCTGAATTATCAGAAATATTAGCTTCATCTAAACCTTCAACTTGTATGTTAGACCCAATCCCAACCAAATTATTTAAGGAAGTGTTCCCTCTGATTACCAGCCCCATTTTAGATATGATTAATCCATCTTTAGTAAATGGATATGTACCACAGGCTTTTAAGGTAGCTGTAATTAAACCTTTACCTAAGATACCTTCGCTTGATCGAGATGACTTGAAAAATTACAGACCTATATCCAATCTTCCATTCTTATCTAAAATTCTTGAGAAAATAGTTGCTAATCAAATGTGTGACCACTTACACAGCAATGACCTGTTTGAAGAGTTTCAGTCAGGCTTCCGAGCTCATCATAGCACTGAAACAGCTCTGCTGAAAGTCACTAATGATATTCTTATGGCCTCAGATAATGGACTTGTGTCTGTACTTGTCCTCTTAGATCTCAGTGCTGCATTTGATACAGTCGATCACAATATTCTCTTAGAAAGGCTGGAATATGCTGTAGGGATCAGGGGAACAGCGCTAGTCTGATTTAAATCTTATCTGTCTGACAGATTCCAGTTTGTTAATGTAAATGATAAATCATCTTTAAACTCCAGGGTTAATTGTGGAGTACCACAGGGTTCAGTACTTGGGCCAGTTCTCTTTACTATATATATGCTTCCAATAGGTCAAATTATCAGGGAGCATAGGATAAACTTTCACTGTTACGCTGATAATACTCAGCTTTACTTATCGATAAATCCTGATGAACCCAACCAGTTAGATAGACTACAAGCATGTCTTGAAGATATAAAACTTGGATGACTTTAAATTTTTTGCTTCTAAATTCAGACAAGACAGAAGTTGTTGTCTTTGGACCGGAGTCTTTGAAAAAGAAACTGCTTAGTCAATCACTTAACCTGGATGGCATTAAATTGACATCCGGTAACAAAGTAAAAAACCTTGGTGTTACTTTTGAACAGGACATGTCATTTAAATCCCATATTACACGGTTTCTAGGATTTCCTTCTTTCACCTCAGGAACATTGCCAAAATTAGAAATATCCTATCCAGGAGTGACGTTGAAAAACTAGTCCATGGATTTGTTACTTCAAGGCTGGACTATTGCAATTCTTTACTATCAGGGTGCCCACAAAATGCAGTTAAAAGCCTTCAGCTGATTCAAAATGCTGCAGCAAGAGTTCTGATGAAAATTTAAAAGAGAGATCATATTTCTCCTATTTTAGCTTCCCTTCACTGGCTCCCTGTTAAATCCAGAATAGAATTTAAAATTCTCCTCCTCACATATAAAGCCCTTAATGATCTAGCTCCATCATACATCAGAGATCTGATTGTTCCATATGTTCCTAACAGGGCACTTTGTTCTCAGACTGCAGGTTTACTGGTAGTTCCTAGAGTCTCTAGAAGTAGAATGGGAGGCAGATCCTTTAGTTATTGAACTCTTCTCCTGTGGAACCAGCTCCCAGTTTTAGTCCGTGAGGCAGACACCCTGTCTACTTTTAAGGGTAGGCTTAAAACTTTCCTTTTTTAAAAAGCTTATAGTTAGAGGGGCTTAGTTTATCAGGGAGGGAGCCTTCCTCCCTACCTGTTGGATGGAGTAAGGGGGAGTCAGGTTTAGCCTAAACCGGCTCATTTATGGTTGAGGTGCAAACACACCCTCCATTTCTGTTATCTGTGTGACCCCTTCTCTTTTCCAATGGTTATAATCACTCTGACAGAGAGAGGTATCCCAATCCTTGTGGTTTTTAGTATAACAATGACCATCAGTGGGACCCTTTGTGGGGTGCCTTGAGACGACATTGTTGTAAATAAGCGCCGTTTAACTAAATAATCTGAACTGAAACTTTCTGTCTAGTTATGCTGCTATAGGCTTAGGCTGCTGGAGGACATAATGACCACTTTCACCCTCTTCACTACATTCTCACACTACTCTCCAATTTATCATTATTTGCTGTTATTTCAGCTTTTAACTTTGTTCTCTCTTTTCTCTTCCTAGAAGCTACACCTGGCCTGACTCTGTGTCTACCTGTAGCACCTTTCTGGAGAGGGGCATCGTCCGAGCTTCTGCTGGCAACAACTTAATGCTCACCCTCTACCGATGATCCACATGGCCCTGTCTTTTAGTGTTCAACCCTTTCTCTCTCCTACACATGGCGATTGACTGAGCTTTTACTGTAACTAATTATATGTGTTTACTGTAACTAATTATATGTGCTCTCTTTCAGACTCTAACCTTGAAAACTGGCTCAGAGTTTATCTGATCTCTCTTGCTAGGTGAAACGACTAAAGGAGCTACATCCATTAACATTTACCTTTTCCTTCCCATAGAAAGTATTCCTGGATCAGTGCTTCTTTGTTCTCTTTGTGTCTCTGCTCTGTTCTCTCTAACCCCCAGTCGGTCGTGGCAGATGGCCGCTCACACTGAGCCTGGTTCTGCTGGAGGTTTCTTCCTGTTAAAATGGAGTTTTTCCTCTCCACTGTCGCTACATGCATGTTCAGTATGAGGGATTGCTGCAAAGTCAACGCCAATGACTGTCCACTGTCTCTACATGCTCATCCGGGAGGAGTGAATGCTGCAAGTCTCTGACTGGATGCAATCTGCTGGGTTTCCTTAGACAGAAAAACTTTTTATCCAATTTGAATAAATAACTAACTCTGACTGCACTGTTCAATGGTTAGGAATAATTGGAACGTATGTACCTGACTGTTGTGAAGTGCCTTGAGACAACATGTGTTGTGAATTGGCGCTATATAAATAAAACTGAATTGAATTGAATTGAATTTAATAAATCATGGTTGTGCCGTAAAAATATTGTCTGTAAAGCTAGTGAGAACACGAACACTATCCACATAGTGAGACCACAAAGCCCTAAAGATTGGCTCATTGATTATCACTCTTCTTCCTTAATGATATAAATAAGAAAAATACACATGCAGCAGGCATTATGTACTCAGCTATAAGAAGATTCCCTTAAAGCTTATGGCTACTTTTGACCCACCAGTGAACTCAGAAATCTTTTACTGTGCTATGAAAAAGAATTTGCCCTTAACACCATCTGTTTTTCAGTTTTGTCACCTTTAAATGTTTAAGATCATTAAACAAATTGTATTATTAGACAAAGAATTTTTGAGAAAAACCATTTCAATAAAAAACTTAAATAGAACCTGTTTGTTAACATGACGCAGGTTACAAGGTCTCAAAAAGCAACACATCATCCCTCAATCTAATGAAATTCAAAAACAGATGAGACACAAAGTCACTGCTATCTATTGAAGCCATTTTTAATGCTTTGGGACTCCAGCGAACCACAGTGAGAGCCGTTATCTACACATGGAGAAAACATGGAACAATGGTGAACATTCCCAGCAGTAGCGTGCCAACCAAAATTAATTCAAGCATTGACAACTCATGAAGGATGTCACAAAAAAAACAGGAAAGCATCCAAAGCACTGGAAACATCACGCACCTCAGGTAAGGTTGGTGTTCATGATTCAACGATCTGAACGAGACTGGGCAAAAACGACATCCCTGGGAGAGTTCCAAGGCAAATAACAGTGCTGACAAAGAAAAACGCAAAGCTCTGTGTAACATTTGCCCAAAAATATCTTGATGATCCTCAAAACCTTTGGGACAAAACTCTTTTGACTGATGAGACAAAAGAGGAACGTTTTGGAATGTGTGTATCCTATTAAATTTGGCACAAATACATTCAGCATTTAAGAAAAACAACATCATACCAACAGTTAAATATGGTGGTGGTAGTGTGATGGTCTGGCACTGCTATGCTGTTTCAGGGCCTGGACAACTTGGCATAACTGGTGGAACTATGAGTTCTGCTAAAGAGCAGAACTCATAATTTGCCTTCTCTACGTACCCCAGAAAACCCCCAGAGACCCTGCAGATATCATCTGCATTCCAGTTTATTTTTAATGTCATGGTGCGGTCTTAGTCCAGAGTGAAACATGTCTAACTCCCAAACTCTTTTAACTAACCTTTGTAAAAACCTAGAATAGTTATACTACAACAATGTCTGAAATAAACTGCATGAGCAAAACTTTTACTTATGTTTTTGGAACAATTATTATATGCAATTATTTAGGAAAGATTTGCACCCAGATCTTCATAATGAAGACAAATTCCTGCAATCCTCACTAGAATCCTGTTAAATCATGAACTATATTTAAAAGGAGTCTCAAACTTTGTATTTTTATTTTTATTGTTCATGCACCCAAACAAATAACTAATTTGGAGAATGATTTATAATTCATGCTGTTTCTCTTAACCAAGAGGAAGATGTAAAGTACAGGTCAGATTCATTGATGCAAATGTTGTAGGAACCAGGCCAAAACGTATGGATTAAATAGCAGCATATTTAGCTTTAAACAGGGGTACATGTAGTAGGAAATAAACGCAGAAAAAAAGAGACATGAAAAAAACATCAACAAAAATAAAACATAAAGATGAAATTAAGACAAACTTTAACAAAGAAAACAATCAAAAAATAACAGAGAAAATCAAAAGCACAAAAAAATGGCAAAAGCTAGTAAAAGCTACTGAAAAATAGCATAACCAAGAAAAACATTGTGATGAAACAGAAAAGGCAGTATTTTTTCTTTCATTTATTCATTTTATTTTGCTTTATATTTGTATAAAAAAAACTACTGTAAGATATATTTCATTATTTTTTAATATTCTATTGCGACACAGAGACCAAAACAGTTTGTCACCAAAAGTATTAAGAGATGTTTTAATAATGTTTAGAATTAAAAATATTACAGTGAGCAAACATATAAAAATTTATCCTGGTGGACAGTAAGAGCTTTTTGAGATGATCAAAGACGCCAGCAGACTGAAATGAACCCCTGAAATTTAGTTGCATTGAATTTTTGGTTTTCATCTTTTGAGGAACAATTCAAATACCCTCCAGCTGAACTTCTTTTTTTGTTTCAGGAGCAACAAAAAGCATAAAATAATAACCATCCATTTTAAACATAGCTAAAAGCATATATAGTGTGGTGTTCTATGTTTGGGATTCCTCGAGGGCGTTGGTTTCAACCCCAGGCAGCAAGTGTTGGCCTGGGAAAACGTCAAAGCACTTTCATTACTCAGGAATCCCAGCTAAAATACTCCTGTCACCCTGGATTTCAGACTCAGATCTCCTGTCTGTGGTGCAGAACACCCATGAGTTTCTGCTCTGCTGCCTGCTTCGCATGTTTATCCTCCTGCTCTTACCAGAACCAAACCCATCAATCTCCCTCCAGAAACACGAAAACCCGACTGTCCATCCAAGTCTGCTGGAAGGCAAAAGGTGAAATCTACAAATATAAATGATAATCAGCGGCTGCGAGAGGCCAAGAGACACAAAACGCGGGAGTTCATCCAGAACAAGCAGCAGCACAGCCCCAAGGATATGTAACCACAGATGGTAAAAGTGCCATTAGATAAATATAATTTTAATCTCTCACAAAGTAATATCACACAGATTTAGCCGATGATTAATTTGTCACCTTCCGAGCATAATTTGCTGTTATATTAAAGTCTCTCTGCAGAGGGAGCATAAATCAGATAATCTAACTGAAGTGGTATTTCGTATTGCAGGGCTTACCTGTGCCATCATCCACATTTTCCACCTCCATCACCTCAGTGTTGATTCTTCCTCTGAACAGGTAGCGTGGACCTTCGCTGGTTGCTTTGCTGTTTTTCAAACGCCTTCCACACAGAAAATAAAAAGCACATGAATAAACTGAAAAGGTTAAATCTCTTTGTCCCTTTATAATGTCTATAGGCAAACGTATGATAATGCCATGTGCTCTTACAAGTTTCCTAGGGGCTTTGGAAGAGAAACAGGCCCACAGCATCACAGGTCCTCCACTGTACTTAACATTGGCCATGAGATGCTTTTCCACATATTCAGTGATTGTTTTATGCTGGACTCACTGCTGCTAAAAATCAAAATGTTAGTCTCATCTGACTGAAGCACAGGGTTCCTGTTAAGGCCCAGCAGATTCCAGTAATCTCTGTGTGTTTAGCTTTGTGATGTAGGACAGAAAAGGCATCCTGTAATGCTGTTCAGGCAACCTTTTGTTATGTAGATAGTGTCTAATGCTTGTTAAGAGTTGCCGATGTCACGTTCCCACTCCTTGCTGCTGTTCTCTGTTAGGTTTGATGTTTTTATTTTACCTGTGGGTGAGGCTGTATAAGTAGGCAAATAAATCAGATCTGATGCTAATCAACACATCTGATTATATTTCTTCCCCTTTTCCCCCTTTTGTACTCAATAAATGTTTTTGCTTTGTGTCTGTCATGTTGAAGGCCAATAAACTATATGAATCAAGTGAATTGAATTGAATTAACACAGAATCAATGAAGTAGCACTGCTAGTAGCCATAGAACAATATACTGCTTCCTACACTGTAGCCTAGTTATCTGCTGCTCTGCTAGTAGAAACACAATAATAGCCACAAATCAGCAAGAGTCTCCTGGTTTAACTTGCACCAATGATAAATAATTTGAAGCTCTGTAGTACAGTGGTACCTTAGGTGAAAGATTATAATATGAATAGACTACATAATAAGAGACTGTGTTTACAGTACATCTTTGTGAATTTAATTGTTACATATTTCCTTTCAGTTTCTTTTTGTGCTCATCTCTGATCTCAGAAAATGATCCCATTTTTTTTTTTATGTAAAGTACCACTACAGGAAACGATATAAAGGCTGTGTTTCTAGAAATATACACAAAGAGGGAAACTGTACTGTAAATTAGAGGATGTTAAAATTCACACAAGTGTAAAAATGAACATAACACGTGTGATAAAATGAGAGGAGACGCACCTGTTTTTCTTTTTGCAATAAACCAGAAGCTTGTCAAACAGGAAGAAAACCCTCTCTTGCATGTTTCCAGCTGAAATCTTCAGCAGGACACCCTGCATCAGCATCTCTGTGCACGTATCTGTGATGTTGGAGCCCTGGGAAAAAAAAGTCAAGCAGAAGAATTACGAGGATTACATCAACACTTTGAACCAAAAAACCATAGAAGTATTTTATAATTTAAGATAATACAGCGTTTTGCAAAATAATCAATATGGATTGTTTCTTGACTTTTTGTTATGTTACAAACAAAGACTTCACAGTACTTTGTTGAGACATACCTGCATGAATGTTCAGAATCAATGAACGCTCAATCGATAAACCCTTTTAACCCGAGTCCTCAGATTGGGGTATGTCTCAACCAGGTTTGCATTCCTAGAGACTGAAATCTTTGACCATTCTTCTTCGGTAAACAGCTCAAGCTCATAAACACTGGATGGAGAGAATCTGTGAACATACATTTTAAAGTCTTGCCACATATTGAATTTGGAACTGGACTTTGACTAGGTAATTCTGTCAGGGTGTGACATTGTTGGACTTTGTTTGTGGCTTTGTGTTTGTTTACCTTTTGCTTAGATGTTTCTATTTTGGTTTTTGTATCATGTTTATTAGTTCTTTTTCTCCCTGTACCGCCTCCTAGTGTTTTCCTTCTTAAGTTCCTTGATGGTTGTTTTCTTAGTATTTTGCATGGTTTATTATTATTATTATTATTGTAATTATAGTTCTTTGTCTTCCTTGGATTCTCTAGTTTAATTTCTCTTTTAGTATCCTTGTGTTTATTTATGTTTTAGTATTTGTTCCTTTACATTCTTGTTAGCTTATTTTATGTTTCTTTTCCAGTCAGTATTGTTTTGTTTACTTTTGTACTTAGGGTTTCTTTAGTCAGATCTCTGGTTATGGTGTTCTTTTGTTCCCTCTAGTTTCTCTGTTTCCTTTAGTTAATCTTCTTTCTAGTTTCTAATGTTTCTTTGGTTATTTATCTTTGTCCTTAGCTTCCTTTAGTTCTGGTTACCTGATTCTTGTTTATGCAGTACTTACTTATGGTTTTGTTTTATAATCAGTTCTCTTATGGTTATGTCTTATGTCCCCTTTGTTTTCTAGTTTGGTCTCCTTAACCACTATTCATACTCCCTCAGTTCTCTGCAGCTTGGTTCACACCTGTTCTCCATTCTCCTCTGATTACCTACCTCTGTGTCTCATTGGTTCATACCTCACTTCCCTCTGTTCATAAGCTCTCTGGTTTTGTTTGTTCCTCGCTGGTTCCTCCGTTACAACTCCGTTCTCCACCCATGTCTATGTGCTTTTGTACTACGTTCCTGCAGAATCTATGCTGTAAGTTTTTTTTGTAGTTTCGACTTGAGTTTTTGTTCCTGCAGTGATTTTTGCTACGTTCTTGCTACGATTTTTGGAAGACTTTCTGAACTTATCTTGAATAAAGAAAGACGACTCCTTTAACATGCTGCTGCCTAGCTGTTGTCTGCATGTTGGTCAACACGACAAATTCTAACACGTGAAGATGCTTTTAACTAAACCCTTCCATTTTAGCTCTGGCTGTATGTTTGGGATTGTTCTCCTTGAGAAGGTGAACCACCACCCCATTGTCAAGGCTGTAGCATCCTCCAACAGGTTTTCCTACAAGATTACCCTGTATTTAGCTACCATCTTTCCTTTAACTCTAACCATTTTTACTGCAAAGCTTCCCTAGAGCATGATGCTGCCACTACCAAGTTTAACCATGCAGGTGTGTTGCTTAGGGTGATGTTGAGTGTTAGTTTCTCACCAAAGTGTTTTGCATGTAGGAAAAATAATAAAATTTTTTGCAGCTCTATTGGCCTTTATTTGCTTATTGCTTCTATTAAGCTGACAGAAAACAGGTGGAGAGAGGGGGGAAGACATGCAGCAAAGGTCAACGGGCCGGGACTCGAACTTGCAAAGACCTGCGTTGAGGAGTAAGGCCTGTGGACACGGGCTGCGTTTTTCATCCCTGCACCACAGCCATGGCCCGGAAAATTTTAATTTGTTTTGGTATCATCTAACAGACCACCTTCATCAACATGGCTGCTGTGTCCCCTATAAGGCGTGTGATTAACTGTAAATCGCTGTCTGTCAACAATGTCGACAGAGTCTCCCACTTGATCTTTGCAGCTTCTCCAGAGTTACCATGGGTCTCTTGGCTGCTTCACTGATAATTGCTCTCCTTACCCAGTCTGTCAGTTTAGGTGGACAGCCATAAATTTGTACATTAGCAGCATTGCATGACAGACTGAACCGTGCTCTGTGAGATGTTTAAAGCTTGAGGTGTTATTATCTAACCCTGCTTTTAACTTCACCACAACTTGACCTGTCTGCTGTGTTCCTTGGTCTTCATGATGCTGTGTTTTCTCTAACGTTCTCTATCAAACCTCTGAGGCGGTCACAGAACTGCCACGTTTATACTGAGCTTAAATTACACACAGCTGGACGCCATTAACAAACTAGCTTTTGAAGAGAATTGGTTGCACTGGATTTTATTTCAGGGAATACGAGTAAAGGGGGTTGAATATAAATGCATGCCACACGTATCATATTTTAATTTGTAAAAGGTTATTCTTTCATGTCACTTACTACTGTCCTTTCACATAACATCTCAAGTAGATTGTGGTTGTAACATATTAAAATGTGAAAAAATTCAAGGGGTATGACTACTTGTGTGGGGATTACTATGAGAGAGAAAGTTTTGATATCTTAGTGTTCAGATGTAGCACCGGTCAGATGAGGGTCCACATAGCCCAGCCTTTCCTGTTCCCTCTCTCAGGGGTCTGTGAAAAAAACACTCCCTGCTTCCTCCGCGCAGATTGCTGTGGGACGTTAAAATGCAGGGTGGTTAATAGCCTAAAGAATAACATCCCGTCCTGTCAGGCTACGCGCTGCGTTGTCGCGCCTGGTGACCACATTTCTTGGGCATCCTGCTGCAGAAGTGATAAAGAGCACTGTCTTTCCCCTGAAACTTTGCACGCTCTGGGAATTTATGCACCCCCATTTGATCAGCCTCTCTCAGAGCTAAAAATAACCCCACATGTGCGCAGAGGCAGAAAATGTGCTAGGCATTTCCTCCTGCTGGAGACATCAGCGGGCCAATACCTTTCAGGCTTTTTCCTTCTTTCCTCTCCTCGCCCTTTCTCCTCCCTTTTCCTTCTTATGAGCAGTTCTTACTTTTCTTCCCCTTCTCTGCTCCTATGTGTCTTTTATTCCTTCCTCCACACTTTTTTTTGGGTCTCTCTCATGGCTTTTGACCAGATGTTAAACTAATTTGCAGCAACTGAATATGTGAACACCAGACACAGGAAACTTGTTTTGATCATTTGAAGAAGCAAAGAATGACATCAAACAATTTCAAACAATAAATCAACATTTCCTTAATGGCCGAGCCAAGTGTTGCCCTTTATTGTTTCGTGACACTTTTGGAAATAGCTTCTCTTTTAGTCAACTTTCCTTTGCATCTCAGGCTAACCCTGCTTGATTCAAAGGTCTTCTAGGCACCATTATCTCATTTCACTGTTTTTAAAGAGACAACCAAACAACAGCAACAATAAACATGAGAAAGGATCAAGATCTAGCAAATTGAAAAACAAAATTACTGTGGATATACTACAGGTGTATTAGGGTGTATAGGTGTATAGATACTTAAAATTTTACAACAAACCAATATAAATAAATTGTTAATAGCTAAATGTTATGTTGTGACCCACACAACCACAGGAAAGACAAATGACTTGACAGTGGTCCAGCACACAGTCACCGACCCTCTCATTGGTGGCTGTTCACAGAGTGCTACATCAAAGCATATCAAATAAAAAGTTGAGTGGAAGGAAAAAGTGTGATTGAAAAAGGTATGACATTGATAACCACATCCTTGAAAGGATTGTGAAGCAAAGCCCATTCAAGAGTTTGTAGAAGATTAACAAGGCATGTACTGAAGGTGGAGTCCGTGTTTTAAGACAGACTATGCACAGATGTATGCAGGACATGGCTACAACTGTTAGACGGTGTTAGAAGCATCTTACCTGCTGTAATTACAAGAAGGACTGAACTTTTGCTCAAAGGTGTCTTTTAACATGAACATTAAATTTTCCTTTAATTTCAAAATCAAGTCCCAGAATCTTCAAGAAGGTTGGGGGAGCATATAATCCAAGTTGCTTGAGGTCCACTCTGAGGTTTCCAGTCAGTGATTATTTTGGGAGAAAGGTCATCTGCTTGTGCTGGTCTACTGTGTTTTTATAAAGTCCAAAGTCAGCACAGCGCTCTACCAGGATATTTTACAGCCACTAATGCTTCCCTCTGCTGACAAACTTTATGGAGATGCTAATTTTATTTTCCAGTGGGACTTTGTAGCTGTCCACAGTGACAAAAGTGCCAGTACCTGCTTTAAAGACCATGGTATCAGTGGGCTTTACTGGCCTGACATTACCTCCTCAGAGAATCGGTCAGATATGGAGAAGAGGGAGACCAGAGACAGTAGACCCAACAATGCAGATGAGATAAAAGTCGCTGTAGGAGGCGCTCTGTTTATTATGTGCACACATAATTGCATTGCAAAGTATTTGGATCAGCAGCTATATAAAAGGGAACTCATCAGTATGTAACAGTTGTTGCTGGATAGAGGGGAGCACAAACAGCTTCTCAGTGTCCACACACTGCTGTATAGATATGAGATCATTTGTGTAGTTGGGAAACGTATGTTGGAATACTTCTGGATTTTTCTACTTTATTAAACTTGTTGGTGAACAAATGACCAAACGGCACAAGTTATAAGATATATGTAACGCAAGTAGCAACACAGCACCAATCGACACCTTGTACAGCAACACCACGGGGTCTTTAGATTGAAGCTGGGGTTTCTTTAGCTGGAAGCAAAATGAACAGAAATAAACACTTGAGATATATCACTTTTAAAATGAATTACTGAAATAAATTAACTTTTAGGGATATTTATTTAAAGTATGCTGTATTTTTATATTGTCAAACAACTGCACACAGCAGTATTTTAAAGGATACAGCAGGAATCCAACTAACAAAGGGAAAGAATGAGAGGATCTCTGAATTCAAAGAGGTCAAACTGAGCAAACCCTACCACAGAAATACTGTGGAATAAACAATGAAATAAGAGAACAGAGCTCCAAGTGAAAACCAAATGGAAACTACAACACTGAGGTCTAAATTTGCAACATTACTATGAATCAACTTTGACAAAACACAGACACTTACAGCGCTGACCAACTGGCAATCACCGTCCTGCCAAACACTGGCAGTCATCACAGTTGTGACCACAGCAGGCCATCGCCCTGTCTCTCCCACGCGATGTACGCGAACCTGCCACGAGGCCTCCAAGGCGGGCGAGCAGTGGAGCGGGTCAGCGCTAATGAGCAATCATTCCGGACAGGGGAAACGGGAACGGAAACATTTTCACAATCACCTCTCATCCGTCCCATCATTCCTCAAACACCCACACAGGAAAACAAAATGCAAACCATTGCTCAATCCTCTCTTTTTTATTCCTTCTTGTCTTTCTCTCTCTAGTTTTTATTTCCATCTTATTCGAAGGACCTGCAGAGTCTGGTAAGCCTGGGGCGCAGCCGTCGAGACAGTCCAGGTCCAGAATGAGCTAATGTTTGTAATTAATAAAAGTGCAGGAGAGAAACCGCAGAGAGGCAGCAGCCAGGACTGCACTGAGTACAACATGTCACCCCACCCAACACTGAGCCCAGTACTGACTGCACTATTCTGGGATTTAGTACCTACTTACCAGAGTATATTTCTTTCTTTGTACAGGATCTTTATTGGCTGATTATTTTTATTTAGATTGGAATAGAAACCACAGTTATATATACAAGTTGTTTGGCCTTACTTTTCTTTTTCGGGCCTGTGAAGATAATCAACTCAAGATGAAAAACTCCACATCTGTTTATGGTTCTGCAGCACATTTTATACTGAAAAACATGTCCTGCTAATACTAAAACAACACATCTGAAAAGCTTAAACATCTCATACGTGTGGAGGGAAGTCAAATAATCACTGCTGTTTCTTAACTTTTCCAAATCTATTATTTCCAGTAAAAACACAAATTTAATACAACAGGTCAGTACAACTTCTAATGTCTTCCAATACTTCTTCTATAAACCATTACTGGGCCTGTTTCACTATTATTCCTTAACTCATTTAGTGTATCCACTCAAAAAGCTGTACACCAAGGAATGAAACCTAGCCAACAAGATGATGGCTTGACTTCAGATTCAACTGGGGGGGAAAGAATTAGACAATTTTCTCTTAATCTATGAATTAAGTTATTATCATAAGAGAGTACAAGCAATTTTAAAAGACTACAAAAGGTACAAATCTTATTGTTCAACTGCAGATTACAAACCTTTGCAAAAGTATCTGTACCGTTTGAAGTTTTTCACATTTTGTCACATTGCAGCCACAAACCTTATTGGGATTTTATGTGATAGAGTAGCGCAATGTAGTGAATCTGAAAGGTGTGCTGTGCATTCATATTGAGACCCATTGACTCCCTTCAGAAGTCAGCTAGCTGGTAAACAGAGTCCACCTATGTCTAATTTGATCACTGTAAATATATACAGCTAAAACACTGTGAAACATTGTAATGGCAGCATCATGCTGTGGGGATGTTTTTCTTCAGGAGGGACAGGGAAGCTTGTCAGAGTTGATTGGAAGATGGCCGGAGATACATATAAGGCAATCCTGGAACCAAGCCTGTTATGCTGCGTTCAGACCAAACGCGGTTTGAGCATCAGAGGCGTCTGGTTTTCATGCAAAGTCTATGTGGACGCGCCTTTTGGAGCGGCGAGAGGTCCTGCGGCGCGTTTCATGAGTCCGGCGTGGCGCATCTTGACGCATTTCGAGCGTTTCAAACGCGCCGCGTCAACCAATCAGAGAAGCTCAGCTTTCTGACGTAGTGATGTATTTCATCATGTGACGGAAAGACCACAAAGACAATGGAGGATAAACTTATTGTTGCGTTTTCAAACTGGGCCGGGGACAGACGAAAATAGCGCTGAAAGCGATCCTCCTCTGCGCGAAGCTCCTGGAGCAAGTGGTGAAATTCACCAAACTCTGAACGCCTCTGAATTGTCTGGTGAATCCAGACACGCCGCAGAGGCGCCAGACGACGATGTTCTCTTGCTTTGTTCAGCAAATAAAGCCAAGCCACTCTCTCGATTGCATCCGCTATTGTACACAAGAGACAGGGAAAGGAAGCTCCTCCCAACGCGCGTCTGTTCACAGTTTTTTGACTGCGTTCAGACCAACCGCGGTTTGAGCGTCAAAATGGCGTCCAAAGCCTCAAGTTGGACGCTTGTGCACTTGAACTCTCGACGCGCGTCAAAAAACTGAACAGACGCGCGTCGAGAGTTCAAGTGCACAAGCGTCCAACTTGAGGCGTTGGACGCCATTTTGACGCTCAAACCGCGTTTGGTCTGAACGCAGCATTAGGCAAGGCAAGTTTATTTATATAGCATCATTCATACACAAGTTAATCCAAAGTGCTTTACCGGACATCAAAGGAAAGAATAAAATAATACAGCCTGACCATAAATACATTGCATAAAATAAAAATATATTAAAATACAGATATTAAAAGCATAAAAGAAACTAATGTTTCGAACAGTCCATTAGTGTGAGAACAGACTTGAGACTGTGGTGGACGTTTACCTTTTAGGAGGACAGCAACCCACCTTGCCAGAGCCACAACAGAAGGACTTGGGTCAAACCATATTTCTGTGTTAGAATGGCCCTGTCAAAGTTCAGATCTAAAACCAAATGAGAATCTGTGGCAAAACTTTAAATTTGATGTTCATGGATGCTATCCATTCAATCTGAGTTTGAGCCTTCAAGCAAAACGGAATGGTAAAACATTTCAGTTTCTAGATGTGCAAAGCTGGTAGACCTGCAACTGTAACTGCTACTGTATCAAGGGTGCTGGATACGAATGCATGGCACATTATAAAATTTTCAGCATTCGACTTCACAATCTCACACTTCTTTTATGTTGATTTATCGCATACAATCCCATTGAGATATTGAAGTTTGTGGCGTCTGAATAATTATTTGAATATATTTTAGATAGACAGTAGACTAAAAATTGATTGAAAAGGCACTTTAAGTGGCTGAGAAGCAGCCATGACTTTCAGATTTGGTATAAGAACCCCTAATCATGTTGAAATAGACTAAAATGAGACAGTAACACAAAAAGGTAATAAAAAGTAAAAGCATTAGGTCAAGACCCACCTCCCATCCCTCAATATGGGACTGCCATTCTTCTAAAATCTCTAACTTCTCCATCTGCCTCTTGGCTTCATTGATGCTGGAGCACACCGCCTTCATCACCTGGAGGGACTCCTGTACCAGCGTGTGGTCGTTGTGCTTCTTAGGGGTCCTCTTCAGCAGCTCCTTTGAAGGTAAAACATGTACACACAGAAAATGATCACACCTTGCTTTGCTTTCAAAAGACATAAGCCGGCTGGTAAATCTTTCAGTTTAGATTAGGTGTGAAAAACCTGTAAGAAAACTATAAAACATTTTCTTCTCCACTTCCCTTTTCTCCCTACAGTAGCTTTTCAGATCAGTCCCACCGCCTGCCATGGTCTACCACTAGTGAAGGTATCTCCTAGTCTAAATAGTGTTTCAGCATGTCAGCTACCACAGGGCAGATTTACACTCTTCTGGGTATCTCTGCAGCCACTATCTGTGTCACTTTAAAGAGAGGGGGAGCCCCCCAGCAGCTGGAAACCTTCAAATGGCTAAGCATCAGATTACCTCCCCCTTATTATCATAGCATCTCTGTGCACATGCTGGTGGCTGTTTAGGGAATGTTGGGTGAATTAATAGATCTCAACAAGATGAATGAGACAGGACAGCTCAGATCACCAAGTCTTTGAAAACGGATTGCATTTCACTCACGTTTCACGCAGAAAAAGGAAAGATCTGAGCTAAGAACGGGTGTGCAGGTGTGAATAAGTCCAGTTAATGTTTCTGGATGAACAGCTGGGCAGAGGTGGTGATGATAGGTCTTGTAATATTGTGGCAGTGCAACTTTGCCTCAGAACTAAAGGAAAGATGTGTCGGCGCCTGCAAAACATGAGGGCCATACTCACTTTGAGCAGCAACGGGTACTTGCAGATCCTCTGAATGGGAGCTACCAAGTAACCTTCAAGTGGAACTTCAGTGTTTTTCCTGCCTCCCAGCAACATGCAGTTCTGCAGCAGAGAAGAGGAGAGCAAGTTAAACATTAGCTGGCTTGGTGATTTTTATGGTCAAGACTAACTCCTAAAACACAGCTTTGCTCTTGGTGAAAGTTGTCAAAATCCCAAGCCTCTAATCACTGAAACATTTTTTCTGTCACATAAAAACCAAAGATTAAAGAGTAAAGATTAATTCTGTGAGTTATTTTTAATATTATTAATACGGTGTTGCTTCATTAGAAATATAAATATACATTTATGTTCAAAGAAAAATAGTGGAAATAGATTAATGTACTTTAAAATGACACCAGTTTACAGCAAGGGGAACTGAATGACAGAGATGGTAGGTTTATTTGGCTTTTAGTATTTATTTTGGTATCTTGAAACAACATTTGCAGTTAATCATTGCCAAAAAAACTGTAATAAAATTCCCTGAAGTCCTTTACTAAAGACTCTATTTTGAGACACTTCTGTGTGATCATTATTACAAGGCTACAGCTAACATGAACACAGTGGATGGATGGATGGATGGATGGATGGATGGATGGATGTGGATGGATAGATGGATGGATGGATGGAGATGGTTATACACCAAGAAATTCCCACTGACCATGAATGTCCCTGATAAATCCAACCCTGTGGCTAACTTGCGTAAATATACCTTCACACCCGATCCCATGAGATTATTAATGACACTTGAGCACCAAACCTCGAGAGCAAGTTAAGTCTTGAGTCGTTGTTTCTGCAACTTCTGTAAGATTCAAATCCAAGTCCCCCCAATGTAATTTCTACCATTAAATGAATTGTTTTGGATGGTTTGTTGGTATGGTCTGAATAAACATCAAACTAAGTCAGACAATTTGACAATATCCCTGTGAAAATGATTAGTAAATGCTTATTTCTTCTAAGCTCCAGCACTGTTTTACAAAAACATTTAGAAGAGGATTTATTTCCAAATCTGTAGGCACACAGAGGCAGAAGGGTGGAGTAGAGCATGAAAAGGGAAGTGTTGTTGTATCTCTTTTACTTTCTGACTATAGGATGTCAGAAATCTGTGCTAACCTTTGAAGGAAATATCACTTTCAAGACATTTCTTTTGTTTTGACAGGTTTATCACTATTATATATGCTAATATCTAACACTGCTATAATTTCTTGAGCTTTTTGATGATTAGAGGTAGGCCAATATATCAGCTGGCTGGTAAATGCCAAGTTGATTTCTGGTTACTGTTTGGACCGTAAATGTTGACACTACAGCCTCCCACCCCTCCAAACTCTGGACATCTTTGAACATCTTTTCATGGCTATTTCAGGCCGGCCAGCCATTTAGCCCAGAAAAATCTGCTGAGAATTTGGTTTTCAGCAAATGTGCCCAACATCAGTGCGGTGGTTGTCTTCAGAGATGTCTCTTTGCACGCCTGATGTTTACAGAGATTAAGGCTACGTTCACACTGCAGGTCGTGATGTTCAATTCGTATGATTTTTTTGCTGAAATCAGATTTTTTTGCGTGGTCGTTCAAACGAGCAAATAAATGCAACCGCCATTAGACTTCAGTCTGAATTGTTCACGACCCCAAAGCAACCCGCATGCGCAGACGGAGAATCCAGACATCATACCGCAACACACTGTTTATGGACATAATGATGGATGTTGGCGTATCTGTGTTATTATTAAGTTGTTGAGCAATGCGAGCCGACAATATTCTGACCACATCATAACAAGACGATGAAAGGTAAGAAAACAGAGAGCACAAATATTCACAATGGCCTTTTGTGGAGCTGTGACTGCTACTAAGTCTGGGTGGATGCGTAGTCAGAGCCAGGACAAAGGCGTAGAAGTCGGATGAAATGCGAATTGGCCGTTCTGACTGCGGATGCTTAGATATGCTCAGATATGTTTACGATTTAGTCCCACATATATAAGTGCCATTTGTTTTGGAGGTGAAAAGAGCAGTGTGCAGATGCAGTGTGACCGTCTGAATCATGAACCAGAGTACTGGTCAAACAGCTGGGGAGGGCAACATGCAAGTAGCATTAGAGGACAAAATAGGACAGGTTTCTAAATGTGCAGACGCAAGTGCAGAGAAAACAGCACACAAAGCGTAATATACTGCTTTAACTTTGACATAACAGTCAAATCAAATAAGGCTGATTCAAACATCATCTACAGTTTTCATGACCAATCAGTCTGTCTGATGCGTCCTTGAATGGCTCTTTGATGCACTGTTCTTATAACCTTTCACATTCACAATATAGTTTGTGCAAGGTTGAAAACGTTGTGGTGAAAATTACAAAACAAAAAAAAAGTCCCAGCTGTCAAGCCTGAGAATAGAATACTGTACATCTGTATTCAGAAATTATGTCACAAATGAGAATAGGGGACAAACAGCTATGCTTTTCTTCTAACAAGCAATGTTAGGGGAAAATGTAGGACTGGCACAATATATGGTTTTAGCTTTGATTGAACCCAGAACAAATAAGATTATGTCACAGACTTTGAGTTACAAATTAAATTTCCTTGACAACCAAACCTAGCTAATAATTATCTGCCAGTGAAGGATGTTTTTTTTTCTATTTACTACCAGCTAGGTAATTTACATAGTACTTGGGACATATGGACAGCCTCTGCATAAATTCTATGATTGCAGAACATGAGATTAAATGACTAAAATAGTACATTTAGGTAGAGAAGAACCTGCCTTTTAAGACTGTGAATGAGGATCAATAAACTTAATCTAGAACCTTAAAATAAGTTGAAGAACTTGTTGATCAGTCAGGGAGTTTTTCCTCCATGCTGCAATATAAACACACTGTGCAGATCGATCAATCCTTAGTACATGCCAGTCTCCCAAATCTCCCACTGTGAGACTGCAGACTGGTTAAGAATTCCAGCCTTCCCTGTTAGACAGAATGTACTTTAAGGTCTTTTCATGTACATGTAGCAGGACTCAATAAAATAGCCTAACTAAGATGTATGGAGAGATCATTTGTTGACCAGAATGGGTTGAACTTTAGCTGGACAGGTCCTGACGGGTGACCTTTCTGTCAAAAAAGCTCAAATATCTTTCGTTTTCTGCTACCAGGTCATGTCACAACACCCCTCAGTGTAGTGATTGTTATTGAGGGAAGAGAACACAAAGTTCTAGTATCCCTGAGATGTTTTAAGTGTAGACAGATTAACTAGGCCTAAATCGAAGGCATCTGGACCTTCACTGATTTATTCTGAAAAGGTTTCAACACCTATCCATTAGTCTTCTTCAATTTTGGAGGCTCGTATTACGAATTAGAAAAAGGCGGACCCAAGATTCAGCCAGACACAGAACTGAAAGATTAAAAAGTAAAAAAAAGTATTAAAGAGAGACAGGGTAGAGCAGACGTGCCAGAATCATAACAGCTCGCTGGCCTCCAGGATAAAGATAACAAAGAAGCCATTCTCATATGGTAACATTCAAGTATCTGAAACAAAAATATAACCTGCCTAAACCAGATCCATCACGGAATAAGAATGGAACACAATTATATCTGGTTGGTACGCTTCTTCAGACACAGGTTATTAATTAGAAGATCCTCAACCGATGTTACCAAACAGAATGGCTCACTTTAAATTGAGAAAAAAATTATTTATGCTGGCATCGTCATAAAGAATCTGGAACAATGCTACACATGCTGTATGAATGTGAAATGGTTACAAGTTTTTAGGATGAGATTCTGTCCCACCAAATGAACTCCTCAATGCTTCCTTAACAAAGAAGGCGACCATTTGTCTCCTAGACGTGATACCCAAAAACCTTCAAATAAGGATTGCATCAGACTGTGGTGCTGACTTGGCCACGCTAACTGGATGCAAAATCATTGTGGGACAATATAAAACAGCAGCACCATCATCTTTTGAACAATGGATGAAACGGATATGTAATTTGGCACAATTTGAGGAGATTATTTTGCTAATTTCCTAATCGATGAATCTGTTGACCATTTATTTTGAATATCCGATTAATAATCAGATAGCAAAATGTGTTTAATAGGAGATTTTTTACAGAATTTGAACCAGTTGAAGCTAAAGCTATGCCGCTTGAGGAGTTCTTTATACAGCATATTTACAGAAAAAGAAGGTTTTTCATCTTAAATGCAAAATATTTATATTTTTTGTACAGTATTGGCCTAATTACTGCTCTGAGTGGTTGTTTTTTCAGCAAATAGCATGTTTTAGAGTTTGGACACTCCAGTTAACGATAATTCAGTTACCAAATCCGTTGATAAATGTTTTAATAATTGATTAATCACGATTAATCAGATTAATTGTTTCAGCCATAATCCAAACTGTCAGGACGATCAGACATTCCTAAATTCCTAAAACATGGAGACCCTTTCTGGATTATATCAGCAAATCAAGATTTCTTTTGACCCTGTTTAACACATGCTGCCCATGTTTTGGTAGATGCAGCTGAAGACAATGTATGTATATTCGCACGTATGTGTATTATAGTTAGCTCATCCTCTCTCTTTTAAGGTACTGCCCAGAATAATAATATCTGTTGGACATTTGTCCTCCTTTTCCATTAGTATCTACTCAGCCCGGTTCGTCTCGTGTCGGTTTTACTCGGTTTTACATCGCATTTTAAGTACAACTCAACACGGTTGGAACTACAAGAAAGGGGGTACTAAAAATGGTAAGAGCTCTACGTAACCATTACTAATGGAAAAGCCTAAAACGAAAGTAGAGCTGTACCAGACCGGAGGGACTAGTGAAAAACGGGCAGGACATTTTGTGTTGTAAAATTTGCTTTAGCAAGGTAGATTTCTTGGGTGTGTTCGAGTGGGAGAGGCAATGTTATGTTAGAATGGTTTGGAAAATGTCATATTTGAACTATCTGCACTGCTTTGTAAACTCTTGGACACAAAAATATAAAAAAAGGTTAAAAGGTCAGCTAGTAATGATCATTCTCACCTCCCCTCTGACCCCAAATGTAGATGACCTGCGCCTGAATTACAGTGCTAGCACTAAATCAAACTTTGTGACAGGCAGTAGGCCAAAGGTTTACTGGAGGTTAATGGGTGTCTTCTCCCTGGTCACTATAGCTCCCAGTTGGTAAGCTTAGGTTTAGAAACACATGACTTCCTGTGCAGCTTGGAAAGTAACAAGAGACCCAAAATGGACCAGATGGAAGGCTTGGTCACCAAAAGGTCAAGGCTAGAAATCAATGTCAATTAATATCTCGCTTCTTCTGGCTACCCTGACCAAAGATACTCACAAACAGTCAATGAGAGGATTCTGGTGCCACTGCTCTTTGATGACGGGTAAAGCTTGTGCATATACAATTAGAAACTCCCAGTCTATCAATTACAGACTAACAAAAAGGTTACACGTTTGTTTCACAGGCAGCAAAATCAATCAATAAATAAAAGTGCAGCAAAGTGTAGTTTTCCTTTTTTAAGGGTTATCGTCAAACAAAACAGCTGATGGATTTGACCAAGCTGCCTACAAGAGAAAGTTTAAAAGAAACAATGACGTGAGGATGCACCGTAAAAAGCTGGGAGTCACAAGATCTAAAGCTTAGCAGTAAATAAATGTGAGTACATTCTGTGACCTGGAACTAAGGATGTATTCATCTGTTGTTCTGGCAACACGATCCTCCCATGTGGAAGTGAAAGTTTCCCAGGAACGGCAGGACAGGAAACAGGAGTCCACCCACGCATGGGGCAGAGTCGTCCGAAGCAGGCTTTGACTGTCTGATGGTCACAGTTTGCATAAAACACATCCATGTTTCAGCTCATGCACGGATGTTGTATGTCTCTCACCAGTAAGCATGTTCTGACGCTCCTTGTCTTATTGAGCTCCAGCAGCAGCCTCTGGGCCTTCTCATGATTCCCGCAGTATTCATCGTAGATCTGGAAACGGCTCCTCTGCAGGAGACACAGAAAGCCAAAGTGTGCCAAAGCAAAAATGGCAACAAAGTCACACAAAAGGGGAAAGAAATGAGTCAGTTCAGTCATAAAAAAAATTGTAGTTTATCTGAAGGTTATTTGATATTCGGGCAAAAAGACTTGAAGCAGACCTCCCTAACATGATTACACTGAAACTTGGACACAGTTGGGTGTTCCAGTAGGACGAAGATCCCACACATCCATTTAACTGGTTTTGGAATTGATAAAAGCCCTGGCTGTGACAAGAAGCCAAACTATTTATTTATTTATAGATCTATAGATCATTTCTAAATGCGCATTCAAAACTGAAAGTAAACACCAAAGCTTTTTAGTAAATACTACTTTTAGAAAGTTTCTCAATATTGTGTGTTTTTATTTACATTACAAGGCTCTTGCAAAGTCCGCTGAACTTGAGAAGTTTTATTATTTACTTACTTCTGACAAAAACACTGACGAAACCAAAGAAAAAAGGCGGTACACCAGACTACTGAGCAGACATATACATTGTGAAACTCTACTCATTCATTCAAGATGTATTGTATTTTGTGGTGTGTCTGTGCCTGCGTCTGAGGGATGAAGGGGTAGGGTGTTGTGTCTTCCATCATGTCCTGTCATCCGTCTTGCAGCCATATGAACAGCAACTTTCCGCCAAAGCTATTCATATGACATCCCATGCTTCATTGTCTTTGAGAGACCAGATCACGCAGCCTCTAAATCACTCACTACAAAGTCACAGCAGACCAACAAAAATACCCCACAGTCTGCAGGCAAGCTGCTCAGCCCCAGTGATGAAGACGGAGATGGAGATGCTAAAATTATACTCTCGCAACAAAATGTTAGGCCCTTACAAGATTAACACAACAATATCCATCCTGGATAAGGTTTTTTCTGGAAAAAATGTGTATGAATTCAGTTGGGGGTGTAGTCCAAACGACGAGAGACACAGAGCATGACTACGATAGTCATCAATCAGCAGTTCAACTGGATTATTTTTTTTATCTTTCTGGGAACGTTTTTGCATGAACAACAACACTTCTTAAAGGGAAAGTTTGAGAGTGCTGCAGAAAAGAGGAAGAGTGTCTAATTTATTTTATCTCTGTGCATTCACATGTTGACTTATGACTGAATTACGGTCATAAGTTTTCAGTTTTTAGCTTTGAAGTGTAGCCCATTCCCTAAATCAAATCATCTCATAATAAACCTTCTGCCATCTGTACTGCAGCTAGATCGTCTTTCTTTTCACCTGTCTCCAACAGCAGAAGTCCAACAGAAGGATGGTCAGATTTATAGCACTTTAAAACCTATAACATGCCAGTACGCCTCAGGGCTCTGCATCAAAGTAACGTGATATATAGGGTCTCAGATCAGTATATCAGAGCCACATCAAGAATATCACACATGTGCACTGTCTCATAACGAGTAATCCAGAGAGATTAATTGATGGCATGTGGAGTATCATTTTATTTTCAGTTGTGCTGGTAGGCCTTAGTGTGTGCGCTATGGGGAAATGAATTTTTTTTTTCAGATTACAGTGAAGGATGTTAAAAATGTAAAGCTTCCAGGAGAGGTGGAGAAAGCTACTCACGAAGTGCAGGAAGCAGCGGCCGATTTCGTGGTGAGGGTGAGGGTCAGGCTGCAGCAGCTCCTCCACCATCGAGAGAAAGTCCTTGTGGACGGCCAGAATCTCCTCAATGTTGGAGAATAAAACCTGAGAGGTGAAAATGCTGCATTACTAACAAAAAACTAAACAATTCAAAGCAGGAGGGGGTTTACCAGCTCTGTGTTTCTCATCAGTTGCAGTCCTACCTACAGTGCCTTGAGCTTTTTCACCTCTGTTGATTTCATGCAACACAGAGTGGTGCATATTTATGAAGTAGGAAGAAAAGCCTTAATTGATCTCATTTTTTAAACAAAAAAAAATCTGCGTGATACACATTTTGATTCATCCATTGAGTGTATGTCTCTACCAGCTGTATACATCTACAGCCTGACAATTTTGTTTTGAACAGCTCAAACTCTCCTCTTACCACTGTTTCATGAAGGGCAGACTTGTAGAGGGCACAAGAAATAGTCGTCCTGTAACCTTTCACCAGAGCTGTGGATCTCTGCAGCTCCCGGAGTGACCATGGGCTTTTGTTTTACAACCTAACCCTGCTCTAACCTTCTCCATAACTTTCTTCTGACCTGACTGCTGTGTTTCTTGGTCTTCACAATGTTGTTTGTTCTCCTATGTACTCCAACAAGCCTCTGAGGCCTTTATAGACCAGCTGGATTTATACTGAGATTAAATTACACACATGTGGACTTTACTAATTAATATTAATTATTTAAATGTTGGAAACCATGTATCGTTGTCCTTCTACTTTATAATTCCGAAAGGTTTAAGAGGTATGAACATTTTTGAATGACATAGTAGGTTAATGCTGCTTTATTTTGGTCACTGGTGTCACATTTTTGATGATTGTACTATACCCTGATGTTAGAGTCTGGTTAAATAGTGTCTAAATATGCAAATCAGAGCTGTTTATCTGTTTTTTTAGGGTTAAAGCAAATTTTAATGATGCTACGCAAAAAGCAAAAAAAAAACCCGGAGGACTTTGATCGCTGGGTTTAAACTCTGGAGGACTGGATGTCATTTAGCCCCTCTGTGACATTACAGCCATAATAACCCCCTGCTATCTAAAAAAAACCCTCTGAACAGCATGTTCCCAAACAAAACCTAAAACACGAAGACATATTCCAAAAACACGGACGTGCAGTAAATATCCTCTGAATGCATGTTTACCTCAAAAAGTAAGCAAGCTCACAGAGAGGCTCCCACTGTGACGGAGCATCCTTTATTATCCTCCAGCCGGAATCATTTATAAATAGATTAGATATTTGCAGCTGTTTCCTGCATCGCCTACGTCTTTCTCGATTCAGAACTTGGCTATTTTAGTGAAAAAAACACCCTTTTTAATGATTAATTTAGCTTTGCATGCAAATTCCAAACTTTCAACAGATCAGGTTATAGAACACCGAAGGTTTCTTTGGAATTTAAGGGTAAAAATGATTGCCTTCAATGTTGTTTCAGGTCTTAATAAAACGGTGACATAACCCCAAAAACCAGCCGCTTACCTTGACTGTTTCCTCTGTGATGTTTTTGTCGATTTTGGTGGCTGCGTATTGGTTGAGGCGATGTAGGAACACCTGAAGGAGTGTGTAAAAGGAAAACCAGAAGAAGAGAACATAAATTATATGACTTAGAGGCCAAATAGATTTGGGGCATTTTGGTTGCTGCTGCAACAATTTACAGAACATTGGCTACCCACACAATGGACACCTGATATTTCAAAAGGCAATCCTGCACAGTTCAGAACTGTAATTGCAGAGCGTTGGATTTCAAAGGTGGCATTATGCGTCAATAGATGTAAGTTGGAGAGGCCAACAGAGTGTGAACTGCGATGGATAGAAAGAGCTCTTACTGCTAACAGTCCCTAAAGACTCCAAGCACCATGATACAACACAACTCAATTAAAAACTCAATTAATGGCTCAGAGCACTTTCTGAAAGTGGTAAATTAACAAGGTGCAGTTTAGACCTGCTCTTCAAAATATGTGAAAATAAGGGAAAATGATTCATTTCTTAAACTCTGCCTGGAGGAGAGCTTTGAAAGAAGAGGACATCCATCACCAGGAAATCCATGAAAATCTTTGCGTGTGAAATTGTTGATTTGCAGCTTGGCAGACAGAAAAAAGATCTATTCGCTTTTGACTGATGCTTACACCTTTCATCAGCAAGGATGGCATCAATTTTAAAGCAAGTTTAATCTTTGACTTCATACGATGCAGATGAGAAATTACATCCCACAGCCGAAAATCTTAATCGTATGGAATCGTCAACAAAGTAACCATCTTTGATGTTTGCATTACTCATTATTTTTTATAAATAGAGCGAGTTAAAGAGATGGTATTTTTGATTTGTTTGGAAGTGTGGTTCTGTAGTGTAGTTATCGGGAGTCAGTATCTTAGCTGCAAAAGATTTTCATTTTGACAAACTCAGATTGGAGAAACAGGTCATTTATGATCGGAGAGTGAAGATAACAGCTAGCAAGATTCAGATCAGTTCCAGAGTAAGATTAACCTTCTCTTCATTAAAAACTGGTTGAAAAAAACCCCAAAATAAAACGCACTGTAGAGCTTGGTAAACATACTTTCAAAAGACATTGGAATTAGGTGGAGCAGTATGGCTATCATCCTGGCCGTGGAACAGTGGACCAGATCTTTATCACGGTGAAACTGCTTATGAGGTCACGGGAGTTTGTTTGGTCAGTTTACGTACATGTTGTGAAACTCGAAGTTTACGAGCATGCCCCCAGAGGTATTTTGTGGAGGGTTTTGCAGGACTTGCTGGGAATACTACCAACAGCAATCCGGTTCTTCTACACAATGACAAAACCTGTGCCCCCATTCTCAGTATAAAGTCAAGCTTGTTCCCAGTGTGGGTTTAACTTCCAGGGCTCTCCTTTGTCCCAGATCATGTTTATGGTGTTCATAGAGGTATACTCATGGAGAGTAGGGTGTCTGGTTTGGGAACCTCAGGGTCTCATATTGGAAAATGATCTTGGTCTGTTGGCATCTTTATGTCATGACCTTTGACTTGCACTGGAGGGGTTTACAGCCACGTGTAAAGCGGCCAGGATACAAGTCAGCTCCTGAGGCCATAAACTGCAAAGGTAGACTGCTCCATCTGGGTGGAGGTAGATCCACTGGGAGGATATCCTGAAGCAGACACCGAATTTGCTGCAGGGGCTATATTTGCACTTTGTAAACATATTATGGATGGATGGATGGATGGATGGATGGATGGATGGAGAGCTTACGTTGCAAGTGGGATACTTACTTCTAAGAACTCAACACAACCCCACTTCAACAGATCCAAACTGTCTTGTCATTTTGAGACTCTTTAAACCAAAATGAAAGGAGGTTCATACCAAACATTGTAGTTCTTTGAATGAGCTAAATCTGACTCCATTCTGTTTTTGCATTCAAGCAAAAACTGAAATGTCACCAACAGTTTATCTGAAATCACACAAAGCTGATACTGCATGACAGAGAGAAAATGAGGCACAATACCACAGATCCTGACAATTCACCAGAACAAACCCTCAATTTAACAGTGGCAATAAAAGACATCACAGTAAACACATGACCAAAGAGATTTAATTGTAAGTGCACAGAGCGTCTGAAGCAAAATTTAGTTAAGTCTGTCTCAGCAGGTAACCTGAACAATGGGCATCCCTTTACCGCCCCACTGAGGGCCATAATGTCATCTGTCACCCGATGTAGCCTCACAGCAGGCCCTCTGCCCTGAGAAAACTAACATAATACATCTAAAACACATTTAAAGGGGTTACTTTAATGAGCACCCATGCCAAGAATTATTTTTGCATAACAACATCTCAGGAATGTGAGAGCTGATTGCTGTATATTGAGACGTTTGTCTTGATTCACTGTCAACAGATGGTGAGACGTCAAGGCTAATTCAGAGGCAACAATCAACATTTCTTGCTAATTACAGAGTCAATCTTGTGTTAAAATTGTAAAGAAACAAGTTCACATGCAAAAAGGCAACTGGCAACTGAAATGATGTTAATCTCATTATATTGACGTAAAAGAGCACTTCAAAAAGAGCGGTATATAGGCAAGTGAATAAACCGAGGTTTGTGGTCGGAAAAAAGGGCCCACACATAATCAGGCTCTTTGTTGTAAGGCAGCTCAATGCTGATTACCATTCTGTAGCTGCCTTGCCTCACAACTCTGTCACTCATGAGCATTAGCATCTGATTAGCAAGTCTAATGCATGAAAACACTGAGCAGGGTTCCTCCAAAACCTTGCAAAGGTCTGACATGGTTCTAGGAATATGGAGTAAAAGGGGGAAAATATGACTTTCTGTCCCATCATTTTAGCTTCTCCTTCACTGCATCTTGATTGACAAAGACTACACTCAACAAAAAGCAGTTTCTGCATTTGCAAAGGACTAATTATAATGTATAAGTGTAGCTAAAAAGGGACAGTTAAAAATTTTACTGCAGATAATTATCTGATCTATATAGCATTAGAGAACGATGCGGCAAAATGAGGTGCATAGAGTTTGAAGCTGATCGGTCAGAGATATTAAATTAGCATTTAAAAGATAAGAGGATGGTTTCACACTCTGAGGTGCTGCTGTAAAACAGAAACCAGGTTTTTCAGAATAGATAAGAAGTGTCTGAACTCTTGTTCTTGTTATTCCTTGATGTGTGCTTAACTCAGACTTGACTTGTGGAGAACCTCTTCTGAAGACAAGCTTGTTTCGTAAGTGTCCGGGAACAGCTTTCCTGGACAGTGAACAGGAAGCTCCATGGACACAGCGACCGCAACAAGTGTGAGCATGACATGACCTTGTTTCCAAGCATTTACTACCTGTAACCAACTGCAAAACCAGAGTTCTGCAGCAAACGTACTGCATCTAAATTAGACAACTGTGTCATCCAAATTCATTGGATTAATTTGATACTAGAAAACATATTAAGGATTTTTTTCTCGATTTCTCAAGATTTATGTCAAATACCAACTACAAATTTAAAACAAATTGCAAATTTTTGGGGGATTCACATCTAAACAAAGAAATCAGCTGTTCAAAGTTTGACATTGATATCAGTATATCAGTCAGATATACTGATTAAGTTAGGGCTGCACTAGAATAGCGATAATATTGGTTAATATTGGGGATGTAACGAATCCAGTTCATGAGACCAGACGATACATAATATTGGGTACACAAGGCAAGAATTTAGCAACATTTGTGGCGAAATGAAGAACCCATTTTTTGTTCATATTAACAGAAGAAAGATTTAACAAGCTGGGGGCTTGTTAAATCGCGGCTGAGCTGGGGGTTTGTTGCAAATGCAGCTCAGCCGTCTTGTGTTGGGGTTTACCCCAGTGGATGAGAGGGTCGCATCCCTGCGCCTTCGGGTTGGGGACAGGTCTCTGACTGTCGTTTCGGCCTACGGGCCAAGCGGTAGCGCAGAGTACCCAGCCTTCTTTGGGTCCCTGTCGGGGGTGCTGGATAGTGCCCCTCCAAAGGACTCCATTATTCTGCTGGGGGACTTCAACGCCCACGTGGGAAACGACAGTGACACCTGGAGAGGCGTGATCGGGAGGAATGGCCTCCCCAATCATAATCCGAGTGGTGTTTTGTTATTGGACTTCTGTGCTAGTCACGGATTTTCCATAATGAAAACCATGTTCAAACATAAGGGTGTCCTTCAGTGCACTTGGGACCAGGAAACCCTAGGCAGGAGGTCAATGATCGACTTTGTTGACTTTGTTGTCGTATCATCAGACCTTCGGCCGCATGTTTTGGACACTCGGGTGAAGAGAGGGGCTGAGCTGTCCACTGATCACCACCTGGTGGTGAGTTGGATTCGCTGGAAGAGGAGAAAGCCGGACAGACTTGGCAGGCCCAAGCGCATAGTGAGGGTCTGCTGGGAACGCCTGGCGGAGCCCTCGGCCAGGGATGTATTCAGCTCCCACCTCCGGGAGAGCTTTGACCAGATTCCGGGGGATGTTGGAGACATAGAGTCTGAGTGGACCATGTTCTCTGCATCTATTGTCGATGCTGCTGCCCGTAGCTGCGGCCGTAAGGTCTGCGGTGCCTGTCGTGGCGGCAATCCCCAAACACGGTGGTGACAGCGGCAGTAAGCTGAAGTCAAGCTTCAGTCAAGCTGAAGAAGGAGTCCCATCGGCTGTGGTTGGCTTGTGGGACTCCTAAGCCGGCTGACAGGTACCGTGAGGCCAAGCGTGCCGCGACCCGGGCTGTGGCAGAGGCAAAAACTTGGGCCTGGGAGGAGTTCGGTGAGGCCATGGAGAAGGACTACCGGTTGGCCTCGAAGCGATTCTCGCAAACCGTCCGGTGCCTCAGGAGGGGGAAGCAGTGCTTCGCCAACACTGTTTACGGTTGGGTTGGGAGGCTGCTGCCCTTGACTGGGGACATTATCGGGCAGTGGAAGGAGTACTTCAAGGATCTCCTCAATCCTGCCATCACGCATTCCCTTGTGGAAACAGAGGCTGGGAACTCGGGGTTAGACTCTTTCATCACCCAGGCGGAAGTCACCGAGGTGGTCAAAAAGCTCCGCGGTGGCAAGGCTTCAGGGGTGGATGAGATCAACCCTGAGTACCTCAAGTCCACTTTCATAAGAAGGGTGGCCGGAGGGTGTGTTCTAACTACAGGGGGATCACACTCCTCAGCCTCCCTGGTAAGGCCTATGCCAGGGTATTGGAGAGGAGAGTCCGGCCGATAGTCGAACCCCGGCTTCAGGAGGAGCAGTGAGGTTTTCATCCTGGCCGCGGAACACTGGACCAGCTCTATACCCTCTACAGGGTACTCGAAGGTTCATGGGAGGTTGCCCAACCGGTCCACATGTGTTTTGTGGATCTGGAGAAAGCATTCGACTGTGTCCCTCGTGATACCCTGTGGGGGGTGCCCCAGGAGTATGGAATCGGGGGCCCTTTATTAGGGGCCATCCGGTCTCTGTACAAGCGGAGCAGGAGTTTGGTGCGCATTGCCGGCACTAAGTCCCCGGTGCATGTTGGACTCCAGCGGGGCTGCCCTTTGTCATCCGTCCAGTTCATAACTTTTATGGACAGGATTTCTAGATGCAGCTAAGGGCCGGAGTGGGTCTGGTTTGGGGACCAGAGTTATTCGTCTCTTCTTTTTGCAGATGACGTGGTCCTTAACATTTGTTGATAGCAGCCTGGCTCTAGGGAGGTCAACTTTGCTGGTTCCTACAAGGAATCCCTTCCGTCTCTGGCTGCAGTTATCTTTCATTAATCCACAAAATAATTGTTATAGAGTAAAAAAATAAATACAGAACAGGTTAGTAGGAATTTTCCTTGTTTTAATTGCCCCTTTTCATTAACATCCAGCCACTTGTTTAGGAGAATGTGATTACCCTAAAAGAGAATATGAAGCTTGGCTTTCCACTGACAACTTCAGGAGAAAGGTGATCCACAAAATAACTTCTACTCTCTTCATGCATGCAGAAAACAATATGCACACATTTGTACATTTATTTCCTGCTTGGAAAACACACAGACACTGCATGATGTTTTCCATCTCTGATTTTGTACTGTATTACCAGCAAGCAACACGAATTGAAAGAGAGAAAAAAACATTTGTCATTTTCTATCCCTGAGGCCTCAACCATAATCACCTGATTTGTCACTATGAAAACTGAGAAGGTAGCTACACATTAAAACCTCATTAAAGTTTTCATTACTTCACAGAACAGATGGGGTTGATGAATACATTAGGCCAATACCTGCACGGAGCCCCACATTAATGGACACCGGCCCACATGCTGTGGGCAACAAAGACATGGATGTGGAAATAAGTGCTCCTTCATGCTGTGCATTATAAAAAAGGTCAGAATAAGCTGAACTTTATCAGTCATGATTAGGGATGGATTAGTATGAGATTGTAGGACTATAACAACTCGGTTGAATGTAGCTCTGTTAATTATCAGTCAGACAAGCAGGATGTTTGAGGGCCTTCCGATTATGCCTTAACAGAAAACTCCAATTATTCAAACCTGAGACCAGTAAAAAATATTTGGCAAATGATCCAAGACAAAACAAAAAAACACTTGGAAACATAAGTAATAGGCCTAAAGATAGTAGCTACAAGTTTAAGAATCCAGCAATGCTAGATGTATACTGACAGACATGCTAACTATCATAGGTTGTCGACCAACTTTGTTTATTTCACCCACAGGCATGTTAACTTTATTTGCTAGTCACTGACCCTTGTTTAAAACACTTTTACTTTAAAGGGCACAAATCATGCAAAATTCACGTTTTTAGCCCTTAAAATACATTTTGTTGTGTACTTGGAGTCCGTAGGAGAGCAGAGAGGTTGAATTTAGTGAATTTACTCCGTCCCCCAGCATCAGAACTTCTTCAAAGTGCCTGGTTAAATTCTATTTTTCGTGGAAATGTACCCACATCAGTGGAGAAATTCCTATATCCCCACATCAAGGACAAGTGCTTTCAGCTTTTAGTATCAGGAAGGATTTGCTGAAAGACTTCATCTGATTAAGGGGACAGTTCCTTCTGTCTATGGAAACGACGGACACAGCAAAGCTGTAAGCTGCAAATAACACTAAAATGACAACAAACCTTATTTTAGACATTAATTTATTGTGTTGCTATGACATCCTGGCCATTGTTCTGATAGGAGTAATATTGTGTCTCCTGCTTATGTTAGTGCCATGTGTTGCTTTTAGCTCCTTAAGGACTGAACCGTACTGCGAGTTTTGAACAGTGTTATAACATAAACAGTTTTGAATTGTTTCTGCAGTGCTAGATAACTGTTATCAAACTACAAAAATAGCTGAACAGGTTAAAGTGCAGAGCTCTTTGACCTGGAGGGGGGTGGGGTGTGAAGCGCCTCAACAGTATTTAAAGAGACCACATCAAAACGAGTTGCTCTCAGACGCACCTCAGAACAGGTAAAAGAGGAGCCTGTGGAGCTTCAATAGCAAGGAGTTCAGACCAAAGCATTGCAGTTCTACTTTAAATAGACCACTGAATGATTTAAGAGTGAAAAGGAAGGATTTAAAAGCATGATATGTCCCCTTTAAGAAAAGTGATAGCTTGCAGTTCTGCAGTAGCCAAGCTATGACCTTCTATTTTAACAACCTGACTTTGTCTCTTTTAAACAAGCTAAAAAAAACGTTTTGTAGTATTTCCTACTTTAGCTAACTAAAAGCTAACAGTAAAAGGCAGAACATGTGTAGCACCTGTCTTTGCTAAATACAGCCACAGGAAACCAAACATTGTCTATCATTAAATTAAATTTACAACAAAAGACCTGTATGATGCAAAATTCCTGTGATTTTGAAACAGGTATAAAACTGGAAACCCATACCTTGTCCGGATAAAGAAAATTGGTTCATGCTGAGTGACTGAAACTTTTTCCTGTTAAATAAGAAAAAAAATCAAACCACAAAACTGGAGGGTAAGCCCAGTTCAGGATACATTTACAAATGCATATTATGTAACATGCTTCTCAAGTAAGTAAACCAGAGATGGCATCACAGGAGGACAATGATGGACATTCCTACACTTTGAAACAAATCGTTTACTGTTTATTAGCCAAGCCAGAGCATGTCTGTGTGTCACATAGAGGGAAATAGGCAGAGGAAAGGCAGGAAAGGCCGTGAATCACCACCTTACATATCCGGGAGAACCACTCACAATGAAAAAAGAATTATCTAGCACCTCCACTTCAACATATTGGAGAATGGATTAAACAGAAGACTAAACTTAAACATCCGTTCATGCAAATAAATTAAAGCAAGTGGACAAGTGGGTAGGAGTACAAATTGTGTTTGATACATCAACAACACATCCGTCACCACAGGTATAAAGCTCGAGTTTAACTATTCTGTTTGCAGTGTGGTATCTGTTGATCACAATACAAGAGTTCAAAATGAGTTCAATGGTGGAGAAGCATACTGGAACACAGGGCTTTCTTTTCCAAGGCCATATAAGACCAACTGCCACTTTTGTTCTCTCACAATTATAATCAGGGGAGTGGTAAATAAACACTAACATTGGTAGTCTATGTCTTTCTTTGGATATATTTTAGTGCTGAGAGGGAGAAAACACTAGACATTTCTCTGTCACATGTGTTGTTCAGTTGAGGGGAGGACCCAGTGCTATACCTCTCCATGCTTTACAGAGGAGCAACAAGGTACTTCATCAGCCACAGGAAGGTTAACGGGATAATAAAGATTTGAACCTCTATCTGGTATGGACCATCCAGGACTTGGAAATACCATCGGTCTATTGGAAGAGAAAAGGTGGGAATATTTACAATCTGGAAAACGGAGAAGCTGCTGTTGCAGCTAGCGATGCAAACTCCGGTAACTAATAAAACTTGTTTTAAAAATGTCAGTGTCATGAATTCTTATCTTACTTTTTGTTATGATTCTGGCACGTCTGCTCTAGCCTGTCTCTCTGGCTGCAATCAGCAGATGAGGTGCACCTGGTGACTGCTGCAGTGCAGTGCAATCTGTGGCATACCAAGCACCTGTGTCTTCCCTGATATATACTGACTCTGACAAGCAGACGGTGCCAGATTTTTGAAAGCCATTGTGTGAGTAGATATCCAGCGGTCCTTCCTGACTGGTTGTTGTTTTGACCTTGCCTCTTGGATTTTTGCCTCTGCCTGCCCCTTGTTGGACTGTTTGGATTTTGGTTTTGACCCAGTTTCCTGCATCTGATTTATGCCTCTGTCTGCCCCTTGCCTGACGTCTCTTGTTCCGATCATTGACCCTGTTTCTCTGTACCTGGATTATTGAATCAGCCTAGCCCTTGGATTATTCAGCCAAAAGTCACCTGTCTCTCTCACCTGCGCTGTGGAGATCCCTGCCTTCTACCCACTGAAGTTTCCCCTCTGGGTTTCAAGTTTAACCCAAGACAAGAACAGGTTAGTGACTTTTCTGATCCTTGCAAGATTTGGAGAAACTACAAGTCACTAATCATTCTTTCTTCTTCAGTGATTCCTGGAAGCTGTGTGGAGTTTAACCTGAGTGACGTTTTCCTGTGGCTGAATAAACTTTTTAATCTTTCAGTTCTGTGTCTGGCTGAATCTTGGGTCCGCCTTTTTCTAATTTGTAATACTTTTACTAAAATAGAAATGCTATGTGCCTAGGTGCCTGTATTACGAAGCCATTGGAGCAATTATTCCCATCTTTAAAAGTAGAAGTGCAACCTCATGTTTCTTCTTCTGTTTGATCAGAAGAAATATAACTCCCAGCAGCCTGACACATTTTCAAAGTCCCTGGTAATTCTACTTTCACTATTTTTTTATTTTATTTTTATTTTTAAACTACTAAGCAAACAATTTCTTCAGTCGGATGGTTTACAACTGCAAAGGAAGAGCAAAACGGAATCCATAACTTTCAGAAACCACATCTCTAATGCATAATTCAATTCAGTTTATTTATATAGCACCAATTCACAACACATGTCGTCTCAAGGCACTTCACAAAAGTCAGGTACATACATTCCAATTAATCTTAATCATTGAACAGTGCAGTCAGATTCAGTTATTTTATTCAAAATTGGATAAAGTTTTTCTAAGGGGAAACCAGCAGATTGCATCCAGTCTGTGACTTGCAGCATTCAATCCCCCGGGATGAGCATGTAGAAACAGTGGACAGTCACTGGCGATGTTTTGCAGCAATCCCTATACTGAGCATGCATGTAGCGACAGTGGAGAGGAAAAAAAACCCCTTTTAACAGGAAGAAACCTCCAGCAGAACCAGGCTCAGTGTGAGGGGCCATCTGCCACGACCCACTGGGGGTTTTTGAGAGAACAGAGCAGAGCACAAAGAGAACAAAGAAGCACTGATCCAGGAGTACTTTCTATGGGAAGGAAAAGTAAATGTTAATGGGTGTAGCTCCTTTAGTCGTTTCACCCAGAAAAAAGGGGAAAAGATAAACTCTGAGCCAGTTTTTTAAATTAGAGTCTGAAGAGAGCACATTAGTTAGTTACAGTAAAAGCTCCGTCAGTAGCTATGTCTAGGAGAGAGAAAAGGTTAAACACTGAAAGACTGGGCCATGTGGATCATCGGTAGAGGGTGAGCATTAAGTTGTTGCCAGCAGAAGCTTGGAGGATTCCCCTCTCCAGAAAGGTGTCCCAGGTAGACACAGAGTCAGGCCAGGTGTAGCTTCTAGGAAGAGACAAGCGAGAGAATGAAGTTAAAAGCTGAAATAACAGCAAATAATACAAAATTGAAGAGTAGTGTGAGAAAGCAGCGAAGAGGGGGAAAGTGGTCATTATGTCCCCCAGCAGCCCAAGCCTACAGCAGCACAACCACAGAGACAGCTCAGGACAACCTAAGCCACTCTAACTATAAGCTTTATCAAAAAGGAATGTTTTAAACCTAGCCTTAAAAGTACACAGTTTCTCCATCTAGAGCCCACTGATGGCCGCCGTCACACTAAAAACCACAACGATTGGGATACCTCTCTCTGTCAGATTGACCATAACCATTGGAAAAAGAGGGGGTCATACAGGTAGCAGAAATGGAGGGTGTGTTTGCACCTCAACCATAACTGAGTCGGTTTAGGCTAACCTGACCCCCCTTTTATCCATCCAACAAGGGGAAAAAGAAGACAGAGCTAAAAAAAGGAAGATAGCTCAGGATAACCTAACCCACTCTAACTATAAGCTTTATCAAAAAGGAAAGTTTTAAGCCTAGCCTTTAAAAGTAGACAGGGTGTCTGCCTCACGGACTAAAAACGGGAGCGGTTTCCACAGGAGAGGAGCCTGATAACTAAAGGGATCTGCCTCCCAATCTACTTCTAGAGACTCGGGAACCACCAGTAAACCTGCAGTTTGAGAACGAAGTGCTCTGTTAGGAACATATGGAAACAATCAGATCTCTGATGTATGATGGGAGCTAAATCATTAAAGGGTTTATATGTGAGGAGGAGAATTTTTTAAATTCTATTTGGATTTAACAGGGAGCCAATGAAGGGAAGCTAAAGTAGGGGAAAAAATGATCTCTCTTTTAATTTTCATCAGAACTCTTGCTGCAGCATTTTGAATCAGCTGAAGGTTTTAAACTGCATTTTGTGGGAAATCCTGATAGTAAAAAATTTGAATAGTCCAGCCTTGAAGTAACAAAATGCATGGACTAGTTTTTCAGCATCAATTCTGGATAGGATATTTCTAATTTTGGCAATGTTCCGGAGATGAAAGAAGGAAATCCTAGAAAACCTGTTTAATATGGGATTTAAATGACATGTCCTGGTCAAAAATAACACCAAGGTTTTTACTTTATTATCGGAGGTCAATTTAATGTCATCCAGGTTAAGTGATTGACTAAGCAGTTTCTTTTTAAAGACTCCGGTCCAAAGACGACAACTTCTGTCTTGTCTGAATTTAGAAGCAGAAAATTTAAAGTCATCCAAGTTTTTATGTCTTCAAGACATGCTTGAAGTCTATCTAACTGGTTGGGCTCATCAGGATTTATGGATAAGTAAACCTGAGTGTCATCAGCGTAACTGAAAATTTATTCTGTGCTGCCTGATAATTTGACCTATTGGAAGCATATATATAGTAAAGAGAATTGGCCCAAGTACTGAACCCTGTGGTACTCCACAATTAACCCTGGAGTTTAAAGATGATTTATCATTTACATGAAAAAACAGGAATCTGTCCGACAAATAGGATTTAAACCAGCCTAGCGCTGTTCCCCTGATCCCTACAGTATATTCCAGCCTTTCTAAGAGAATATTGTGATCGACTGTATCAAATGCAGCACTGAGATCTAACAGAACCAGTACAGACACAAGTCTGTTATCTGAGGCAATAAGAATATTATTAGTGACTTTCAGCAGAGCTGTTTCAGTGCTATGATGAGCTCGGAAACCTGACTGAAACTCTTCAAACAGGTCATTGCTGTGTAAATGCTCACACATTTGATTAGCAACTATTTCCTCAAGAATTTTAGATAAGAATGGAAGATTGGATATAGGTCTGTAATTTATTAAGTCATCTCGATCAAGCGAAGGTTTCTTAAGCAAAGGTTTAATTACAGCTACCTTAAAAGCTTGTGGTACATACCCATTTACTAAAGATAAATTAACCATATCTAAAATGGGGCTGGTAATCAGAGGGAACACTTCCTTAAATAATTTGGTTGGGATTGGGGTCTAATATACAAGTTGAAGGTTTAGATGAAGCTAATATTTCTGATAATTCAGGAAGCTCCACAGGATCAAAAACAGTCCAAAACACAGGTCAGGTTCTACAGTTACTTCCAATGTTGTCTCACTTGTTGAGGATGAAGTAATCATCTTCGGGAGTATGTCAAAGATTTTCTTCCTAATAGAATCAATTTTTTTGGAAAAAATCCATAAAGTCATGACTGCTGAGAGCTATGGGAATGGATGGCTCAACAGAGCTATAACTCTGTGTAAGTTTAGCAACTGTACTAAAGAGAAACCTAGGATTATTCTTGCTCTCTTCTATTAAGGATGAGAAATAAGCTGTTCTAGCTTGGTGAAGTGTCTTTTTATACAACAGTAGGCTATTTTTCCAGATTAAGTAGGAATCCTCTAGGTGTGTAGAGCGCCATTTTCGCTCCAATTTTCTAACATTGTGCTTTAAAGTACGCAGCTCTGAATTAAACCAGGGAGCCTGCCTCTATGAATAATTACCTTCTTTTTCAAGGGAGCTGCATTGTCTAATGCACCACGCGATGATGAAGTAACACTCTGAACAAGAGAATCAATTTGTGAAGGGGCAGAAACAGAATTATTGCCCTCCACTGTGCTTTTCTGTGATAATGAGGAGATTAAAAGTGGAACAGATTCTATAAAGGTTGTTACAGCATCGTCTAATAATGATCTACTATAATGAAATCTTCTTTCAGGTGTGGAGTACTCTGTTAAATTAAACTCAAAAGTTATTAAAAAATGGTCAGACAGCACAGGGTTGTGAGAAAATATTGTTATGTCTTTACACTCAATGCCATATGTCAGCACAAGGTCCAGAGAATGAAGACAAACGTGGGTAGGTTTGTTAATGTTTTGAGCAAAGCCAATTGAGTCTAAGATAGCATTAAAGGCTATATTTAGGCTATCACTTTCAGTGTCAACATGAATGTTAAAATCCCCCACTATAATAACTTTATCTGTATTTACCACTAAATCAGATAAAAGGTCTGAAAACTGATCTAAAAATTGAGAGTAAGGGCTTGGTGGACGGTACAAAACAACAAACAGAAGTGGTTTTAGTGCTTTGCAATTTGAATGAGGAAAACTAAGGATTAAATATTCAAAAGAGTTGTAGCTATTGATTGCTCTGGGACTAATCAATAAATCGGACTGAAAGATGGTTGCTACTCCTCCTCCTCGCCCAGTATTTCGAGGAATGTGAAAATTTAAATAATTAGTAGGAGTTGACTCATTTATAGTAACATAATCCTCTTGCTGCAGCCAGGTTTCTGTGAGGCAAAATAAATCAATCTGATTGTCACAAATCAGGTCACTAACTAGCAATGTCTTTGAAGAGAGAGATCTTATGTTCAGTAAGCCACATTTAATTGTTTTATTTTTATTTTTAGTCTGAGTTGTGTTTATTTTTATTAGATATTCCTGATTTCCTCTTTTTAGATTATTTTTTAATCTATTTTTTAATATATTCAATTAATAATTAATTAATTAATAACATAACTTCATTAAAAAATTCTTAGCAAAGTGTTAAAAAAAATAGAAGAGAAATTATTATTTGCTGTTATTTCAGCTTTTAACTTTGTTCTCTCTCTTCTCTCTTCCTAGAACCTACACCTGGCCTGGCTCTGTGTCTACCTGTTACAACTGTCTGGAGAGGGGCATCGTCCGAGCTTCTGCTGGCAACAACTTGGTGCTCACCCTCTACCGATGATCCACATGGCCCTGTCTTTCAGTGTTTAACCTTTTCTCTCTCCTAGACATAGCTACTGACGGAGCTTTTACTGTAACTAACTCTATGTGCTCTCTTCAGACTCTAACATTGAAAACTGGTTCAGAGTTTATCTGTTCTTTCTTTCTAGGTGAAACGACTAAAGGAGCTACATCCATTAACATTTACTTTTCCTTCCCATAGAAAGTACTCCTGGATCAGTGCTTCTTTGTTCTCTTTGTGTCTCTGCTCTGTTCTCTCTAACCCCCAGTCGGTCGTGGCAGATGGCCGCTCACACTGAGCCTGGTTCTGCTGGAGGTTTCTTCCTGTTAAAAGGGAATTTTTCCTCTCCACTGTCGCTACATGCATGCTCAGTATGAGGGATTGCTGCAAAGTCAATGCCAGTGACTGTCCACTGTTTCTACATGCTCATCCAGGAGTAGTGAATGCTGCAAGTCACTGACTGGATGCAATCTGCTGGGTTTCCTTAGATAGACAAACTTTTTATCCAATTTGAATAAATAACAGAATCTGACTGCACTGTTCAATGATTTGGATTAATTGTAATGCATGTACCTGACTTTTGTGAAGTGCCTTGAGACAACATGTGTTGTGAATTGGCGCTATATAAATAAACTGAATTGAATTGAATTGAATTGAAAGACGGTTTAAAGCCGGAACCAGACGCACACAGCCTCTATGTGATAAATCCCTCTGTTGAGCTCATTAACACAATGTTGCGAGCGCTGCGCATCTCTCTGTGTGTTTTTCCTACCATCTATCTTCCTCCTAGAACTGCAGAGTAAAATGCTGTGATAAAAGACAGCAGGTAACAGGTGAGCAAGCAGTTCAGCGCCCTCTGGCCACAACCTCTCAAAGCACTTTAGTCACTCAGCTGGCTGTGGATAAAATGAGACAGCAGAGTTGGAAAAATACATGAAAAAATGGGAATAAAACAGGCAATAACAAGAGTCTTGGGTTTCTAAGATAATATTTAGGTGAGAAGCACGTTTTATGTCCTGCGCCGAAAATTGCTTTTCAGCCCAGTTAAACTTACAGGGTTAAATCTTCTGCACAGTGACACGGACCAAATTCCTGCTAGAGAAAGGTCCTGACCTGAGACTAAGAGCGCACAGGGAGACATCCGAAGACAGAGAAGAGGTTTATTGAACTGATTTCCTCCTCTGCTGGTTTTAACCAACCCCATCTCATTAGTCCTGCGAGCAGATTACCTCAACTCCCCAGTTTGCTCTTCAATGGGAAATTTAAAGGAAACAAACACTATAAATACAGTCAGAAATGGCAGTTCGTGTTGTGTTAGAATTCAAGATTCTCTCACAAAGCAAATGACGTGTGAGAAGAAGCTTAAAAAATATTTTCATTGATGTTCTTGTCCATTGTTCTGACCGAAACAAAAACATGCAATAAACGTGTATGAGTTTAATTTCTACGATTAATCCTTACTGGGCAGCTTACAGAGTTATCTCTCCAGGAAAATAAACAAGAACAGTCTTCTTACAATTTTTGCATTTTGAAATACTTTTCCTAACTGTGATTTCCACATTTCTCCAGAGGTGCTATAAATATTCTGGGCATTTAAGTAAAAAAAAAAAAAAAAAAAAAAAGAAAAAACACAATGCTCAAATTTCAGTTCAGTAATATGGTATGGTATCCTCAGCCTCACTGGTAAGGCCTACGCCAGGGTATTGGAGAGGAGAGTCCGGGCGATAATCGAACCTCGGCTTCAGGAGGAGCAGTGTGGTTTTCGTCCCGGCCGTGGAACACTGGACCAGCTCTATACCCTCTACAGGGTACTTGAGGGTTTATGGGAGTTTGTCCAACCGGTCCACATGTGTTTTGTGGACCTGGAGAAGGCATTCGACTGTGTCCCTCATGATGCCTTGTGGGGGGTGCCCCAGGAGTATGGAATCGGTGGCCCTTTATTAGGGGCCATCCGGTCCCTGTACGAGCGGAGCAGGAGTGTGGTCCGCATTGCCGGCACTAAGTCGGACCTGTTCCCGGTGCATGTTGGACTCCGGCAGGGCTGCCCTTTGTCACCGGTCCTGTTCACTTTTATGGACAGGATTTCTAGGCGCAGCCAAGGGCCGGAGGGGATCTGGTTTGGGGACCAGTGGATTTCATCTCTTATTTTTGCAGATGACGTGGTCCTGCTGGCCCCCTCTAGCCAAAACCTACAACATGCGCTGGGGCGGTTCGCAGCCGAGTGTGAAGCGGCTGGGATGAAGATCAGCTCCTCCAAGTCAGAGGCCATGGTACTCGAACGGAGAAGGGTGGCTTGTCCTCTTCAGGTTGGAGGGGAGTTCCTGCCTCAAGTGGAGGAGTTCAAGTATCTCTGGGTCTTGTTCACGAGTGAGGGAAGAATGGAGCGGGAGATTGACAGACAGATCGGTGCGGCTGCCGCAGTAATGGGGGCACTGTGCCGGTCCATTGTGTTGAAGAGAGAGCTGAGCCGAAAAGCGAAGCTCTCGATTTACCGGTCGGTCTGCGTTCCTACCCTCACCTATGGCCATGAACTTTGGGTCATGACCGAAAGAACAAGATCCCGGATACAAGCGGCTGAAATGAGCTTCCTCCGTAGGGTGGCCGGGCACTCCCTTAGAGATAGGGTCAGTAGCTCGGCCATCCGGGAGGGGCTTGGAGTAGAGCCACTGCTCCTCCACATCGAGAGGAGCCAGTTGAGATGGTTCGGGCATCTATACCGGATGCCTCCTGGACGCCTTCCTCGGGAGGTGTTCCAGGCACGTTCCAGGACACGCTGGAGGGATTATGTCTCTCCGCTGGCCTGGGAACGCCTTGGGCTCCCCCCGGAGGAGCTGGAGGAGGTGTCTGGGGAGAGGGACGTCTGGGTGTCACTCCTAAGTCTGCTGCCCCCGCGACCCGGTCCCAGATAAAGCGGAAGACGACGAGTACAAGAATTTCATCACTTTTTAGGCATCTGAACTGACTTAAATCAGGTTTATTTTAAACTCTATACCACTTAGATTTGTCTAGTTTGGACTGGATTACCCAAAAGGACTTTGAGGCACAGTTTGTGATGTTTGATACCTCAGGTTTGTTTGTAAAAACCCAAAATAGGGGGTTTAAATGCTTTCAACTATTGGTTAAATGTAAAAAAAAAGAAAAAAAAAAGAGGGTGGGTTGCACTGTGGCGGAGTTGGTAGCACTGTTGCCTTGCATGGAGCAGAAAGACCCCCAATAAAATTGCCTTTTTTTACATTTCTGAATAGGAGTACATTTTCTGTGGCTTCTATAGGTATATCAAAAACTAAAACGATCAATGAACCCGACAAAATAAGAGTTGTTTCAAATTTAATGAGAAAGTACATATTTTAAATATAAATCAGTCAAAAAATACCTTTTTTTATATAAATTATGTTGTTTATCGAGTAGCAATAAACGTATACAAACAAACCAGCTTTTTTTCCATACAAATGTCTAACATTTATCCAGATTTCAAGATCCACACTATGATGCAAATTAAACTAGAAGAGCGAGAAATCTCTCACAAATTAGGAAGAGCCTTTTGAATTGTGAAACTTCATTAGAGATAGGAAGAGAGACGTGTTACAGATGAGAGATGGTCTTCAGAGACCCAGCTTCCGATTTCAATGAGTAACCAAGCAAACCATCATCCAATGATATGCGTGCGATTCCGTGCAGGGCCACACACTCGCAACCTTTATTGATCTACAAGATGACTGAGCAAAAGTTTGCTTATTCACGGCGCTCTCCCAGTCAAGACAGTCTCACACGCTGCTACTGTTCATCTGATTTTAAAGCTTCCAGGCCATCTGCAGAATGGGCCCTCTGCCATCCAGAGCAGCAGGCCTGGCAAGTAGGAACAAAACGGGCAGAGACTGAACTGGACACTGTCAGGGAAGGACTACTGCCAGTTTCTCCTCTTGACTTCCTGTCTTTGCACACAACTCAACCCCGGCAGGAACGTGCTCATCCTTTATTTGTCCGTGAACGAACAAAGCCAGGGGCGACATGAGGTAACGTGATTTTGAAGGTTTCCACCAAAATGTAGAAATTCAAAGGGATAATGAAAGATGGGAAGCAGGAGCATTAAAATTGAAGGCTAGAAAGAAATGTCTGCAGACAGAAAGAAGGAGAGACACTTATCCGAGTCTTTAAACCTCTACAGTAAATCCCATTCACCAACATAATTAGATCATTTAGGGTGAGTGCCCCATCATGTCGGGTTGGACAGAGCTGAATGTCTGCAGAACCTGAACTCTGACAAGAAAGCTGCACACAGAGCTACTGTAAAGCCCAGAATTATTCATACCCACGGGACTGGTTTAAAGGATTAAAGAAATCTTTTAATTTCTACTGACTGGAAGTAATTTTATGGTTTTGGAATGGCAGAGCCGGAGTCCTGACAAGAATCTGAGCTAAAGATTAGGGTGGTGGCAAGAAGGCCTTCTGACCTGAAAGAATTGGAGCTCAGTGCAAAGATAAATAATCAAAAACATCAGTGGAAACATACAAAAGCTTGTGAGAAATTATTAAAAGGGTTTGATTGATGTAATGCCCATAAATGCTTTTCCTGTCTTTATTGAGAAGGCTATAAATAATTATCAACATGGCATTCAAAATGGAGAAATTATTTTTATCAAAAACAAGACCCTCAGGAAAACCTCTGATAGGTAGAATTAAAATAACATTAAATCAAAATCTGCCAGGAGTATGAGGAACTGTGGGCTAAATCTGTACGTAAAACTGTCTTGATTTGTGGGTGTTTTTGGGTTCTTCTGTCTGTCAATTAACTTTATTCGGTTCACCTGCACCTTGTATTCAGTCTCCTCATTTTACCTGGTTCTTGCTCCATATATACACCTCTGTTCTGTTTATTCCTCGCGGAAACATTATGGATCACTTCACTCTGTTGCTGTTTCGACTCATGTCAAGTTTATGCCAAGCCTGTCTTGTCTGCCTGTCCATGTCTGTTTTTGCCACCACCTGCGGAAGTAAGTTTTATTTATTAAATCAGTTTATTCACCTATCGTCATGCCGCCTGTCCGTCTGCATTCCGGGGTCCTCCGTTACACCGTATTTATTTATGCTTGTAAAGTCTTGCCATATTCAGTTTATTTCTTTGTGTTCATTATTGTTTGAAAGGTGTTGCCATATACGGTAATTCCTTTAGGTTTTAATGTTTTACTAATTTCTTTTGATTTGTTCTCTGTGTATTTTATGTCATCTTCTAGACCTTGGTTTGTAGCTTTCCTTTGTGTTTAGTTTAGTTCCCCGTGTTAATTATTCACCTTCCCTCTGTCTACCTGTTTTGGCTCATCTGCATCAAAAGTCATTCTTCACCCTTTCCTCTGTAGCTCTCTGGTTGTCATCCTTCAATTCTGGTTCCTTCTGTAATTCTGCCATGTCCATGTCCTGATCTTCCTGTGATTCCTTTTTAAGTCTTCTTTTTTTATTATTAAAAACTCTGCTCTTGCCACAGTCAGTCTCTGATCTTGGATCCTTTACCAACCTCCAATCATGACAATCATAGTTAATGGCAGGATAGATGGAGCTGAATACCTGGCAATCTTGAAAGAAACCCTGATACAGGCGGAAAAAGACTTGAAGCTGGGGAAAAACACATCCTTTAAGCAGGACAATTATTGGGTTTTATTTACAGGTATCAGAGGAATGGAGCTCAATAGCTCAATGTATGCTATTTTTTCCAGGTTTTCATTTGCAAAAAAAGTGGCTGTGACACGCTTTTGCCTCAAATGCAGAAATTGAAAGAAAACATCTATATATTGAAGGACTTGGGCAGTAATTGACATGATATTAGAATTAAAGAAGTGAAAAAAGACAATTGTGACACAAAATAAGCATATTTCATTCAATGTTAAATTTTGCAAGTCCAAAGTCGCCCAGAGATGACATCTAGGGGGAAGTCTCTGGTCATGTGTGAGCTTCAATGATAAACTGTTCAGGTAGAAGCCAAGTTGGATTAAACAGCGTTAATATGGTGAAGCAGTGCATTGCTGGTGGTGGCAGCAATACCATGACAGCAGCCATTAGTCTGCACTACTTTCCTGAAGTAGTGCAGTGAAGAGGATCAGAGCTGCCTGGATCCGAGCTGGAAAACTGAGGAGGGACAGATGGGCTGGTCCCACCAAGCCCAGTCAGTTGTGATGAGAGAACTTCTCGGCAAACTGGTTTGAACAAGAAACCTCTGAATTCATAAGAGATATGATGTCAGAGGTCAGGGAATCTTACCAATGAAGGAGAATGTTGAAACAAAGTCTATAGCCATGCAGTTCAGAGCATCTGATGGGAAAAGATCGCCAAGAAAAGGTTGTTGCTGCTGTTGCTAAACGGATCAAGCCTCAACAGGTGAGAACATTTCCTTGTTGCAAATGTACATTTAGATATCGGCAGTTATTGCTAATAATAAAAAATCCGAAATTATTATTTAAATTATTAATAATGGCAAATTATTATTATTAAAATAAATTACAGGTGCTTATGATATATTTAAAGAAATGTTTCTCTAAAGACTCTAATATAAAGTAAAAAGAAATGACACACCAGGTAGTGTCTTCAGATCTTGAATCATCCCATGTGTCTGCTGCTGCTGCTCCACAGCTCCACTGCTGACTTAGCCTCCGGTTGTTTCACCCAGTGCCATATTTACTTTAACCCTGGATTTATACTGTATTTCCTCCGGTCCAGTCCGGTCCGGTCCGCTGCGTAGCCCAGAGGAGCTTCAAGAACCATACGCAGATCGCGCAATAAAAACCAGTGATACATGTGGTAGCAAGTCCAAAACAACTCATTCTATGGAAGTTAAACTGCTTAATTGTTTGTTTAATGCATCCAGATAATTACTTGTGTTTTGTTCCCTGGGTTCAGTTGTTGCTTTATTTGGTGCATTTAATGCTTAATTGCTCGGTTTACAATACCTTAGTTAACCCAGTAACAGATCTAGTGTTAACAACTGCTAATACATACACATCTATATTTAAATATATGTCTGTATTTATTAATACAGCGAGATCTAGTATGTCTTTAGTGCATTATTTTGAAAATTTGGATGTTCTGCTGGTTCTGTTTCCTGGTGGTGTGGTATGATTCATGCATATTGACTCTGGCTGTGCTCCGGCATCCGGCAACAATAGGCCGCAGCACTTGTGCTCTGTCATCTGATGAAAGCTGACTTTGTTCTTCTGACTCTGTGATAGGAACTGAAATATATCTAAAGAAATATCAGATTCTTTGCTGCTGTCTGTGTTGCTGGCCATTATAGCAGCAGCCAGTTTACCTGCAGGGGTTGTCCTCCGACGTCATAAAAGAGCGCAACAAAATTGCAAAGGAGTAGTCTGAAAATGCCTTTTGAGTGAAATTTATGACCATATATCTCAACCACTGTTCATTTCAGTAGCCAGAATTTACTTTTTAAAATATTGTATTAATGTCTCCTTTCCGTAAATGTAATTGGATTTATTATAAAAATGATGTCACAGGCACTTTAAGCAATGTATCACTACTTTGTGTTGACATAAAATCCAAAGAAAAAATAAATAGGCACAGGATTTTGGTCATTCTAGCAAATGTGTATGAGGGGTCAAAGTAACAAAAATCTGCTTGAAATGAATTGAAGGTGTGAAATACTGAACGTAAAATTGAGTGCTATAAAAACCAACATGTGATTAATTTCGCCTCTGTGAAAATTAGAATCCGTGAATTTGGAGGTCATTAAGATGATAACATGGCAAATATTAATAGATAGTCGCGCCGGGGCTTCTGCCGTATTCCGATGTGCCGGAAGTGACAAAAATATGCTGTGAACGCGCTGAATGATAAAACTGAAGTGGTAAAAATGGAGCCGCTAAAATCAAGGCAATGAATGAAAACGGGCAACGGTAAATCTGATAACCTTAAAATTTATAACATTAATATTTACCATGTTATCATTTTAATGACCTCCAAATTGACGGATTCTAATTTTCACAGAGGCGAAATTAATCACATGTTGGTTTTTATGGCACTCAGTTTTACCATGTTCACTATTTCACACCTTCAATTTATTTCAAGTACATTTTTATTACTTGAAATGTTACATTTTTGTTACATTTTGTTACATCTTTGATCCCTCATAAATGTGCGGATGTCTTTGACACAAGTGTGGAAAACACACAGTCCCTTGTGAGGATGACCCTCCCCCCCACAACACACACACACACACACACACACACACACGCACACTCTCCTCTGCGTTCATGAACATCCTGACAGGTGTTTGCTGCCACGATTTCATACCATGTGACCAGGCACCTGCTACAGACCCTATCAAAGGCTGTCTTCTCCTCTGGGCATAAAGACAGCAGCACCTTTACATTTGGACCTACAGACACTTGACGGTTCAGTAGTGATCTTACTGCAGCCTTATCAAAGAAGCGCAACAGAGCTTTACTCTGGGGTTATAAGTCTGCATGTGTGCTTTTAAGCAGGAAGCATGAAGCACAATGTAAAGACGGGGAGGTCCAGGAAGGAAGGAAATCCTGCTTGAAAACTGCCATCTGTGAGGAAGAAAATTAGAAGCACTCGATCCAGATCCAGAGCTGTACAGAACTAAAAAGTACAAATAGTCAAGACTGAAACAGTCTATTCTAATGATCTATCACTTTTACAAACAAATGCAGGAACCAACTTTTGGCATAATTACATTTAAAAAAACTTGCTAAATCTCTCATCTCAGCATATCTCAGTGGTGAGATGAAGGATTATTCATTATTTCAACTATTCTGGGACTCAAGCCCGGTCCAATCATCTCTCCAGGAAAAGACTGTGTTGCTGCCGAGCTGACTCACTATAATCCATCCTCAGGTTCTTAAATAATAAATTTGCCTTTAAAATATGGTGCTAATTGCATTTATGCAAACCTGCACTGTGGAATGCATCCTCAGTTCGGCCAGCAAAAAAATCTGGCTAAATAAAAGGCAGTCTATAAAAAAGGTCATTTTGGAGTCATAGGTTCATATTGTAAAATGTGGGCTACTTAATGTGGAGAATGTGAAATTAAGATGCAAGTGTGCCGCCTTATTGAGTTCAGAGGCCTCACACAGAGGACAGACAAGAGAGAGGGTGACTGGATTCACGGAGCAAATCTAATTAAAAAAGGTTTAAAGAAAGAAAAACAACACATCTCACCTTGCTTCCCTTTCACCTCTCCTCTCAACACCTGGAATATCATTAAAGCTGGGACTGACTTTCATTTAGCTTGGACTGCGAAAGGAGGTCAAGATTCAGCTTAGCAATGAGAAACCATGCAGCTCTAGTTTCATAGGTACAATAAAAAACGTTTAATGAGGAGAAACCCGAAAAGCACTCCTCAGTTTCCAAAAATATGAAGCACTGCTTCTTCGGGGATAAAAGTAAAGACCGACAAGCAAAAAAAAAAAGTCATGAGGAATTTAAAAATTGTTTTAGGATTTTTTTTTTTTGGAGGAATTAAAAATTTTAACTGTTGACCCCTCCACACTCATAGTGTTAAACAGGTCGGGGAAACAGAGGAATAAACACATCCAGAATTTAACACTATCATTTGATGAAAATGTACTGAAGCAGTGTTTGTAAATATACCTTTAAATTAAACTAAGAAAAGAGAAACTTTGTCTTTTTAGTGTTAACATCGCCATTGGAAGTGAGCGTTATGACAACATTTGAAATGATAATCTGAGGGAGAGTAATGTTCAAAGATGTTCTTAAGCCTAAGTATACAATATTCATCTTTGAAGGGATATGTTTTACAGAAAAAGGCAATGATTTACAGTTTTACTGTTAAAAATTGTGACACATTTTTATTCCAAAATCAGCTTTTAAAGATTTGCGGAGACAAACTTCCTAATCATGGCTAAAAGGAAAAATTACTATCATAACGCTAACTTTGTCACTTCTGTACAGAAACAACGCCTATATTCTGTATAAAATCTGGGAAAACACTGAATTTAATAAATTATTTGGCAGTGCTTGTTTTACTCTGGGGCGGCATGATGGCACAGTTGCTAGCACTGTTGCCTTGCAGCAAGAAGGTCCTGGGTTCGGCTCCCGGCCAGGGGTCTTCTTTTCATGGAGTTTGCATGTTCTCCCCGTGCATGCGTGGGTTCTCACCGGGTACTCCGGCTTCCTCCCACAGTCCAAAAACATGCCTGTTAGGTTAATTGGTCTCTCTAAATTGCCCTTAGGTGTGTGAATGAGTGTTTGTGTGTTGCCCTGTAATGGACTGGCGAGCTGTCCAGGGTGTACCCCGCCTCCTGCCCATACACTGATGTCACTCATACACTACAAAAAGATGTGGCTTTATTAAATGCTCCATATAAAAATTTAGACAATAGCTCATAACAATTGTCACTTCTGATGACTGAAATATTGACCAAGCTGCTCGTCCATCCAACCACTGCCTTCCAGTTATCTTGAGATCGAGTCATAGAAGTAGACGATCAAGGAGGGAAATCTAGATATGCCTCTTCTAAGTGAAACTTTTCAACGTATTCTAGGCTATTCCAACCCCCAAAGGGAGACACCCAGGAAGCATCTTCATCAGATGCTGGAACCACCTCAACTTCTTTAACTTCTTCAACTTCTTCTTAACTAAAACCAGCCGCCACAGCGACAGTTTCTTCCCCCAGGCTGATTCACTGTTGAACATTTAATAGAGTACAAAACAACAGCATACAGATGTTGCAAATGCACCTTCTTATTTTATTTTATATATATATGTGTATACTTGTACATTGTAAATATGTATATTCTGTAATGCACAAACAAAAACCAAAGAGCAAAGGGTACCGGAGTCAAATTCCTTGTTTGTATGTACAAACTTGGCAATAAAGCTGATTCTGATTCTGATTTCAATCTGGAAACCTGAACACCTTCTCGCCAGGTTGAGTACTGTCCCCTAAAGAGAAAGCTTGTATCCAGGATCCCATTCTTTTAGTTGTGATCCATATCTCATTACCATAGATGAAAGTTTGATTAAAGACGGAGCTCTATCGTATTACTGCAGACATTGAGACAATCCGTCTGTCCATTTCCTCCTCCATCCTACCATCACTCTGGAATAAGACACTGGAATAAGGCGCCTAAAGCAGAAAATGCCCACAACTGGGAGGATAAACTCGACCCTTTTCAGGTTAAGAAACACGGCCTCAGATTTATAGGAGTTAGCTCTCATTCCGGCCACTTTACACTCTGCTGCAAACCGCTCCAGGACATGCTAAAGGTTCTGGTTTGTGGATGCCAACTAAACCACATCATCTGCCTAAAGCAAGCCTTAAACCAAGAGGTTTCCAAACCAGACACCCTCCTCTCCACAACTATGCCTTGAAGTGTAGTCCATAAAAACCACAAACAGGATTTGTGACAAGGGGCAGCTCTGGCAGCATTCAACCAACACTGGAAAGAATGTGGACAAGCTTTACTTTGGTTATACAAGGACCATTGTCCTTACGAGCATCCCACAGGACCTCCCATGAAATGCCTTTGAGGGACACGGTCCAGCCTTCTACAGATCAATAAAACACAAGAAACTGAACAGTCAAACTCCCCTGACCCCCTGAACAACTCTGTGGGGGTAAGGATCAGGTCCACTGTTCTACCGCCAGGTTAAAAGCCACACTGAACGTCCAGAACCCAAGGTTCCCAACATAATATCACACAAAAAAAATTATTAATTATACTGTATATGTTTCAGACTATCTTAATTTATCTAATCACATGAAAACCTGAAAACCTTCACAGGTAAATTCTTAAAATGTAATTTTTTCCCGTTTTCAAATTTGAGTACATCTTCTTTTATCAAAGCAGAGGCCGACAAACATGACCTTCTGTACTCGATTCTGTTATGCAGGAAAGGGAAGGAAGTACCAACATCTCAAGATGTACAGACAGGAAAATAATAGAAACAAGAGGCTGTGACCTTCAGGATCATCATCAGCGCATCCAGAGGGATATGAGGCCCCCCACCTTGACCTAACCTGTCTATATTATATTTTACAAACAAAATAGCCTCTGGGCCCCCTGGCTTCTGCTAAAGTGACTACTCCATCCAGGAAGTAAACAAACCCAGGGTCCAGTGAGAGAGAGGAAGAGATCTAGCATTCAAATGCAAACACAGAACCATGGTTTAGTGAACAACCTGGATCTCTGGGAACCAGTAAACTCTGTTTTCCTCATTAGGCCTGTTTTTTTTTTTATCTTCCGGCTGCCTTTCTGCAGACACAACACTGATAAAAAAGTACTAGTGCCTTGCTTGTTGACCAATGCATCATCAGCTTAAAATACAAAACAGATATACAAAATATTTAATTTAGCTCTGTCTAATATGGAGGACCGATGCTGCCACAATTAAGAATCTATACAGAAATAAATAAATGACTAATTTATTAATTATGAATAATTCATGGGCCAAAAAGTAGCTAGAAATAAAAATTAATGCGCCATTAAATGCAACAAAATAATAAAAAGAAGAGATTTATTCAATTATTGATCAATTATTTATATATGTATAGCTATATATATTTTTTTTTTATCCACTATTTTTATTTAAACCATTAATTTTCAAATCATCTTTTTTCTTGAACTCTATATTTTTCCTTTGTTTATTTAAAAATAAAGTAGATTTCTTTCTGTTTTATTTTTCCTACCCCTTTTATTTCTTTTAATTTTTTTATTACTTTCTGATACTTTCTGAATAATATTAAGATATATATTTTTCAACAATAAATCCTTGCATAAACGCCCAATATTAATCAACATATTAACCTTTTTAAAATAAGCTGTTATTCAAGGATGATTTATGTCCTGATTAAGAGTTCAGTTTCTATAAATGTCACTATATTTTATTTATATTTCATGTGGCATTTCTAAATTAAAGCCTCATAACTATGTTTATTTATAAAATTATTCAAAGATTACAGCCCTGGCCCCCTAGGAAAGTAAAGGCGAAAATAGAGCTTGCATCAGTCAGAGTAGTCCTACATGTAGAGAAAGTTATTGGAGAAACAAGGAATCTAGAATAATCTTTCTTTTTGTTATTGCAATTGTACACTGTGCAGTTGTACATTGCATAATATTGTCTATATTTACTAGGATTTATTGTTGAAAAATGTATATCTTAAAATTATTCAGAAAGTATTATTGTAAATGTTTAAAGATGCTAATTTAACGTTGACGTTCTTGTAGTATGTTTCCCCTAGTTTGTGAAAAGTCTGTCATTGAGTGATGCTTTTATTTTGAAAGCAAGTCCAAAAACGTAACTTCCTCTTACTACTTCGGCAAACTGACGTATTCTCTCAGTTAGAGTCAACAGGATACAGTAAACTATCCCTACTAACAGCGCTATCTACCACCAAATCCACAATGCTCCTGACTTCTTTAGCAACATGACAGAAGTTAAGTTAGCCGTTTGTGCTAGCTCCTTTAAGAACTAGGCAGCTACTTCCTAGAGGCTTGACCTCAGCCAATAGGAGAGAAGCTGAGGCGTTGACGCTGGTCCAAAAGACCGTCCCCTCTGCCTCAGTCCCGCCCCATTCGTATTTACATTTCGTCCTCATGTTGAGGAGGAAAAGACAATACAGCGACCAAGCAATGGACAAAAAAAAGATGGAAATAAATGGGCTCAGGGAAATCTGTTGGGTAAAAAAATACAACAGGAGTATATAAGAGGGGAAAATATATCAGTGCTTAAGAAAAAAAAGGACAGTAACATACTTTAAAAAATAATAATGTATTTTCAAGGAAAAAAACATGTTTTAAATATATTTGGTGGTAATAAATTTGAAAGAAATAAAAGGGGTAGGAAAAATAAAACAGCAAGAAATGCACTTGTATTAAATAAACAAAGGAAAAATCGAGAGTTCAGGAAATAAATTTGACTTGAAAATTAATTATTTTTATTATTTTGTTGCATTTAATAGTGCACTCATTTATATTTCTTTTACGTAATTTTTTGGCCCATTAATTATTTTATTGAGTCATTTATTTATTTCTGTATTTATTCTTAATTATGGCAGGATCGGTCCTCCATAGTCTAAAAGTCTAAAAAGAAATGTAATTTTTTACCTAGTGATGTTTTTTTAAAGAATTACCCAACTGTCTTTGAACAAATTTATTTCATTTCAGTTTATTTAAGGGATTAAAATGATTTTAAACATTGCACTCATGTTACGCATGCTTTTGTTAAAGGGACAGCACAGCAGAGGGCCCAATTAATCCATTACCAAGCTCTAAGGAATAAATTAAGTTAACTTGTGGCTCAGATCTTCCTTCAAAACCAGAACATGACAGGCTTCCCCCCACCAATACCTTTTGCATTTTCTCCATTAAGATCTTAAAATAAACAAAAATAGCTTGTGGTGTTTCTCGGTGAATCACAGAGTCTAAGAGAAAGAAAAAGCACAGAGCCAGCTCCAGGGTTCCTACATATTTTTATTGTCACAATTCCAAGCTTTACCACACCCCAATTCCCAGTCCTGATGGATGGATAGATGGATGGATGGATGGATGGATGGATGGATGGATGGATGGAGTATATCACCATTTGGAACCAGGAATAAATTGTAAAAACAAACATACTTCCATAGACTAGAACCCTATCATAAGAACATCTGTTTAAGCTGAGACTTGCCGTCATTTTATCAGCTCGTAGCTGTCCTAGATTAAACACAGGTAAATATTTCCCTTGAAGCCTCTTCTGCTTTGAGGTTATTCTGGAAGCTCAGTGCATTTAAAATGTGAGGGGGAAATATCTACAGAAAATTCTAAGTAAAGTCAAAATTAGACTTGTGAGCATCAACACCGTGAAGATGCAATCTGCATGTTTTCCCAGAAGAGAATGAACACATACACTATGGGCTCAGACTTTCCCAGGACAGAAATCACTTTAACCTGAATGCTAAAGCTTGTGTTTGGGGTAGGCATTGTGTTGTGGTCCCACAGATCAGCAGAGGCAATCTCTGCACCTCAGTTCAACTTTGCCAACCGACCGGAGCCTCATTGTTCTGCAGCAATTTCCAACCTCAGAGGAATTCCTCCTCCAGGAAATATGGCTTACAAGAAGCCCAGCGACTCACACCCTTCACCCCCCCACCCCCAGCACTGTCTGCTCAGTGATCTGCCATTCCCTTTCACCCCCTCTAGTAATATTCAGCCTGCTGCTGTCCCTGCTGGTACGCAGAACCTCCTGGTCCTAGGACTCCCAGTGACAGCACGGTGGGGGTCGGCCCCCCTCTGACCTGTGGACACAGATAATTGTGTGGCTCCTAACTGGCTCGTGTTTGGGAATCAGATTAAAGTCTGCCTTGTGACCCCTCTCCACAGTAGGGCTCGTCTTTGATCATCTTTAGTATCCTCCACAATGCTCGCCAGGATCTCCAAGAAGATCAACCTCTTTATCTCTTGCAGTCTAACTTCACGCAACACCATCAGATAAAAATGCATTAAAACCAGTCCTACTCCTATTAAGCTGAGGCTTCTATCAAAATATTGCCGACCAAAACAGAAAGGGCCTCGCAAGAATCCGGCACCTATGAAATGAATCCCTGCTACAGCGCAACAGGGGAGACAAAGGAGGGGTGGCTGGATTCCCAGCAAACCCCTATCTGTTTAGGATGCCAGATGGAGCTCTATCCTCTCTCTTGTTCTCCTTCATTCAAATTGGAAACATCTGGATGGTGTAGGCAGTTTTGGATTTGGTGCTGATATCCAGACGTTTCTTGAAAGCAGCACTGAACACCAAGCATTCTGCTTTAAAATGTTTTCTACATTCCTACAAGCCGTTAAAAGGACAGCGTGTGTCTCTAGTGATGCGGCGGCGAGCCAGGTGCTATCCATGGTCGTGGTAATGGTTTTCATTCCAGTCCACCTGTGATGTCTTTGGCAGAGCCTGCACCATATGGATCTGATGAGATGGGAAATGCTTTCTCCTGTTTTGCAAGTTGCGTAATTATGGAATGCAGTTGGAATCCTGAACAAGACGGGATTTAGTAGCCTCGGTCTGAGAAATTCACGCTGTGGTGAGATGCAGACGTCTCCATTTAAGCCTCCTGGCTAATCTTAGGAGTATTTCTAACATTATTTTCATAGCATTATTTTTATTTAAACAGAAAATGGTTGTTGAGCTGGTGATGTGGTCATTTAAGATGTGATAAAACATTTTTTTTACATAGTATCACATTACAGCAACTAACATTACTGTATTTTAGCAGTGCTGCCTATTTGTGATGTGGAGAGAAAATCCAAAAAGTGTGGTGAACGGTGTGCATTTTTATTCAGGCCTAGTTGTCAATCCTTTGCAGAAACACCTTACACTGCACTTCCAGTCATTTAGGGTATGTCTCTACCAGCTTTGCACATCAAGAAACTCTAATGTTTGCCTGTCTTCTTTGCAAAATAGCTCAAGTTCTGTCAGATTGGAGGAAATCTATGGACATCGTTTTTCAAGTCTTGGATTTAGCTCTGGCTGTACGTTTCAGGTCTTTGTTGTACTGGAAGATGGACTCTGAATTAGTCTTAAGTGTTTTGACACCACAAAATGTTTTTTTTTCCCTGTATTTAAATTCGTCCAACTTCCCGTCAGTTCTCACCATCTTTCCTGTTCTTGCTAAAGAAAACTTCCCCACAGCATGATGCTGCCACCACCATGTTTCCTGGTGAGGACGGTATTTCAGGGTGATATGAAGTGCCAGTTTTTTTGCTACACGCAGCTTTTGGCACATGTAGGCGTAAAAATATGGCAGATTAAGTGTCTTGGCCAAGGACACAGTGAGATGGACAGAGCAAGGGTTTGAACCGGCAACCCACCAGGTAAAAGAGGAACCCCTACCTCCTGAGCCACCGTCACCGTTGCAATGACGGGCTTAGGTGACTTCTAGTTGCACTGGATTTTATTTAGGAGCTTTGGAGTAAAGGGGGTTTCTCGGATTTTTATTTGGAAAATTTCCCTTTTACTCCACAATTATGCACCGGTTTGTGTAATAATGTACTCTAGCTGAGCTTACTTTTTCAACTTTACATTCGGAAAAACAAGAAGATCTTCGAAACACCTGCAGGACAACTGGTAAACAACCTGCAAACAAGACAGCAGCATGCAGGGATACAGGAATAGCTTCAATGGGTTCTTTCTTGCTCTGCAGGCTGATGCACCGTGAATATTCAGCAAACTGACTGCTTTTATTTGTTTATTTATCCGGGGACCATTGGGGAAAAAAATATGTAGAAACATGCAGCCTGAACTTGTTGAAAAACTCTTTATGCACATGTGCAACACTCACCGAGAGAAAGTCCAACGTCCCAACATAATCCCGTTCAGTCTTTAAAAGTTCATTTAGGACGCAGACTCGCAGCCGGAGCTGTTTCTCCGGATCCTTCCCGCTTTCAGCTCTGTGCTCGCTTCTGGTCTCTTCCGTCATTCTGAGGGAACCTGTAGATGCGAAGAAACGGGATTTCCTTCAGCAGGTCACAGTTTCACATCAGCAAGTTGAGTTCAGATGCGGCAGGGGAAAGTTGGCAGCATGTTCAGAACTAACGGAGCAACCGGTGACTGCGAATAAAGTCCCCGAGAAGTCCGGAGAAAATGTCTGAATAAGCGAGAAAATTATAAGTTTTAAGTTTTAAAACAGGAAGAAAGAAATTCCGAAAGGAAGAGTGGCTGAGGAGTGGGAATGAACTGGACTTCGGTTAAAAGTTAAATCCATGTGACTCCTGAAAACCATCCTACTCCAGCGTCCCAACAGCTTTAAAAGTTGGGGACCAGTGTGAAGTAAGCCACGAAACGTGCAACAGCTTCCGCCTACACGTTTCAAAATAAAGGCATGACAGGAAGTAATTACCAGACATTACAGACTTCCACTGCACACCATCAATGTAGTACTTATGAAATTTGTGGAGAATATTAGTTATGTCCGATAATCTTGACGATGCAAAAACGTTGCTGCTTTTCTTCAACAATAACGTGAAATAAAAGAAACCTAAACAAAAATCACTTTATTAATCTGTTGGTCTGTCCAGCCCGAACCCTGAAGTAGTCTATGTATCTAACGGAGCGGCAGAGGCAATCTCTCATCCTCATTAAGGAAAGATGTTAACATAAAGTAGAATCAAACAAAATTATTACACAGAATTATTCATCATTAAATTAAATTGTGCTCTCCACTTTTATCAAAAACTGCAAAAAAAAAAAAATCTTCAGAGATCTTTGCAGGAAGACAAAGGAAAATAATAACAGTATCAAAGACACCCATCCAAATATCTGGACCCTCTCTTTTATGTTCTTCACTGCTCTCATGTTAAAAATGGGGTTAACAAGTAACCACTGACATCGAGAAATAAGTATTTGACCTTACAATGAAACACAAAACATCTAATGGGCGGATTAATTGAATAAACCAAGTGAAACTGGAATACATTTATATCAGAAAATGATTTGATGTTTTCAAGGATGAATTTTTACTTTCTGTGTTTACTTTATGTATTTCATTTCCATATATTTAGTTATTTACACTGTATGTACATGTAATGCAAAAATCCCAATAAAAAGTAATCCAACAGCACTTAACATTTGGAAGCAGGCCTGAGTCAAATCCAGTCACATTTAAATTCACTCAGCAGGGTAACAGGATTAAAGAGTGAAGTTTCGTCCAATCAAATAGCTGTTCAGAACAGTCAGCAGGTATAAAAGGTTGTTTATCACAGAAAACCAGCATCACATTCATCATTTCTTACATTACTCTGTTTTAGACTTTTTTGTATTTAATGTATTTTTTAGGTAGATTATTTTCATGCTTCCTTGCAGTCATCCTTTATTTGAAGTTCATGATCCAGATCTCAAGGTGTAGCCATATAGAAGAAGGTTTCTGGTTTGAGAATCTCAGAGTCTCATCTTTGCTTTTTGCGTGTGATGTTGTTCTGTTGGTGACCTCCATGGCCTTCCTCTGGAGCCATTCACAGCCGAGTATGGAGCAACCAGAGGGAGAGTCAGATCCTATAAGTCAGAGATTGAGTTTCTCAATGGCTGGACTGCGCTCTCCAGCCCAGAGTTCAGTTTCTGCATCAAGAGTAAGAGTTCAAGTATCTTGGTGTCGTGTTCACGCAAGAAGGTAGGATGAAAAAGGAGATGGTTCCTTATCTGCAGGAATGCATGCTCTGCTCTGGTCTGTCATGGTGAAGAAATAGCCAAGCCAAAAAAGGGAGATGCTTAATTTACTGGTCCACCTACCTTCCAGCCCTCACCTACAGTCAAGATAAGAATGAGATTCCAGAAACAAGCAACTGAATTGAGCCTCCTCTCCCTTAGAGATAACGTGAACAACTCCGTCATCTGGAGGAAGCTCAGAGTACAGCTGCTCCTCCTACAACGAAAGAAGCTAAAAGGGTTTGTGAGGCTGATCAGGGAGCCTCCAGTACACCATCTTTTGGAGGTTTTTCTGGGAATGTCCCACTGACTGAAGACTCCAGTTCAGACCCACAACTTTCTGATGGAACTATATTTCCCAAGTGCTGTGGGAATGCCTTGGGATTCACCAGAATCAGCTCGAGAGGGTCAGTGGGAGAGAGATCCCTGGGTTTCCACGTAAAAAACAATTCAATCATTTCAAACGTTGTTGTTGTCATTTTTCATACATTCAACAAAAAAACTTACAAAGAAACACCTTCACAAAGCATAAAAATTATTTCCTAAAAGCAATATGAGAGATCAGCAGAAGTTTGGAAGCCTTTAATAAATAACAACGAAATGTGGAATGACTGAAGACATTTGAATGCATTAGATCTTGTTAAACACCAAATGTTTAACAGTAATTGAACATTTGGTTACTAAATAAATATTCAGGCCTCATCTTCTTTTCTAAAACAGCCCATAAATGTATAAAGATGGATAATAGCACTATTAGTTTTCTGAGTGTAAGATGAAATCATCTGTCAGTTTTAGGAGAAGGGAAGTTCAATCAAGACATTAATGAGTTAACAATCAGTCTGTATAAAGGCCAATGGTGGAGCTATGGAAAACAACATTCTATGAATAGAAAACCTCAACCTCAAACAAAATATGCATGATGCATTTGGTGGAACAGCTTGACCCATAGGTCATGTCCATAGGTCATGTCCTTTTGTGGCCATGAATATATCTACCAGTAGAGCGTGCACAATGACGTTTACTGAGGATTTAACACCTGGTAAAAAACAAAAACAAACAAAAAAAAACATAGGATGGATGCAAGGAAGCATTTTGTGTGCAGAGACACAGTCAGATGCATCTAATCCTTCGACATGATGACACAACCACTGTAGAGGTGAAATTTCCACTTGATATCAGCCTGTGCATTTTGCCAGCAGCTGTCTAAATGCAAAGAGGCTCCACCTCAACTCCAGCTCAGTTCTGTAGAGGCAATTCCCTGTTTTAAAAAGTCAGAGAACAAAATATAGATCAATACCAAAATGTAATAGCCTTGTCATTTGCAAACACCTCTTTGACTTATAAACTTTCCTTATTGTCAGTTTAGTATATCTTATGTGGAAAATAAGCAACAATAAATGACTGCTCAGATACAGTCTCATCTCTTGCCTGAGTCAGTCAGAGAATGACCTGCACTGTAAGAGTCTTCCTTGACTCTTAATGACTGCATCTCTCCTGGCTGAGAGCGTGAGCACAGAAGGCAAACCTCTTATTTTCAGAGGAAACAGGGCTCAGGTGGTGGTGGAGAAACGGAAAGAAAATGTGTTCACAGACATGCTGCGGTGTATCTGGCATTTATTTTAGGAGGAAATGTTTGTTATTCTTTTGGTGAGATGACCGGGACACTAAGACTATTATAATTGTCTTTTACAGTGCTAGTATTCATACCCCTTGAGCTTTTTCACATTTTGTCATACCACAACCACACACTTCAATGTATTTTAGTGGTGCACAATTGTAAAGTGGAAGATAAGAGATTTGTGACTTTTATTTCTTTTAAATAAATAAAAAAAATGTGTGCAGTGAATTGGATGTAACCCTTTTGGGTTATGCCTCTACCAGCATTGTACATTTGAAAACAACATTTTTGGCCCATCCTTCTTTACAAAATAACTCAATATCAGCCAGATTCGACGAGGAGCATCTGTGGACAGCATTTCTCAAGTATTGCAAATTCTCAATTAGGTTTAGGTCAGAAATTGAATGGTATTCTAACACACAAATGTGCTTTGATCTAAATCATTTTGTTGTATCTCTAGCTGCAAGTTTAAGGTTGATGTCTTGCTGGGAGATGAACCTCTGTCCCAGTCTCTAGTCCTTTGCGGCACTTCTTTGCCTTCTATTTGTTATTTTTTCAAAATGAAGTGAAAAATTGGTGTTGGGGAACCTTGTTATAATAAACTGAACAGATCTAAAACTGCAGTTGGACAAATTTAACAAACAATGAGCTGCACAGATCAAAACAGTGATATTTAATTAAACAGCCTGTGTTTAATTAGTTGCTGGAAGCTACAAACTCCCTGAGTGCACCTCACTAACACTGCAGAGCCGATGCGGCCTGTTGAGATGTCGGCTAAGTGTTTATTTATTGAATTAGACACAGCACAAGTAATTTTGCGCCTGGATAAATATAAATACAATCAACACTAAACCCAGCTTTACATTCTTAAAGAAGATTCTACTGGAAGCCACTATGTTGAGGCAGGGATTAGCATCTCAGCTACTGAGGATCCAGCCGAATCCTTTTTGCAATGCGTTCATGCACTTTGTTGCACGAACGGCCTACTTCATCAGGGCCTTTACTCCACAGAGCTGCTGCAGGTTTTCAAAACACAAACACATTGATCTCTGGTGTACTCTGGTGGTCAGATGTGGTAGTGCAGCCTTTTAGTGCGTTTCAGGCTGAAGTGTTTGCAGTAATGCTCCCTACTTGCCACCAGATGGCAGTGTTGTATTTCATTGATCCTCTATAATCAAATTGTAGCTTTCACTTAGGTTGATTTGTTTAAAAATAGGACTATAAAAAGAAAGAATCCTGTGTTGGAAAATAGTATACTGAAATAAGCTAAGGTTGCTTTTTTTTATCAAAAAAAGCAACCTTATTTCAGTATAACAGTATAACATTTGCAGCAAAACAATTACAGTGTCATTTTATATTAGTGAATACATTTAGGGTAAAATTCAACACTATTAGATTTTACTACACATGACTTGGGTCTGTGGAATTGCTGTCAGTGACATGATAATGTCCACCAGGAGTTCTTCTATATTCCCATTGGAAAAATGATCATGAGTGGTGATAAGAACTGGTATGGAGAAGTTCCAAAAATAAGGTTGTTTTTTATTAATTCATAGCAAATATAAAATAATAAATTTATTGCATAGCATCATTATAAGTCACATTGTTCAGATTCATTTATACTGATGTATATCCTACATTTTCCTTGCAGTGTTTGTACAAGTACACCAGTCTGTTTTGTGTACAAGGTGTAAATTGGTAGTACAGATAAACAAGTTGTTTCCTTTCATTTACAAGAAAATTACTTCAACTGACTAAGTTTCTGCAATAAAGAAGTCATCCTTAGCTTCTCCGTTATACCAGGTTACAATCAATGCATTGTGGTAAATTTTCACTAATTCATGGTGCAGTGGTGCGCAACAAGAGGTGGAGATAAGTGGTGTAATATAGTCCTGGTATGTAGCAAACACCAACCTGTTTGTCTGCAAATATAAAAAGGCCTTTAGATAAAAATTACAAGATGATTTTTATTTTTTCATGAGGAATATCACAAAAGTCCCTGCATCAGCAAAATAGGTAATTTATTCCTTGCACGGTGAAATCAAATTAAACTTGTAGTTTTAAAATAAATTAACAAATCAAGTAAAGTGAAAATAAAAACTTTAAGAAAAAGTTGTCCTATGTTGCTAACAATTGAGCACAGGTGTTATAAAAAGTGAAATAAAAACAAATAACAAATAAAGAACCACGTCTCTGGCATCCTCTTATGACATTTGACTACAGAACATTATCTTCCTGCAGAACCTTTTAAGTCAGTTACATTTTTCATGAGGTTCTTGATTTTAGCTCTGTCTAGCCTTTTTTTTAGTAGGACATAAAATAGATGTGAGCAGAACAGACATTCCAGTTGGTAATCTGTTTTGCAGTGCAGAATTTACAGTACCTTCTTACAGATTGCTGTTTCAGATTATCTAATAAACTTTGATACCGGGCGGACAGAAATAATCAGTGTAAATACAAATCCATTTTTAAAATGATAGAATTACTGGTAAAAACAAAAAGAAAACAAACAATCTGAAACTTTTAAATGTGATGAAAAAGCAAAAACTAAGAAGAAATCTTTAAGTCCTGCCCCCTTAGATACGTTTTCACAGTAATGAATGCAACTTTCTCTAGCAATCAAACCCTCACTGTTCCATCTCTTCTCTCAGTATCATTTGGTCAAAGATGTGCACTTTTGACTCTGCTCAGGGTCAGCTTTAATCCGTTACATCTTGCAAAACCCCCATGTTTTAACTAGACCTCCACACAACCCCACTACAACCTTGTTGCTGACTGGAAGTTCATCAAAGAAGCCATTCACAGTCCTCAGTGCACATTGCGGAAAGAAAATGGTGAATTACAAGCATTGGGTGCCGCTTGTTAGTAATAACCTTGCAGGGTGTGGTAGCTCGGACACACTCAAAGACTTTTGAATTGGATTTAGATTTTATCCTAAAAGAAAAAAAAAGACTGACATCACCAAAGACCACAACCAAAAACCCACAGCGGTACCACATACCTAGAAATGCAGTCCTGCATATTAAAAACACCATGAATCCAAGTCCAGGCGGTGCCATACATCACCATGCCCAGTAATTTAAATAAATGTCCAAGTTTTACATTATAGTTTTGTTATCCTGCCTATAATCCCTTAGAACATCATATAAGGGAAGGAGAGAATTTTATGAATACGCCTCTGTTTGCAGCTGCTGCTTAGATCCACATGATTCTGCAGGAGTTTGATGTTAGTTCTGTAAAATGACTCCTTTAGGAAACCCTACTTTTTAACCATGGAAAGTTCAACCTAAAGGTTTAAAAAGTCAGCAAGAGGAGGAGGGTTTTTATATGACGTCCAACCCAATGTGGCATTCGCTCTAAACTACAATATTTTTTGTTTTGCCTTTAACTATATTTTTATCAGATCAGGCAAAACATCTGGTTTCTTCCTCTAAGTCACCAAGAGGTTCTTTAATAATGTTGGGAGAGACCTTATGCTTTATTTTCAGGTCTTTTTTCAAGCAGTTTCAGGCATTAGAAGCACCGTTTTGACATGCTTTCTTCCCATGAATTCTGTTTGGACTTCTGGTACTAACAGCCCTGGGACATCCTGGGACTGTAGGTTTGAAAAATACCTTGCAGGAGGCAGGAGGACTAAAATACTCTTGTAGATTAAAATGTACCAGGGCCTCAGTCTGTGAGTACACAAACCAGACCATCCAACAGAACCGCATATCAGACAATTGAATAAGAATCTTTTAGAAATTGTAAAGAAGCTCAAAGTTCTATGATAAACAGGATCCAGGGCATTTTAAATATGTGAGGAGAAACATGCATATAATCACATCACCATAAATCTGACACAAATGGTGCAGCAACAACCCTCTTTTTAGCCTAACCTATACTGAGAGACACACAGTCTGTGAGCCATGACAAGTGTAATTTGTAATAGGTTATGTTACTTGGATTTTGAATTTTGAAAACATGAGGTTTTATTTCTTAATAAGCTCTAATTAACAGAAATTAAATTGTACAGTATCGATTGGCAGTCTGAGTGTACATGCATTAAACATTACTGTGCCACCAGGATCAACATCAAAATGTGTAACGATAGAATTAATGTCCACATTATTTATACAGAGAATAAAAAGAAATAGTCCTAAGACTTAGCCCTGAGTAAGACCATTAGGTGAAATTGAGGTGCCTATTTCTGTCTGTATGAGGTATGAAAATAAAACCATTAGGGATTTTTTAAATATCTAATTTAACTGCCTTTGAGACCAGGGAAAGCTTTATGAACGTTTTTTTTTATGAATTCAGCTTCTGAAAAGTATATTGAATTTGTTAAAAGGCTTACATTTATATTTTAACAAAAACATAATAGGTCCTTCTCTAAAAACTACTGAGTTGATGTAAGCAATTTAGTTGGGAAAGAGGTTGCAAATGAGCTTTAGCTGTAAAAATGTATGAATAACATCTTCTTAGTGTTATGTTCACTGTATATGTGCCTATTAACCCCTTAAGCGTCGTGGCCAGGGGACGGGCTCCCAGATGGGCAAAAAATAATAAAGTGCATTAGTTTGACATCAGAATATCACAATTTATTTCTAAAATATTAAGCGCTACCTTTACAAAGAAACTAGGCTTTTGCATGGTTCTTAGGCACTTTGGGGCGAATGTTAACAGGTTAAATAAACAAATAAAATAAAACTATTTAATATCAAAATTGAGCGTCATTTTTCTATAAAAGCCTTTTGACAAATTATGAGGTTGTTGTTTTTAATTTTTTTCACCTTTTTTTAAGAATAAAGCTACAAAGATAAGAATTTCAACTCAAATACTGCTTTTTAAAATAATCCATGTTGTCATGAATTGCGGTTGTGGAGGGAAACAAGCGAGGTTGTCAAAGTGGACATTTCAGGATAAAAAAACTTAATATGTTGTAAAGAGAAAACCAACTAGGAGAAAAAAGGCAAAACGTGAGGTCTGTAACAGTAGATCTGGTGCAGGAACTTCGGGAATCAGGAGGTATAAATGCTCATTGGATGATTATTGAACAACAAACAGGAAATAGTGTTTACTGACTGGAGGCAGCTGGGAGGAAGCAGGCAAGGATACTGCCTTTGGAGAGTTACCGAATATAAACAGAAGAGGAAGACTGGGGGCAGGGAAACGAAAACTACAGTGGTCCTGACAAGGAACAAAAACGTAAATCCCAATAATGTAGAGAAAAAAAGCACAAGAACCCCCCAGAAAATCTAAATTGAAGAAACAAAATCTAACCAAGGTCCAACAGACCATCTTCGGTTTATTTGTTGCAAACCACACTTTGGTAGCGAAATGGCCATTTATTGTCTGAGGAATGGATGAAGCCCCGTGCACCCGAAGCTGGGTTTAGGAGTATCCACAAAGCTTCTTGGTCAGAGAGTTGGCCCAGTCCACAGGACGCGGCAGCGAAACTGACTACCTTTGAAAACTGCACCCAGAGTGGGAAACTTTTAAGCCACTCCCTGTGGCGGTCCGTGTGGACAGCTCTAACCTCTTAAACGGCTACAAACCGGCGGTTTGCCTCGTCTCTCCCTTACAACACATTTGCTAACATGGCAACAACAATGGCAAGCTTCAGAACTGCGGTTGTGTTTCAGAAGTTATTCAATTTATTGTGGATTTTACACTATCTTTTGCTCCTCTTGTGACCATGAACGCAAACTACAGTTGGAAAACTGTTCGCCACAGGTGCTTAAGGGCTACCACAAGAAAGTACTGATACTGTTTATCTTTTTCCTTCAATTTCACACACATGCGCATTGTGAAATTCTTTATTTCTGTGGTAGCGTTACAGCGCCACTCACAGGTGTGGCATAAGTATTACAACGCCTGCTGCTCTGGTTTAGGGTGCTTTCATCTTCAAGGTGAAGCTTTTCTGAGTGAATACGTCTTCAGCTCTGTGTGGATGAGGTAGATTAGGATTGTTTTTAACTCACCAAATTTTAGAGTTTAGGGAATGCATTTGATTTGAAGTAACTAAGACACATTTTAAATAATTTTATTTTAAAGCTATAATACGTTTGACATCTTTTCCTGTTGAAACTGAGCACTGAAAATTAACAAATATCTCTTCATGATTTCTGTTTTCCATCACTTATCTCAAACGTCTCTCCATTACATCACGTTTCTTATTAGCAAGTTTATGGGATGTGATGCTGTTGGGGTCCCTTTTGTACACTAAATGGTGTAAATCAGGTGGCACACTGTTGACACTGGACAGAAGCTCGTGAAAAATGTGCAGTCACAAAAGGAAATGCCGTTGGTTGATTTAGACATCTAATCACGACGTTGAATAAGTAGAGGATCAAACAGCTCCACAGAGGAATTCATAATGGAGCTGAGGGCTGGTAGGGTAACTTAAAAGTTTCAGAAGCTCAGTGCGCACCTTACATCTGAATAAACAAGAATAAATGACAGGGTTTATTATCTATTGCTTACTTTTCAGATTACAAATTTTTATTTCTTTAAAATGTAAGAAAACAAATTTTTATTGTATATTTATTAATCAAAAACAAGCACAAAAGGTGACTATATGAAAATAAAAACTAATACTTAAATGCCATTGAGTATGAAATAAAATACCAAGGGTTCGAACATACAGAGAGATGGATCTTTGACCAATTTCTTTTTATAGTCTCTTTAGATTTCCCAGAGTCCTGGGGTCCTCTCTCATGCTCACTTCTCTTCTCTTCTCTTCTCTTCTCTTCTCTTCTCTTCTCTTCTCTTCTCTTCTCTTCTCTTTCTTTTTCTTCTCTTCTCTTCTCTTCTCTTCTCTTCTCTTCTCTTCTCATTCCACAGGTTTTCTACAGGGTTTAGGTCTGGAGACTAAGATGGCCACTGAAGACGGTATATTTCGTGTTTGCTCATCTGGCTTTCTGTATTGTTGGACCATTTTTTGTATAATTAACCCACTGGAAGAAAAACTCATGACCCATTTTAGCACAGTCTAATATTCTGAAACTTTATAATAGCAGTGTCTAATAAAAAAAACCTGTGATGTTTTGTTTAGCTTGTATATGTTTGACAGAAAAGGTCCTTGACAGCTTTGAAAAGCACAGAAATAAGTTTAAAAGAACATCATATGTAAAATGTACTGATGCAGACAGATTTACTGGCACTCCCAATAAAGGTAAAACAAAAACTTAAAATAAATTCATCTTTTATTGGAGTAGCACTCAAATAGAACATTTCACAAATAGATACAAATAGTGTCTGCACACTAAAAAAGGGCCCCGGAGCCTCTGAAAGAGAGGCAGGTCCACAGCATCACACATCCAACACCATACTTAACAATTTGGACTTGAGGTGCTTTTCTACCTGTTCATCCTTTCTTTTACATTAAAACCATCTGTAGTTTGACTCAATACACATCTACCTTACTTAAATAGAATGTTCTCACATCTTTACCATTTTGAAGAGTAACTTAGAGAAATGGCCATTTCTGTGTCATTTTGTTTTTATACCCCAAGATATTAGGAGGTCATTGCTTACTGACTACAGGTTTGGATACAATCTGGTCAACTTAAAGAAAGAAAAGTAATATTGTAAAAAAATAGTAATTCAATAATTATTTTCAATAAGGATTGCGCCAGTGATTTTTTTATAAACTGTAATTATCAATATATGAGTTTTTAATCAGTGATTGTTTACATAAAATGTTGTATTTTTCTAAAAAAATAATAATGTGAAACTATGTTTTTGCAACAGAAATGTAATTTTTTCTCAGCTTTTAAGAAAAGTGTGAAGACTACATTTTATGAGCTGGTATCAAACCATCCTAGGGCATATAGTTCAGCAGATCTCAGAGATCTGAAAGTAGTTCAGCCATGTAGGTACCATGCGAAGTTTTACAAGTGAGCAAACGGAGTTAAAATCATTTCGATATTTCATAGGATTCAAAGGGAGTGACGCTAACACAGTATTGATTTTATAAGGGTTTGGTAATGAGTCTGGCAGAACTCAGAACCAGATTGGGAAACAAAGACTGTCTGATGTGAAAATAAACGCTATATCTTCTGGAAAGATGTGCAAAAGAAAGCAATACAAAGTGAAGATACTGTATTTGCTTTACCAGACTTATGAATCAGTAGCATGAAGTAAGCTTCTGAATGGAGAGTGTATTGTTCTGGTAATGCAAGCCTTTATGCATCAACTAAAACGAGGAGAAACTTCTAACCCGCCATCCTGGGGCTGAAATTTGCGCACGCGCGTCCACAGTGATTTTAAGACTGTCCCTGCTGACCACGTGACTCGGGTCCTCCTCGCTTTAAAAAGGACCGCTACCCCTGCTGCAGATTCCCTCCACAGCTTTGCGGAGGTCGTAGGTATTTCCACCTAACCATCTGTGCGGCCCAGAAGCAGCCAAGAGTGCAACCCGACACGGTGCGCGCTGAACCTGGGAGTCCTGGAAGGGTCTCTTATGAGGCTGACCTGCATCCTGCAAACTCTCTCCGGTCTCTGACCTGCTGCCCGGGGATGGATCTGGACCATAGGAGGGCATCTGGCGCCTCTGCTGTCCTGACCTGTGTGATAATCTGCTGTAATGTGCCATACCTTGTCGGCGCGCATCTGTACAACAACCGCTACGCAGGGTGAGTGAAATAAAAGCACCTCCTAACACACTCCCACCCGCAGGCATACCACTCACTATTTTTGTTCATGTTTCCCTCGTTCACGTTCAAGAAGAGATAAAAACGCAAAAGCAAGCGCAAATAACCAAATATATGCACTTTTTGAAGCTGACTAAAGAATGAACAAAGAAAATATTTGAGCTATTAACCTTCCACGGATTTTACATAGATTTCACACAACACACTTTAAGTTTATTTTTGTTGTCTGATGGGCAGCCCCGGCCAAAGAAGAAAAAGCACTCCACATGCTTTACTGTTCCTTAGTTTTACCTTATTTAGGTCATTGTGTAGAGATATGGGGCAACCAAAAGCAATATGAGTAATAAATAAAGCTGGATGTTTAGACCACACTAACACTTTATTTACAAAATCGACATGATTAAAACTTACTGACATACTACAATTAAAAAACAGCTAAAATCCTAACTAAGGCAAAAAATAAACTGGTACCAGAGAGCATTCATATTTTTAAAAGAAAAGATGGAGTTCATAATTTAAGAATGGCATTTCAAGATATGTAAAATTAGAACTACTAGAAAAGCACCATGTACAGCACAATATGCGCTGTATATTGTGCTTTAAAATTAGTTTAGCCTGTCTTTGTTAATAAAACATATTGAGAGAATATTAAGAAGAAGTATATTTATACATACAGACTGCATTATAGTTGATTAAATTGAAGTATGATTCTCTAAAAAGGAAGTGATCAATCTGATGATGTTTTGAGGATGGGTGGGACAAAATGTTCATACTTCTACTCCCACCCTTGAATATGTTCATAGCTATGTTTTGTTCACCATTGTTTTTCTTTTTTTTAAATAATAAATTCAATAAATTAAACTGAAAGGTTGGCCCCAGGACAGAGTTAGATTTAGGGGCCCACATCATTTTCAAACTTTTTTCCAAATAAAAATGCATAAAATGTTTCACTTATATGTATTCATCTCTTTTTCCTGTGATCCTTAAATTAAATTCAGAAATCACTCAATTAGTAAATAGAGACCCGTGAAGATCAAATAACACAGCAGACAGGTCAGGGATAAAGTTGTAAAGACAAGTAAAACAAGTTTAGGTTATAAAACAATAGCCCAAGCTTTGAGCATCTCACTGAGTACTGTTCAGTCAATCATTCAAGCGTGAAAATATTATGGTACTGTTAACCAAGTAAGACATGGCAGTCCACCTAAACTGACAAGCCTGGCATGTAGATTATTAATCAGAAGTGCATCCAAGAGGCCCATGGCAACTCTGGAGGAGCTGCAGAAATTCACAGCCTAGGTCGGACAATTTGTGGAGAGAACTATTAGTCCACAGAACAGACCTTTATGGAAGAGTGGTGAGCAGAAACCTCATAGAGGACACAGCAAACATGTAGAAGAAGGTGCTCTGGTAAGACAGGACCAAAATTTAACTTTGACATACATTCAAAACTCTTTCTGAAGTGGAAAACTAACACCGAACGTCAACCTGATCACCATCCTTATGGTGAAACATGATGTTGGCAGAATCATGCTGTGGAGGTGCCTTTCTTCAGAAGCTGGTTAGAGCTGATGGGAAGATAGATGGAGCTGAATACAGGAGAATCCTAGAGGAAACCCTGTTAGAAGCTGCAAAAGATTTTAGACTGGGCCAGAGGTCATATAGCCAGAACATCAGACAGCCAGAACTAGAGCGGTGTAGATGAACACATATTCATGTGTTAGAATGAAATGTAATTGATCATTTGTGGCAAAACTTTAACATTTATGTTCAAGGAGGCTCTACATAGTCTGACTGAGCTTCAGGTGTTTAACAAAGAATGACAAGAAATTTATGGCTAGACTTTCAAAGCAAATGCACCTCACACTTACTGGTTTTACTTGTAAAAAAAAACTGAAATACAAATAGCCTCTTCCTTCCACTTTACAATTATGTGCCACTTTGTGTTGGTCTATCACATGAAAACCCAATTCAATACATGGAGATTTGTGATTATAACATCACAAAATGGGAACAGGTTCAAGGAGTATCAATACTTTTGCAAGGCACAAAAAGGACATCACCAAACCAACTATCACAGCTAATTTGTATGCATATAACAGTGAGCCAAAAATGAATTCCTTAAACTGACTGACAATAATCTCTGTCAGACTTACCCATTTGCTGTTGTAGTCCTGTTTGGTGCACCAAGTTTCAGTACAGAGTCAGTGGGGGTGGATGAAGGAGTAAAGTTTATCTGGTTCTTCTAACAAGCTTCTATGTTGCAAATTACTGATTTCTTGTTGAGATTTATTTGGAATCAGCTACTTAGTGCGCAAAAGCTGACCACAGCTCAAAAGCAAACACAGACAGCGTAAATGTGAAATCTTAGATACATTTAAATCTCAAATAAATTAATTTAAGCAAACACATTATTTTAAGTTGTTTTAAATTTGCTATTTGGAAAATAAAATTCGAAAGTCAGCTCATTCTTGCTACACCTGACTCCAAACACACAACAACGAAACAAGTACAGTGTGGGAATCCAGTTGCTGATGGGGGCCTCCTGCTGGCCTGGGGGCCTTAATCAGCGGCTTAGTTTAGTATGCCTCAGGCCGGCTCTGCTGATTGCAGTAGGATAAGATTGTATTTGCAATGCTTTGCTTCACAGAGGCCTTTAGATCTCATCATTTCCTAAATTACAGGCAGAAACATTGAGCTCTATTTGTAAGGTTATGTGTTCTGCTAATGGCAAAAAATGACAGTTTGTTGTTATAAAGTAAAAGCTACAGTGAAGGTTTATGGTCTGGATGAAGGGTAAATTATTCCACATAGAGCGTAAAACTGCACAAAGTTTGGCCTGGGACGTGAAATTCTGAAGATAAGAGATCTTCAGCTGCAGGGGCTGAAGTGATCTGAGAAAACATAGAAAGCAGACCAGAAGGTATTTATGGTCTGTTTCAGAGGAGCCTTTGATGTGTTTTAACAGGGGCACAGGGAGAGCATCACAGCCTAAAACTCCCTCATTTTCTCTCTCAACACGCCACATATTTTGGTTTTACATTCATGTGTGTGTGAAAGCTTGCAAAACAGGATGTTCTGTTTTCAAATGATGTCATATAATTAATTATCAGAAAACATCTTAAGAGAGGATTCTGCTGAAAGGGTTCAACAGACTGACAACTTAAGGGCGGCTTCATCTGAGAAATCCCTGGAGCTGATGGTTGGAAAGGAAAATATCTTTGCCTGGCAGGCAGACGCAGTAACAAAAACAGCCAGCCAGCTGCCTTTTTACAGAAGAAAGCGTGAAACAGCTCTGAATGTAAACAAAGAGGCAATCTAATATTTAATAACACCAAAGGAGCAAAATATTTCAGTGCATTGCAAAAGTACCCTTTCACACTTCATCATGCTAAAACCACCAAATCCTGTGTATTTAAGTGTTTTTGTTTTTTATGTCATAGTCTAGCAGTCATCTGCCCTCGCTACTAGAACATAAAATTTGTCTGTAGCCCCAAAACCTACTTGAAAAGTTTCACGAACACCTCCAGTGTAAAATATCTTTATTTCATGGTCAGTGGGCTTTTCTACTTGGAGTTTGCATGTTCTCCGATTTAGGTCTAAACTTTGACTGGACCCTTTTGTCCCTCAGGTCTCATGAATGGCCTGCTCCCATCTTTGTTTAGTGGGGCCCTGCTTCCTGTGTAACAGAAAAAAAAAGCTGTTGGAAAGAAGCTCAACATGTGAGAAGAAGATGCTCTACAAGACAGTGAACACTTGCGTAGCGTGGTGGAAAAATACAGATGTAACGAGTAATTGTAAGCATGTTTAGGTCTAGAGCTTCTGTTTTATCATAGCAACCCTGTATCAGATTCATAATAATCCTTCCTGCAGGATAGTATACAACACAAAACACTGTTTGAACATCTCCTCTTAGAGTTCTTCCTATCTGGTGTGTTATGATCATTCGTTTGTAAAAAAAAAAATGGAGAAACATAAATAATTAGTTAAAAATTAGTTAATTCCCCCCCTTTTTTCCTTCTTTCTTTAATCAGCTTCAAGGCCTTCCACCACCCCAAAAGCCTTAAGAATCTATTAGAGGGGAAATTGCTCCTAATGCTCTGAGAGCCTTTTTTGGAGTCTTTTGTCACCTTCTCTTTGCAACAAAGGACTTGAAAGCATTCACAGCCCTGCTTGCCAGGAGGTTACTAATGTACAGTTGGAAATCTCCAGTGCCACTGATTTACATAAACGTGATTAGAGAGGTCCTCTTCTTTTTTGAATTAAAAAAAATCTCACTATCTTTAGTCAGGAACAGCTCAAGGTGGTGCTTCAGCTTAAACTGAACTCAAGACTGATATGATTTAATGTAAGTATAAAAATGCATGGCTGTATATATGTATGCATGAATATGTGTTTGTTATTTCTATGTGTAAATTTTTTAATTTAATAGACTTTTGATTTTTTGGGCTCATTTTGTGTTTCGAGCCTTTAAGGGCTTGTGAGACAAACCCTACCAGTCATACGTTTGGACACACCTTTGTCTTTCAATGTTTTTTCCATATTTTTATTGCTTCCTACATTGTAGATACATGGTGAAGACATCAAAAATATGAAGCAAAAGTATATAGAATAATGTAGCAAACAAAAAAGTGCAAATTAACTCAAAACATCTTTTATAATTTAGATTCTTCAAAACATCCCTCCGTAGCTTTGATTACTGCTTTGCCCGCTCTTGATGAGCTTCATGAGGTGGGCATTTTTTAATGGTTTTCCAAGAGTCCTGAAGGAGTTCCCAGAGGTGGGAATAAAAATAAAGATAAACCATGGAATGAGAAGGTGTGTCCAAATCTTTGACTGGTAGTGTGTGTGTGGAGGCTGAGGTGTTCAAACAGTCTTGAAAAATATGGAATTTGATTTGATTATTCCTCAAGTCTGAAAGTTTGAAAAAATGAAAATTGAGCAAAGATAAGAGTTTAAATTTCCAGACTTTATGTCTTACTCCAATACTGAAAAGGACAAAATCTGAATTTCTGGAAAAATAAAGGGCTTTTTACAATGATCTGTATTTAATTTATTAGCTTTTTGGTGTAGCACAACAAAAAGCTTAAACCTTAAAAAGCTTTAACCAATTTATAATTTAAATTGTTAGTTACTGACAGATAAAAGTCTATTTCACTGCTTTATTTTATTTATTTTATTTTAGATTCTCTTGCTTATGGGTTATAAACTAGACTGGAGATTCTCAGTATTAACATTAGTCTGGTTTAGCATTTAAATTCCTATTTTCTTATTTTTTTAAAATAAAGCTGTCACTGATTGTAATCAGTGATTTATTATATTTAAATATAGAATAATCAAATCCAGATTATTCAGTGTTATAGATTTTAAGTAATCTAGCTTTGTCCAAACAGAAAATGTGCAATAGCCCTTTACCACACTCCCAGATCAGATGCCAGCTTCAGCAATGTGGTGTTTCATGAGTTGTGCAAAAGAAACAGATATTCAAAACTAACCAGGCGATTGTGTTCTTTTCAAATGCGCAGAATGTCATAAAAACCTGCTTGGAACAATGCTGTTTGTTGGCTTCAAAATAACATAGGTAGTAATGACCTAATGGCCAATGGAAAGAGTCTCTTTATTTTTTAACAAAAATTAATTTGATGTAAAAAAAGAAATTAGAGCACACAGCACGGCGGCTCATATTCGGAGGCCTGAGTCTTCAACACAGTCGTCCTGGGTTCGACTCCCGACCCCGGAGACCTATGCTGCATGCTGTCTCCACCCTACTTCCTGTCTGCCTACCTTGGAAAAAAAATAAAGGCCTCTAGTGCAGCAAAAAAACGAAAGTAAAGTCTCAAAAAAGTTTTAGTTGCTTTTAGTTGCTCATTAGAAATGAGTAATAAGAGTTGTTTATATATATTTAACATATAATCAAAACATATTGATGTATAAATACGTTATAAACAGGAAAGTGCATGAAGACAGCTGCTGCTACTGTATCTGTTGGCTGCAGGCGATAGCTATACAGACTGGTAACATAATCCTATAATGATGTCTGAAACAGGTTATTTAGCTAAGGGAGTTCTGCCCTCTTCTATAGGATACCGAAAGAGGAAAGCCCCCGTTTCATTATTTGACATCTGCTATTATAAGTGTCACCTTCAGCTGGCACAAAAGATAGATTCATGACTTGACTCTGTAGCCCAGGTGTTTTTTTTACAACATGCAGTCTGTAAATGTGTGTCAAAGTGGGTGGAAATGCCATAAAGACACCTTTCGTGTGCGTTGATTGTAGCTGTAACCTGAACCTTAGAGAGCTTGTGTTGTTTCCACAGCGACCAAGTCTTCAGGATTACCCCAACTAATGACGTGGAGGTACAAGCCCTCAAGAAAATCCTCGGACAGATTAAGGTTGGCATTGTTTTGTATATTTCCCTAAAACCTTCAACATACATCCTTTTGTTTCCCTTTGTTCCCAGGTATTAAATTATACAAATATATATAAACTCACAGCCGCTTGTCACATTCTTGGAAAAATCTTTCCCAGTGGTGGAGGGAGACATTCAGTAATCATTTCAATAAGACGCTCTGACAGAAATAAGGGGGTGGGTTTTTAATTTTTTTAGGTGGATGACTGCTTAGATTTTTAAACTCTGTGAACATGTGTTTCAAAGACACTGAAATTAGGCAGGAACCCACAGAGGAGACAAAGGCCTCCCCTCTTCTCCCGAACTCATTTGGAAGTAATTATCCATCAGTCAGGAGCGACCAAGACCCTTTTCCCACAATGCTTCAGTTTGCTCATTCTTCAGCATAGAAGACTGGTATGAAGACGGACAGAGATATGCTTATTCAAGACATAAACAACTGATTTGAGTGATGATTAAAATGATGATTTATGAATGTCGATTTATTTTTTCCTGGATATGTTTGTTATTGTTGCTGATGGAACTAATAAGGTTCATAAATGTTTTCATGCCTGTAGGAACCTAACACAGCCATGCCTTTATGTCTAATAGTTAATTTAAAAAAGTTAATAAAATAACTAAAAACAAACAAATAAATACGTACAGGAATAAATAATCTTTTTGTATTTTACATTTGACATAACGTCTTCCCAGTGTCACAGTTTCGTAAAACCATTTGTTTAATCTCACAGATATGTGGTTTTTCTTTTGTTATGTGTTTTTTTTTTGCCCCATTCTTTATTTCTTTCTCTTTTTTTTTCGATTTCCTTAAACAGAGTTTTAATGTATACAAAAAAGTGAAACGAGTTCTGAGAAACTAACATTAACAGCATCCTTTACAGTTATTGGAACTCATGGTAAGAATGTGCTAAAAGATCCCTTGAAATAAATTTTTCTTTTCCTGCAGTTGCTTAATTCCACACAGAAAATCTCTGAAACAGAGTCAGTCAGTCAGTCAGTCATTTTCTACCGCTTATTCCATAGTGGGTCGCGGGGGAGCTGGTGCCTATCTCCAGCAGTCTATGGGCGAGAGGCAGGGTACACCCTGGACAGGTCGCCAGTCCATCACAGGGCAGCACACAAACAACCATGCACACACTCATTCATACACCTAAGGGCAATTTAGAGTGACCAATTAACCTAACAGGCATGTCATTGGACTTGCTAAAAGATCCCTTGAAATAAATTTGTCTTTTCCTGCAGTTGCTTAATTCCACACAGAAAATCTCTGAAACAGACAACCTTTAAATTTGATTATATGTTGGAAGAAAAAGTTCTGCATAAGGAAAAAAGTATATTTAAAAAAAATCACTGGTGATATAATTACTGTAGTGGCACCTCATACACTTCCTATAAAATAAATGTAATTTTAGCTGCTTTTGCTATTTTTTTTTTCTTTTTTCATGTTCATGAGAATGCAGAAGAATTTCTAATTAGTAATCTGTGACATTTTGTTCCCTAGTGGGTATACATATGACATTAAACAGAGGTCCATTTTACTTTGACACTCCTTAAAATGGGAAAGATACGAGAACATGTAATTCAAATAAGGTAGACTTTTCATGAGTCTGGGAATGGCTATAAGAAAATAGCTACTGACATAAACTTTCCCATATATACAGCCAAAAATGAAAGAGTATGAATGAAATGAAAATGAATGAAAACATTTATCATCTTGCCTCCACATGCAGTGAAGAGAATGGTAAGGTAGTATTGGTAAAGATCTATTTAAGCCTTTTTAAACACTGGAAATAAGTCTGGAGGGCCAGCTGTTATAGGTAGAAGAAGAAATAAAGTGTCTGGGACATGCCCCTCCAGGAGAATGTGGAACTGAATGAAATACTGCTAGCAAGTCTCCAAAGACTGAGCACATATAATCATATTAAGGCCTCTAATCATCACCATGAAACTAAATATCTACACTGCTCAAAAAAATAAAGGAAACACTTAAACAACACAATATAGCTCAGAGTAAATGAAACTTCTGTGAAATAAAACTGTCCACTTAGGAAGCAACACTGATTGACAATCAATTTCACATGCTGTTGTGCAAATGGAATAGACAACAGGGGGAAATCTTTGGCGATTAGCAAGACACACTCAATAAAGGAGTGGTTCTGCAGGTGGGGACCACAGACCACTTCTCAGTACCTATGCTTTCTGGCTGATGTTTTGGTCCCTTTTGAATGTTGGTGGTGCTTTCACACTCGTGGTAGCATGAGACGGACTCTACAACCCACACAAGTGGCTCAGGTAGTGCGGCTAATCCAGGATGGCAGATCAATGCGAGCTGTGGCAAGAAGGTTTGCTGTGTCTGTCAGCGAGTGTCCAGAGCCTGGAGGCGCTACCAGGAGACAGGCCAGCAGACCAGGACACGTGGAGGAGGCCGTAGGAGGGCAACAACCCAGCAATAGGACCACTACCTCCGCCTTTGTGCAAGGAGGAACAGGAGGAGCACTGCCAGAGCCCTGCAAAATGACCTCCAGCAGGCCACAAATGTGCATGTGTCTGCACAAACGGTTAGAAACCGACTCCATGAGGATGGTATGAGGGCCTGACGTCCACAAATGGGGGTTGTGCTCACAGCCCAACACCGTGCAGGACGCTTGGCATTTGCCAGAGAACACCAGGATGGGCAAATTCGCCACTGGCGCCCTGTGCTCTTCACAGATGAAAGCAGGGTCACCCTGAACACATGTGACAGACGTGACAGAGTCTGGAGACACTGTGGAGAGCGATCTGCTGCCTGCAACATCCTTCAGCATGACCGATTTGGCAGTGGGTCAGTAATGGTGTGGGGTGGCATTTCTTTGGAGGGCCGCACGGCCCTCCATGTGCTCGCCAGAGGTAGCCTGATTGCCATTAGGTATCGAGATGAGATCCTCAGACCCCTTGTGAGACCTTATGCTGGTGCGGTTGGCCTGGATTCCTCCTAATGCAGGACAATGCTAGACCTCATGTGGCTGGAGTGTGTCAGTAGTTCCTGCAAGATGAAGACATTGAAGCTATGGACTGGTCCGCCTGTTCCCCAGACCTGAATCCGATTGAGCACATCTGGGACATCATGTCTCGCTCCATCCACCAACGTCACGTTGCACCACAGACTGTCCAGGAGTTGGCAGATGCTTTAGTCCAGGTCTGGGAGGAGATCCCTCAGGCGACCATCCGCTGTCTCATCAGGAGCATGCCCAGGCGTTGTAGGGAGGTCATACAGGCACGTGAAGGCCACACACAATACTGAGCCTCATTTTGACTTGTTTTAAGGACATTACATCAAAGTTGGATAAGCCTGTAGTGTGTTTTTCCACTTTAAGTTTGTGTGTGACTCCAAATCCAGGCCTCCATTGGTTAATAAATTTGATTTCCATTGATGATTTTTATGGGATTTTGTTGTCAGCACATTCAACTTTGTACAGAACAAAATATTCAATGAGAATATTTCATTCATTCAGATCTAGGATGTGTTATTTGAGTGTTCCCTTTATTTTTTTGAGCATTGTATATATAGTATATGCATATATATGTAGTTAAACCATTACAGAAGCATTCAGGAGGATATGTTCAAATACGTGCTTCAAAATATCGCTTATCCCTTTTGCCCTTATTGTAACCCCCAATTAGCCTCCCTGTTACAGCAGATATAATCAGTCCACACAGCATTGGTAAAATGTCACGTTTTGTAATGTAAAAATAAACGGCCAAGACAATTTTAAAACCTTTCTTCCCTTGATGTGACCTTTAACCTGTACAACTCAACTGAAAACCAAACTCATTTAGGGGAAACCAACCCTGAGCCTGGCCAAATGTGACCAAATCACATGTGAAGTCTCAAAAAAAGTGTGTGAGAAACTGTGATCCGATGGGCCAAACTCATTGGCCATAAATCCAAAATGTATGCTTGTGAAGCATATTGGTGACAGCATCATGCTTTGGGGTGGTCTTCAGCTGGAACTGCAGCCTTAGTCAAGGCATAAGGAGTTATGAATGGTTCCAAAGGCCAGTCAGTGTTGGTGCTAAACCTTCAGGCTTAGGTTATCCAAATGAACGAAAGGATTCACCTGAGGGAGAATAAAGGTTTTGGACTCAGCCAGAACCCGGACCTGAATCTGATTCAAGATCTGTGGGGTGATCAGAAGAGGACGGTGCACCAGAAATACCATCACAATCCGACAGAACTGGAGCGCTTTTCTTGATAGACTGAGAGCTGTGATTAAACCTAAGTATTAGTTTAGGGGTGTTCACTGCACACATCCAACATTATCTTAATGCATCCTTTTTCATCCCCCTCTCCTAAATGATTACATTTTGTTTCTCAGTTGAGACGTTCAGGTTTTCACTCACATTAAAGCATTAAATGCACAGAAATGATTGATCTTGGTCACAAAAAACCAACAATTTTAACAGGGCTATTTCAAATTGTTATATCCACTGTGAGTAATGAACGAGCACAATACTAGCACAACTCCAAACAGGAAGCACTACAAGACAAAACAAGGACAAAAAGGACTCAGTAAATGCTTTAAATATGCAGCGAAGGCTACCGAGGGAAACCACTGGTCAGAACTGATTATATTTCGGAGCACTGCGAGCACAGAGCTGGCTGGGACTGCAGCAGGAACAACACCAGCAGCAGCTACTGTTTGGACAGCTGTGGACGTGTGTTCTCAGTAGCTTAGACACACTGCCGTGCCTCCAGTGTGCCAGACTTTAAGTTGCCAACTTCGGGCTGCACATCATGGTCAGAGTGCGTGTGCACATAATGCAGGTGAATCAAGATTCAACCCATCAGTAACGGATCGAGACGTGTTTAAGTCATAATAACGTTTCCTCTTTGCTTAGCTTTTATTTACTAAAGAAAGAAATTAAGGTGGCCCAACCTTTACTATGAAAAATCCTCTGTTTTTGCTAAACAGTCTTCCCTCAAACAGCTTCAGATATAAACATTAAACTGTATGCACATCAGAATCCTTTATTTGGACAAGTGTTTTATACAAGAAGTTGTCATACAATGTGGGCACGTAAAATGGGCATTTGGTGCAGATTTAGCAATATTTACATAAAACTGGAGCTAAAAGATGTCATGAAAGAATAGCGGCAAAGAAACAGAAAGAAAATATATCAACTGTTTTTATCAAACGTAAATACAGACATTCAAATCTGAGTTGTTAAGATTTTAATTGGACAATTATTTGATTGTGCATCTAAACATTTGTACTGCATGTTATAACAAATCCATTCATTTTCTATACCCAATTTATCCCTGCAGGGTGAATAACGCATCATCAGTGACAATTCTGACCTCAAATTTAAATGTAGTTATAGCCCAAAAAATTTATATTTTAGTCTTTTATAGCCATTTTTGATTTAGTCAAATAAAATGTGAAGTCATGTAGTGGGATGCCTTTTTATCTTTAAAGAAACTCTTTTCTTTACACCTAGTCGAAATATTTAGTCCAAGATGGAATAGTTAAACTTATATTTTGCAATACAGAGACACATACTTACTTCTATTAAAACTAAAAAACTAAAGAAACAAACTAAAATGTGTTTTATGCAACATATACACAAAATATACACTAAATTAAAAATTGTAAAAACAGTGTAACAAACTTCAAGTCATAATTTATCATTTTAAAAACTAGAATTAGCAACTATTTTAAAAAGTGTACACTCAACAAACAATACTTGTATATATTATGGAATGTTAACTTCTTATGCAAGTGCTATGTTATTTCTTAATATTTCAGTCCATTCCTACTGATCAACAAGATTAAACATCAGTGGCCATTTTTCCAACTTTGCATGAGACAAAAATTAGATCTAATTGGATTTAATCTCACGCCAACATTTTCAGTCTTTCCCGTCATAGTCATATAGGATGGGATTTTATTACGTTTCATTTAGTTTTTAGCAGCAAAAAAACGTTGAAAACTATAATGAAAACTTTTCAATTAAACTTTTGTGGGAGGAAACCAAAGAACCCAGAGAGAACCAAGGCAATAAGCACAAGTAGAACATGCAAACTGCAGACAAGAACGGCCTGAGCTGGAAGGGACTCAGGACCTTTTTTGCTAAGAGAAAACAGAGCTAGTAACCATGCATCCACCATGCAGCCTGTCTAACAATATGTTACTATTTATGTAAAAGCCATTTTTATTTGACTTCCACTTTAACTGAACTCTTGCTGACATTTTCCACCATCTGCGTTGTTGGGCTTTGGTTTTCAGCTCGTTTTCCTGTCTTAACACAACTGGACGATGTTGGCTTTTTTCTTTTAGGAGAATTTATAGGAATTCTTTTTTAATAATTAGAATCTTGCTAATTAAACTTTTTAAAAAATGGCCAGAGTTTCTTTTACATATATATTACAAAAGGCATTTCCTTTTTAACAAAATTCAAAACTATGAATCTTTTTCACTTTTGCTGGAAATATTAATTTTGACATTGTATGTTTATCTTTCTATAAATTAAGGTTGTAAAGAATAGATTTTTTTTAATCAACATTCTCTGAGATCTTCACCGTTGACGATGTGAAGTAAGATGTCCACGAAAGTCGATAGAATCACATTGTTCCAGCTAAAGTTCCTGTAGAAACAAATAAACCACTAGTTTGTATGTAGCAGCAGAAGTGAGTGATGTGTTGGTTAAAAGGAGGGAAACATTTTGACTCAGATTTATTTCATCCACACCTGTTCTGGACAAAATATGTTTAATATTGTTTTCTTTTTAGGCAATTCATATTCATCCCCTATTTAAGAACCTGAGCTAAGGTTTTCAAATGTATTTGTTTCAGCTCACAAAAAACAGACACATTGACGCTTCTTTTAACTTGATCCAGTTTGATGGTCTTATTTGAAATAACATTACAAACACTGAGACGCAGCGTCAGCTCTTCGCCCTCCTAAAAGAACCAGCTTTCTTTATTAAGCTGTAACTTTGCTTTCCTTGTTCTGCCCACTCGGTTACCACATAAAACAAAAGGATACTATTCCAATTATTTGTATCTGCCCACATACAAAATGACGTAAAAAATCTGAATGTAATAGATGTGAAAAACAGACAAATAATGTATTTTTCAGGCTCATAAATGTGCCCATAAACTGTTAACTTAATCAAGGATGTTTAGGCGGCCATTTTGGCGTATGTGTTTTGACTGAAACATTTGGAGTGCCATTTGGGAAACGCCATAAAAAACAGCGCAGTGTAAATGAGGTTTATACTCCAGGCAACAAACATTCTGGCTGATGGGTTTCAGTCCCAGCAGTTAAAATAATCTGGTATGCATTCTGTAAACTCTTAAACCAGTTGACACATTAACAAGCCTGTGTGCAGCAAATGAGAGCAAGATGACGATAATCGCACATGTATGCTGCAGGGACCTGGTGGGTTCTTTATTTAACTTTAATCTAAAAAAAAAAAGAAAACTTTAATCTATCATTTATAAATTACTGCCTTCCTGTTTGGTTTAAGATCCTCTGTTGGTCATGTTTTCCTCCTTCAGTTACTATCCCTCTCCCCGTGTGTTTTTTTTTTTGAGTTATCACTCAATATCTGTGTTTATTTGGTTAACAAGTGGGTTTTGTTCTCTGGGCTGTTCGTTTTAGCTCAGCCTCAGCTTGATAATGTGCCAAAACACACGTTAGTACTTGCTAATGTGAGGTCACACAGGAGAAAAAGGAAGCTGAGCAAGAAGCTTGTTTTTTTCTCCTTTGTTTTATTACTAAGACTTTGTTCAACAATGGCTTAAAGGGGATAGATCAAGGATAGTTTGATCATTATCCCTTGATCTGCTCTGACCACTCAAATGCACAAATGCCATTTCAAATGCTAAGTTTTTTCTTGCTCAATAAACTCCCACATGTTTTAGTCTGGAAATGCATTGCACATTGCAACCACAACTTGTGTGTATTTATGCTGATTTTATGCGCTGGACCATCATAAAGTAGTGAATAATTATAAAGTGGAAGGACGAGAATATATATCGTTTTGCAAAAGTTGTACAAAATAAAGTGTGGCATGTCTTTGTATTTATCTCAATTTATTCTGTTACCCTGGAATAACATTCTTGTTGGGTGGTGGCAGCATCATGTTTTGGGGATGCTTTTCTTCAGCATAGACAGGAAAAAGTTGGCCGACACAGCTAGTGACGGAGCCATCCTGGAAGAAAACCTGTGAGAGGCTTCAAAAGACTTGAGACTGGGACAGAGGTTCACGTTCTAGCAGGACAACGACCCCAAACACACAGCCAGATCTACAATGGCATGGTTCCGGTTGGACTTGGCAGTGTATTGAACCCCAGCTGTATTGGCAATATCCATGTGTGCAAAATGGCAAATGCAGAGGAATGATTGGATGTAGTATTTGGTCAAATATCTTATTTCAGTTATCATGATTCACACTCTGCATGTCTATTATATACTATATTATTATATATTATATACTTATATATTTGAGTAGATCAGTTGATTATATCTTCCCTTAATGTCCACAGCATAGGGATGGGCAATTATCGTATCGTTTATCGTTAGCGTGAAAAATTCATCGTGATATGAATTTTGATTTACCGTGAAAACAATAAATTCCAATTAATGACAGTCTCGTCAGGATTGTAACTTTGATTATTTTCTGTCTTGAAGAAGCCTATTTAAAGATTGGTATGTTTTTTTAAAAGCAGTATTTGTATTTGTTGGGCTTTGACTGCAGTTCACATACAGCTGCCTAAAAACGTCTGCAAAGAAGTTGCGAATACTTTTTTTATTATCAGTTTTAGCGTTATCACAATGAAAACGACAAAATATCGTGATGAAATTTAAAGTCCACCTCTCCCACCCCTATCACACCAGGAGAACTTCTTAAGTTGCAGAGATGCTACAGCTCATGATGAGAGGTGGGGATGTTGTGTAATGGTAAAGAAAGGAAAACGTGCAGAAAAATTAGGGTTTTCACCAATTGTATCGCAGTTAAATATTTTTCTGATATCTTGCAGCCCCAGATATTCTAATGCATTCTGACACGTTGGCCCAGTACCATAAAACATATCCATAGACACTTGTCATTTAATCTGACTGAGCTATAGCTATTCTCCAAAGACAAATAGGCATAAATTCTGTCTCTAGATGTGCAAAGCTGGTACACTCAGCCTACTCCCAGAGACTTATCACTGTAATTACAGCGAAAGAGGGTTTTATACATTGTTGAATCATGGGGTGGCTGAATATGAATATATGCCATCCATTTTAGATTTCTGGCTTTAAAAACATTTGAAAATCACATATCCTCCTTTTTAGAAATCTACACTACTATGTGTTGCTCTGTCATATAAAATCCCAATAAAATACATTGACGTTTGTGGCTGTAACAGGAAAAAGTGCGGAAAATGTCAAGGGTAAACATGATTTTTGCGAGGCATTATAGGTGTCATAGTCACTAGAAAGAAAACCCTGGAATCGACCAGTAAATGCCTCATCGGTGCAGCTCTAACTGTGACAAATGTTTCTGACAGATATGAGACAAACATCTTCCTGAGTCAATATTTTACTTTTTAATTATTGATAGCAATCACTGTTGAAGAGTGAAAGTGTGGTATGATACATTGAAGATCTTAATTACTGACTGTTTTAATGCCTAATTTCATGCTTTAGGTGGACTTCTGGCAGCCCAACAGTGCTTCTCTAATTCATCAAAATGCCACAGTGGATGTTCATGCGAAACAAAATGACACACAAGATCTGCATGCTCGATTTAAGCTGGAAAGGATCAAATATCGGTAAGCAGACTGCATGCATGCCTTTAGCTTTATGAAAGTTCCCAAAACTTAGTGCTGTCCTGTTTTTTCATGAAAAAATCTAAACCAAAGTTGTACATAGCCTGACAGACACACATCTGTTCTCCTAAAGTTATTGGAATTACGCGGCTTTCCTGCAGACATGAAATATGATTTTCATATGCAGAGATGGCCATGGCTTGCATCCATAATCTTTAACGTGGCTTCAAACCCCTCTGCCTGGCCATTTCACAAAGCAACTCCTTCATCACCCCGTGAAAATTAACGCAGCAGTGATGGAGCTATGTGAAAGCGACCACAGCCAAAAAGGCTTTCATTGCCTCCATGGGGAGAAATTTCAGCTCTGAGCATGAGATCGGCTCCGTGTGTCGGAAATCTTTCGAACCAAGTTTATCCTGCAGTTGGTTGGCTTTGATGATGCAATTGGCGTTTTCTGCAATGAAATGTTTAATGCTTTAACGGACATACCCGCATGTGATGACAAAATATCGCATCATCTGTGTCTGTTTGAGTGGGGAAGTCAAGAAAAAACTTCAAGCACAAAGAGTCCTTTAACAGATGTCAATAATTATAGTATGACTTTAATTTGTGCTGTCAGACACACTGACTTATGATGCATAATTAGTGTTATGAAAGAACCAACACAAAAACCTAATCCACATCTTCATGCCAATATCGTCATATGCCAGTAAACCGGGAACTATAAGGTATTATACCAATGTTACACTCTTGCATTAGTTAAAGCTTTAAAACAATTATACAGACTTAGAAATGTTACTTTAAACAAATGTCAACCCCTGGTGCAATATAGTTGCCTCGGCAACAACATTGCACACTTTAGCTGTATGGCCTCCCCAGAATGCAGAAAGCAGAGACACATCTAAAAGTAGCAGGGCTCTGTTGGAAATGAAGGGCGTAAAAACAAAAAACATAACCAGGAAGGAAGGCACTAACAGAAATAATTAAAAATATATATATTTTATGGAGCATTTAAAGACTTGTTTAAGTAACCCATAAACCCAAAAACCAAAGTCCAGAAAAAAACAACCTCAAAGAGCTAAAACAAAGCAAAAATTCACATACCATCTCTGAAAAAAAATCTCTAACAAAAAGCCATCTCTAATATGAAATGTAAGGAGCTCCGAACTAAGCCAAACAACCCACTTTCCTCATTGCCGGAGCTAGACAAAAAGGTGGGGGAAAAACACATAAAACCAAACTTCACTGTAAAAGCAGAACTGCATACTTTTAAGGATATTTCATAAATTGTTAAAGGGGTTGAAATCTGGCCCAGTCCAGAAGCTAAATGCTTGCCTGTTTAATCTATTCAAAAACAATGCTATTTGTGTTTGGTGATCATATTCTGTTGTTTCAGTGTGTTCGGTTTCACCACATCTAACGGTTTGAGTTGGATGTGAAGTTTAGAACGAATTTGGAGGTAGTCCCACGTCTTTAGTATTGTATCCACACTGTGCAATGCAGTGTGGATGCAATGAAACAGCCCCACAACATGATACTGCCACCACCGTGCTTGACAGTTGGTACAGGGATCTTAGGCGTGAAAGCCTCATCTTGACTCCTCCAAACATTTTTATGTCATACTGCTTAACCTTTGTCTCCTCCAACCATTTAACTTTTCTCCAAAAGACATTTTGGTTCTTCATGTGAGAAGCTGCACATTGTCTTAAGTTCATCACAGATCTAAAGCCATTGTGGTTCCTGGGTTCTTGGAAATCACTTTTCTTTCATCTGAGGGTTACAGATTTTGTCAGATTGTAGAATTTCTTCTACGACAGCACAATAATCCCAAACACACCTCAAAACTGCTCTTGGAAGGTTTGCTGAATTACTTTTCCAATGTCTTTACCTTAACCTTATTGAAAATTGCTTAAAAGCTAGATTGAGGCCAGAAAACCAACTAGTTTTAATGAGCTCTACCAATTTAGCCAAGAAAAGCCAGAATGGTATCAGAAGGTTGATGATTGCAACAAAAAGTGTGGTCGAGATGCAGCTAAAGAACTTCAAACACACTGTTATTGAAAGTGTATTTATTCATCTGAAACTGTGATATATTTAAATTATTAGGTGCATTCAATTTTGTATTTAAAATTTGTGGAAGTTTTTGTTCAACTCTGGAAAAAGAACAATTCAAATGAACCATTAAAGGCCCATCAATAAAGACATACATGTGGCTGATGAGTGTAAGTAAACCTCTGATCAACAGTTTTTAGCAAACATGTTAAAACTGTACTGGTGGGGTTGTTGTAGCGGGTTTTCTATTATGTGGATCTTGTTTGTCTCCCTGTTTCCACCTCCTACAGGGTGTTTATCTCCAATCTGCAGAAAGAAATTGAAAAGCAGACAGGATATCGCTCCTCTCGCAAGCGGAGGTCAGAGTCTCAGTATGACTACGAGGTTTACCACTCGCTGGAAGAGGTGGGTGTCAGCCCCCCTGTCACTGTCCTGTGCTGATGCACCATCGACAAAACAAACATCTTTATTAAGATATTCTCCTGCTTCAAGTTACTCCCCTCCTCATGCAACTCTGTTTCACTCTTGTTTTGCAGTCTCATAAGTGCTATATACACAGGTCTATCATCCATCTGACAAGAAAAAACATGAGACAAGAAGATAAATTTTTAGTCCTGAGAGATTTACCTACACCTTCTCTGTGAAAATTACATTTTCAGACTCATGCACTGCTGTGTCTGCAGAGACACCTTCAATGAAAAACCCAATCTAAAACTACTCAGCATTTTTTTGTAATTGAGAATTCCCTCATTATTTCCTGTGCTGCAGATTCAGAACTGGATGTTTGAAATGAACAGAAGTCACCCTGAGCTGGTTACTATGTTCTCTGTTGGGAAGTCATATGAAGGAAGACCACTTTATGTGTTTCAGGTAGGGGAAAACAACAATCACACAGAAATGACAGAGAAAATGTGCATTCAAAGATTATCGTGTCCTGACAAGGATTTTTGTCCTGTCAGCTAGGAAAGAGAAGCCGTCCACAAAAGAAATC